>CADDXX010000151.1:1618148-1711200 GCA_902810485.1 Alauda arvensis
TCAATTTCATTCTCTTGCAGCTTGCTAATATCTGACTTTCAAAGCTATTTGAGCAGCCATTGTGATTCTTCAAGGTTAAAAGAATTTAAAAGAATGGATACTTGACTTGAAAGAGCTAAAYATCATCTATACTTTCAAAAACATATTGGAGGACTGTTCCTGAACCACYATATTGCCTTTTTATTCACATCAGTGTTTCACACACAATATCCAATATATTGGGTAGGGTTAAGAGCAGTTTCTTATTTGGTGGGAAGGAGGGTGAGGGAATGGTTGTGTATAAATTCCTGTCCTGTTTGTGGCACCTCCTCAGCATCCTGGCCATGTTGAACTGTTTCAAGATGTTGCATTAATCTTTCTGGAGCCCACATTAGGCTCTTGAATACCCAACTTCTGTGCCTGCCCTAGACAGTGACAGATGTGCCCAGTGAAACMAATGTCAGTCTTTTCTGAACGCTTTGTGTTTGCTTTGAGAAATGTGCCTTTTCCTTTTGCTCCAAAGAAAAGCTAAATATTCACAGAATTTCATTTCTAATAGAAACCTTTCTGTGTTAGTCATACACTGGTTTTTGAAGGAAGTCATGATTCCTGAGAAACCACACTGCAACTTGGTAATAATCAGACTAGTGCAGATGATTAAATCAAATGCAGATATTACAATTTGGGGATCTCAAACTAGTTTACAGTGCTGAGCAGTGCCATAGCATGTATGGCAATGCAATGGGTATGTATGCATATTTTGATTGACATCAGTTTTGGCACCCAGKGCCCATTATTGATGTCAGTAAGCCAGCTGATATCTTTTCCTTATTCAAAGGTTATTTCAAGCCCACCTCACAGAGCTCCAGCTCACAAACACAGGCCTAAGGCTCAAAATTGATAAAGCACTCATGACAGAGTCCTTATGTAAGGCACAGACAACATGACTGATTAAAAATACTCCAGTAAAGTAACTTTGCCAGTATTCTGCAGATATGGACACTTTCTAACAAAAGATCTATGGCATAGAAACAAATTATAACACTATAATCAAGCAATACCAKGATTCTAAGTAAGYTTTAATATATGATTAAAGGCTTAAWTATTTCTTTGTGTACATGTAAAACATGTAATAAAAGTAAAATGTGCATGGGATACTGGGAAGAATAATTTTTTATCTGCTTGCACTTGCACTATTTTTCCTAAAGCCTTTCTTTCTTGGGGACACTGTTTACCATTCAGCTGGCTGAGTGATAATCAGAACTAGTCAGGCTGCTTTATGGCTCTGATTTGCCACACAAAAATCCTTCTTTTCATTCATCACTAGTGAAGAATTTTGTGCTATGTGCTGCTGCAATGCATGGTAGATGTTTAAGTCACCATGACAGAGAAAGCACAAACATCCCTAGCAAAAGCTGGTAACATGGATAAACTGGAATCTAGATCAAACTGACTAATCCATGTGTGACAAAGCTACATATAAAATAGTCCAGACTTCCCCCCTGCTGCAGGAAGAATTACATTTTAAATTGGACAGTAAAAATAAGAAAGAAAATCCAATATATAACTTGAAGCAGGTTCTATGTCCAGAATCAACTTCTGCTCGTATTAAGCTTTGCAAAAGAAAATTTTTCTTTTGTGTACATGTGGTATAATACTTTTCCCACAAGATTTGAGTTTGACTTCCCTTTGGTAGAAATAAACATAAGATTGATATGGTAGAATAAATCACTCTTTACAGGACATCTGGTTTTGAACTGTTTTTGAAACAAACAAAAACCAACCAAAGGGCATTTTATGACATGAGGATATRTTGTGACAGGTTAAATTAAGTAAAAAGTTATGGCAGTGACTTTAAAAAAGCAAAACCATGTGAGGGGCTGGTTTTCTTAAAATTGATATTCTAATAAAGCCCAGTTGAAAATTAATAGAGAAAATCATTATGCCTTTAGTGGAGTTTGACTCAGTCAGGTAGCCCATCAATGCTTAACTCTCTCAGGATATAAAATGGAATGGAATGGAATAGAATGGGATATTTCAATTATAAGGCACCTACAAACATTATCCATCTGCCTTACCACTTGAGGACTGACTAAAAATTATAGTGTATTTTTAAGGACATTGTCCAAATGCCTCTGRAACACTGACAAGCATGATGTGGTCTGACACCCCAGATGAGCTTTGCCCTCTTGGCTGCCAGGGCTCACTGGTAACTCAGATTAAATTTGCCATCTACCAGCATCCCCAGATYCTCTTCTGCAGGGCTGTTCTCCAGGCACTCTTCTCCTAATTTATACTTATGCCTGCTATTATATCTATCCAGGTGCAGAATCTGGCATTTACTCTTGTTGAATTTCACGTAGGCTGATCAGATTTCATCTGAGGAAGCTGGTGGGAGACACAGAGCTGAGAAACATGTGAATCTAGAACTGATAGAAAAAACCATCCTCATCAGTTTTTTGTTTTTTTTTTTTTTTTTTACAGAATGATAGGCACAGCAACAAAACATATGTTTTCAGCTACAAACAGATTTACATCTGCTAGCCAGTGAGAAATTCCTTTAAATATCAGGGATTTCTTCTCCTTTCCCTCTTCTGTTAACCAGATCAGAGTGAMAATGAGAGCTGGTTGACCTGCTCAACTCACCCAGTTTCTTCAGTCTTGGCTCAGTGTCTTGAGTACATCACAAAGCCAGGTCATTTCTGCAGCAAGCACAGAACAACTCTGAATCTGCTGCCTTGGGCAGACAAGCCCAAATAATTCAGTCTGATTGAATAGACTACATGTTCMTCCCATGATAAGTTCTGAAATGGACACTTCAGGGAAGATCAGTCTAGACTACAGCCCAGTCACAGGGTGTTTTTCTCTTACAAAATAGCTTACAATTCAAATAACAGAAGTGAGTRTTCTCTTTTAATAACTCATTTCTCTTATTTGATGTTCAAGACGTGGGATATATCAGCRCAATTTAAATTAATATAATATTAATCAGAATAAAGCACCCAAATAATCAGTACTAACAATAATTAMAATAAAGCTGCCCTGGGAGAATTCTAATATTCTCCACAGGAGTATGACCTTCAAGTTCATTGACTTCTAGAAAAGATTTGAAAAAGAAATATACCAAAGCATATAATGATAAAGTGTTTGGGTTAATATCTCCCATTAAAAAATCATAGTTTGTGGGAGAAAATAATAGCAATTGCTATCTACATGAGAAGAAAAAGCTAAACTGCAAGTGAAGTGCAAATGGGTGTCCTTTTCCATCCATTGCATTAACAAAGAAATTGAGTCTAAATTGGAGAAGGTTTWGGAATATAATGTGCTCCAACTGCTACAGCCAGGAAATATCAGATGGGAAACCAGGTCTTTGTTTGCTATTTAATCCTTCTCCTGCCTCCGGACATYGGGTGGAAGGAGCCAAAAGCTGCTCTGTCATTTCGCAGGGATGCTCATCCTAATTGTGATCCCAAGGCATGTGTCTGCAGCCAGTCCAGAAAACAGGCATTCTGAGAGGCTCCTACCTCAGAATGATGAGAATTCTCAGGTGATGAGAACTCCTGTTGCTGRTATCCTGGAGGTTTTATCCATGGGGTGAGAGAGTGGTCAGGCGGGCATCCAAAGCAGAGCTGAGGAGAGATGGAAAAGCTCTCTGACCAGGGGAGTGAATTTAATTCTCCACCTGCATCTGAGCAGGTAAATAACAGATTTAACAGATAAAAATCCCATATATTTCTGATGTGAATTTAGTGAAAACTCAGTTAACTGAGATTCTGTGGCTGAAAACCACAAAATCAATCATCCAAACAAACCAGACTACAATAAAGTAGGTAAATGATACAAACAAAACCACCTGAACATAAGGATAATATACCTGAAAATATACATTTAAAAGATTATTTTCCTGTTTCTAGTCAGTCCCTTGTGTCTACATGTGCAATGAGTAGGTAACAGCCTACAGATGATTCAGACTTCCCTTCTTTGTGCTTATCACATCCCTAAATCGAGAGCTGAATTAAGTCAATGCCAATCTTGTAACATAGAATATAAGTTATTAAATTCAAAATAAACCCTACTGCTGTTTTGAACAGAAAAGACCAGATCMCTGAGTAGAATGATGCCATACCACTCCAAGTCCCTCAGCAAAGTTAATGTTTCCTGATGGCAGACATACAAAGCAAAACCAATACTCCAGCTGCTTTCTAATAACCATGTTGCCTATTTCTTCTCAGTTACTTAACAAAAACCTACAGAATCAGGAATATTTCTTTTGCCACAATTTTCATTCCTAACTGTACTCTCTGGAGCTGGTTATTAATTTGAAGAAAATTACAATTATCTGGCAATGCAGGGGTCCTGCAATTTCTTTAAGAATCCATTTTATTATAGAACAATAAAATCAAGGAGGTGGCCCTAAGGAGGAAGAAAAGAAGGAACAAAAAAACCCTCCAAACCAAAACCAAAACAAGCTGAGATGATTATTGCCAGCAGTGATATGTCTTTACCATTTCAATGGTTTGGATTAGCTGAGAGAAAAGAGATGAAACTGTGGGAAAACATTGACAGGAGAGACCTGGAGTCAAGGATTTTATCTGAACAGCAAGTGACAAAGTGGCTGAACTAACATAGCAATGAAGCAGCAACGTGGCCTTTCTGCCCAAGAGATGGGAGGTTTGTACCCAGCAAGACCAGCTCACGTCACCCATCACCTCAAATGCATGGATTGCACCTTTGCTGTGCTCACTGAGATGTGTGACTGCTTGSAGCAATTTCTGTGCTGGACAGCAGTCCTTTCCCCCCAGGGCAGGTCATCTGCAGGCTTTCCTRGCTTTTCACAAAAGGTGATAATAAGTGGTGTCATCCGTGTGTTTGCTTTTAACCCAGCCTAAGTCAGTGTTTGACTCTGGTGTTGTTGTGGAAGCAGCACAGAACAAAACCAAACTTGGCCAAGGGCAGCTGAGGAGGCTCAGCCACGCTTGGGAGGCCACACGGCCTCCCTGCAAAGCAAATATTGGTGTTGCTAAATTAACAACATTTTCCATGCTGCTGGCACACCTGCTGGTGAAGTGGTTTTCCTTCAGTCAGAAGGAAAGTCAATGAGTCTGAAATAAAATTTCTTCTTTGACTTGTAATTTTCCTGCAGTGATTCATTCACACCAGCTTCTTATCTGTGCATCCCAGTGGCTTTGAGCWGTTGGGAAATAGTGACAACAAGAACACTCAGTCTAATGCTGGCCTCCTACTTTAACAGTTATCACTTGGAACAGGTCCAGACCCAATCCTTAGGAAAGCTGGCCATGCAGCTGTCTTCTAAGTAAATGAAACTGTACATGGAAGTCAGAATTTATCCCTTATTCCACTATATTCCTTTGAAAATATTGTCCCAATCTAAATGTACATAAATGTTAAATAAAATTCCATATAGGCTCTGCAACCTTCCTTTTGGCATCCATCTCTAAGGGTTCTTCTCTGAAAATTATCAGGTTAGATTGCATATGTGGACACAAGCCTGATCCTCTCTCTGGGATTTCTTCACAGACATCAAAGATAGGAGCCATAATTTCCTTTTATTCCTCAGAATTGTAATTAACATTGTTCTTATAGGAGGAGAGGACAACAATACTCTTACGTGTTGCCCTGATACTTTTGCTGAGAAAAGGTAAATTTCTTTACTCCTTCAGTCTGYCTGGCATGGGTCAAAGAAGGGTCAAAGACAAGAGCAGAAATATCCCTGTTTTCCAGATGACATGGCTAGATAACTCACACAAGGCTTGATGGTTTTWATTTTTTTTTCTGTGAACAAATAGTCCAAGCCACTGGCTTCTTTATGTGGTTTGACTTACATTAGTATGAATAAGTAATAAAAGGGTACCAGTAGTATGATTTTAAAATGTATTTATGGACACACCATAGAAATATCTCCTCTCATGCCCACAGCTGTTGTTAAAAATTTATATGAACAACAATAAGTGTCTATCTCTACCTCAAACACCCACAAGAATGGAMGAGATTTTCTTCTTGCTCTGAAAGCTGACAATTCTGGCTGCTTTCACATCTGGCAAGAATAACAAAAAGGAAAAAAAAAGAAAAAGAAACCAAACTAGGTCCTTCAGAGAATAGGTTTTGCAAAATAAAGTTCAGCAAGGTGAAATTTAACTTCAGGKTTTTGGTTGTCATAATCAAATAATAGTTATGCTCTTGGGCTTTCTCCTTGTAACTGTATGCGCATATAGTGCCAGCTAATTYCTTGCAGCTCCTGAGTTGTCAAATATCTACAAGTTGTTTGATTTTTACAGGGGATCTGTGCACAGGGTTCAGGAAGATTTGTGGGCATTCATCACCTTTGCAAATCCAGCCAGATGTTCCAAAGGGTCAGACTGTCCATGTCTAAGGGACAGTATTGCCAAACAAGTACCTCCCATCAAGTTGTTAGAACTCATCTGAACCATTCAACTGAAGCCCTCTGAAATCAAGGGAATACCTGTGACTAAAAGTGAACATTACATATTGTACAAGAGAGAATAAATATGGCTTAGATGCTGAAATATTTCAGCTGASGATATGGATTAATATTTTGTAACACTGGCTCAGGGGACGTGTCTAGAAAAATAGTGTCATCCACTCTGAAGTGAATCAGACTCTGCATTTTTTTATAGTTAATACAAAATTAAGCTTAAATACCATTCAAATATTGATTTAAGCAATTCTRGTGTTGAATTACCTGAAGCTAAGGTACATTGTTTTAATTTACACCCAGGTCCACTTTCATCACCCTGGCAGTGTCAGGTGGGTGTGAATTATGTACTCTTTAAAGGTGACATGACATGCTAGTGACCTGCACAGTGGATGCAGAAGAGGCCTCAGAGGGCCAAGGAAGACAATCTTTCATAGATAAAGTCCACTTGACTATTCAATAGCAAGTGGTCTCAGATTTGGGTGATTTCTGAGAGCCTGGTTCTRACAGTTTAGCTCATCTGCTGTGATATGAGCTCTGCTGACCTTCTCAGTGAAGGGTATTAGGAGACTGTTTACACATTTTCCAAATGACATGGAGAGACCTCCAATAATTCCTCCAATCTGGGGCAGAGAAGGGTAACATGCTATGAAGGRAAAAGCCTACCTTGTTATGCAGCTCTCTGAAGTCATTAAGAGGTTTCAAATGTAGAGGGTAAAGATGGGGCATAGGGCAGGGTTGAGAGAAGGGGATCAAAGGGGGAAATTAAAGCACTTCATCATGTAATCATATAATTTATTATATTAATAACACCAGCACACTGCAGCTCCCAGCTGCAATGCAACTGAAGCTGGCAAAGAGTAACAAAGAGACAGTAGCTATCATGTGTCATCCTAGAACAGAGTGCAGAGGAAGGAATTTTGGCAAGGAAAACAGGGAAACCTTATTGCAGAAAAATTCAGAGATATTCATCAGAGAGAGCAAATGGGCCTCAGCTACTGCAGGCTTGTCTGAGTRGTTTATCTGACCTGGGAGGAAAGGTACCTAAAACAAGCCTGACAATGTTTCAAACTGTGGTGAAGAAACCTGATTTAGCAAACTTGCATCCATAGTTTCAGTCTGTGTGCTTCCATTTATCAGCTTGATTTTGCCCTAGCCTGCAGTGCTATTTCATAACCTTTGCCATGCTGCTGCTGAGCAACTTGGATTCTTTGGTCTTCAGATGATGAATTTTTGGAAGKCTTGAGGATGGGCTTGCAAAGAAAGTTACACTGGTCCATGAAGCCAGTGGGAGTGGAGTGGGYCTTGGAGTCTCAAATTCCTGGGAAGTGTTTTGTGTTCCATCAACATCCTTAATCTAGTGAGCCACTAGATGATTTTTCACTGTGCTGTTCTATTTTTGCATACATTTTTCTTATTCTTCCATGTGAGATTGAACTTGCACATGTTATTATGCAACATCCAGATGTTTCAAGTTCTTGAAGAGAACATGACCTCATTTGCAATGTGTAAACCATAGYAGAAATACCATAATTTGTGCTATTAATCAAAGATAGTTTGGATTTTCATGTTGCGTAGTTGTGACAGTGTCTAAGATGGTAAGGCAATCCAAAAGATTTCCTTTCTTTTCTTCTTGGCAAGGAGTCATGTGATCTGGACACAATTTTTTTTTTTTTTTACTCATATTAAACATAGCAAGAGTTAAGCAGCACTAAAAGTGCTACTGAAGCACTTTAGGTTAATTTATATGGAAATCGTGTCTTCCACAGTTAAGTGAGCCTCTGGTCAATAGCGTGATGGTTAAGAAGCGGATGAGATCAGTGGTGAAGTTGAAGATTTTCAGAAGGCTGGATTAATTGAGGCAGCAGAGATGTAAGTGAAGGACCAGGCCACTTCCAGTTCCAGTGCAGAATGTACAAATTCCTTCTGTGTTATTACCAGAAAACTAAGAATCCATGCCAGTCAGAAGAGAAGTTTTCCTAGTGAAAGGGCCATCAGGAGAATGGCCAGGTAGGGAAATTTATTCACAGGATGGTGAGAAGATTCAAAGATGAAATCTAATTCTGGTTTTAAGATCCCTGGCATAATGAGGATGGGTAATTTTGCTACACTAGAAATTTGTACTCTTTAGTTATCTATTAATTCATAGGGAAATGAGCAGTGATTGTTCTAATTCATTCAAAATGCAAACAAGCAATATATTTTAATTATTAAGARTGTTACATCATTTTCAGTGTTCAATGCCAGCAACATTTAACTGAGGTTATAAATTCTTTTTTTCTTACTCTGTGGTTTGGGGGGTTCTCTAGCAAAAGAAGACAATCCAGATATAATTTAAAACTGAAGCACATATTATTTGAAGATTCAAATAAACTTCAAATAGAAAATTCTATTCTATTCTTTAGAAGTTCTTCAGAATGGAGAAACATGCAAAATTAATGACATGAAAACAGGAAGCAAACATTTCAGGCAATAAGTCTAAAAAGCCTTAAAAATTGAAAACAGCAATAACATTTATCTGTGTTCTGCATGACACTCACCTTAGGGAAGTTATTAATATTTTTAGTGTAGGTGGTGTGTTGAAAATTACTTTCAGAGTTACAGGGTAATATATTATAACCTTTGCCATAGCTTCTCTTAAAATAAAGGGAAAATATTCTTAATACATTCATTTCCATAGCACTTTGAAACATATACAAGTTTTCTCCCTGTTTTAAAATATTATTTGCAAGAATTCACATTAGTCAATGACAGTGTTATCACTTCCCAACAAAGAAATAAAATTTATCAAAAGTTCAGCATGCACTGCACAAAGCAATCACATGAAATACTTTATTTTTTTTACCACATGGCTCTTAGATGTAAAATGAAGTGGGGAACATAAACAAACCCTTTCAGTAGTGATTAGCATCAGTGAGGTCTTCTCATGTCAGCTCCTGAGAAGCTGTTTCTTTGTTGCTGTTGTGTATGGGCTTGCAAAAGCCTTTCCTTTCCTCCTTCTGCTTCTCCATGACTCCTCTAACTGCGTGCTAAAATTACAGGAGTCAGAGTCAAAATTAAGTTTTTTGTCTTGAGAGCTGCTTGTTTATAGCAACAGTAAAATTCCATCCATGTCCCTGCACCCCATCCTTCCAGAGGAAACCTCTCTKAAGAAAGTGAATTGTTTTTTGTTGGTTGCAGCAGGGTTCATTAAGSCTGAAGAAAATGAATGCTGCAGGCTCCAAGTGCACTCCTCTCTCAGTTCTCTGGGCAAGTCACTGGGTGATGTGTGGTGTGTCCATGTCCCAGTGCAAATGGCATGGACACATCCATCTGCTTCTGGTCTCCTTTTAAACAGTAGGAATTTAATTGGAGTCATCCAGATCTGAAACTGCAGTAGCACTTTAAAGATTTGAAGGCTGGGATTATAAGGAGTGGTGACAGCTGATTTACACTGAACATTGTGTGAATTTGCCTCATCCTTCTTTTCTTTTTTTTTTTTTTTTTTAAAAGAAAAAAGTTGGCATAAAAATATATTTCTATTTTTTCCCAAATGATAAATCGATATCATCTATGAAAACTGGAATATTTTAATGGCACATTTCARAAGAACAACCATTCCATAACAGGTTTTTAGCATCAGCTGAAAGTGGAACTTACTCAGGGAGACAATTGGAAGTCCCTAGATATATCTTATTAATTAACAGGAGAACATCATTGTCAGCATCTCTGAATAATTTATTCACCCTATTAACTATTTTGATTCTAAAATTTTTCTGGATATTCATCCTTTGTGACTGATTGCAGGAAGAATATTGATGCTTTAATAGTGGAATCGATCACTTTTATAGCACTTGGCAGTGATTTTTAGCACCAGCTCATAAAAATGGTGGAACAGTGATGAATAAGGATTTGCACATTTGAAGACCCTCACAGATATTAACTAATCACTGCAACATCACTCAGCCAATATGTTATTGTGCTGATGGGAATATTAGTATAGAATGACTTTCCACATCATGAAAATCAGAGCTCATCACTTCCCACTTTTTTTATCTTTAATTTCACTATTTAATGATAACAACCCAGAACTTCTAAGTACCTGTAGTGATTTTAGGGATGCCCACCTCCTCTGAGTCTCCCACAGACCCTGCAGAGTGTTTAAGGTCTCAGGTGATAACAGCCATGTCCAGCTGAGGAACCAAATCAGAAGACAGCAGGTTGTGCTGATGCCCCCAGCACATTCCCAAGGACATGTACATCCCTCTGCAGCTCTCACCCGTGCCCAACTCACCTCACTTCTGATAAGAGGGAGGAGAGGAGCCCTGCAGCAGCCAAAGCTGGAAGGATGGGCACTGACAGAGGTGGCAGCAGCATGTTCCCTCATGGAAATATGGAAAAGTCCCTCCTGTTTGTGCCRCAGCCCTTAGCACCTGTGCAGGAGTGGTAGGGTGTTGAGGGCTTCAAAAAAGATTTCTGAGCACTGCAGGGCACAGATCTTACAGACTGCTTTTCTTTAAGTGATTATTCTGCCCTTTTGCCCCAGTAAAACCAATTCCCAGAAATCACACTAAAAATACCATCAGGGTAATGTTCTCAATCATGAAGGTGGCTTGTTCTTTGGTGCTTGTATTTTTATCTTYATGTGTTTTTCTCTTTCATGTGCCACTAATTATCAGTGATGAAAGAGATTCTCCTTTGCTGATCCTCTCAAGTTAACACTGGATGCAACAAAACTGAACCTCAGCAAAATTGATGTACCTGGGGTGTATCACAAATACCACTGCAATCTGAGGSAAGCACAGCTGCCCTGGAWGGAACTGGCCTGTCTAGCAGGGCTGGTAGGAATACTGAAGAGGTTCTGCAGGTTTCCTTGGGCAGGGACAAATCAAGGCACTAACTGTGTGTGATGGTTTGTCTTTGAAATGCTCCCAGTCATGGAAAAGACTGATACACAAATTAAAGGCTGAACTGCTGCCTCCCAAGGCTATACAAATAAATTTGCATTGATCTGGGCCATGACAGCTCTTGATCCCACAATCTTTCTTTGAAAGAGATGGTGTTGMAACTCTAATGTTAAAGGATGGTATTAGTGGATGGTTTAATTAGACACTAAACAACATCATTGCTCATGTAAGACAATAAATGTGAAACCACCAAGGAAGTGGCATTTGTAAAGAACCTATTTATACCTATCTTCTCATGGCAAATGCTTCTGTCCCACAAACATTTTCAATTTGAATGGGGAACCAGTTTATATGTAACCATGGATCATTAATTATGATATTTGTCCTTTAGTTTCCCAGGACGTATTTGGAGCTAGTTTTAGCCAGAGGACCATTTAAACACAGGGGAACACTGCCCAAAATTGGAAGTGAAATGAAATCCAGTGATATGTTTTCTCAACGTCCTAATTTGTTATATCTCATTTTTGCCCTGGAGCTCTTCTCAGACTCTTTCTGAAGGTGTGGTAAAGATGGGAGAAGAGTTTMAACTCAACAGTGAGCCATAGAAACCCTACAGACAAAATATCTGTGTATAAAACATGCAGTCCTGTGGTGCACAATGCAGATTTTGATAATGTGAGATTTTTAGAATAATAGAAAATTGGTTAGGGAGGTCACCTAAACATCCTTTGCCTCATATTTAAGTTGTTTTATTATTGSTAAGTGGAACCTTGCAGGAGGTTCYATGGAACTATGCATGAGTATCTCAGATCACAGAATGTTTATGCCACTCATGCATTTTCTTTGTGCTTCTCCTGTTTTTGCAGCCATGGTTGCACTTGAGAATCTRTAAAGCCAAAGTTAAGTGCTATGGACTTTTAAAAAAAGATGGGAAGATAGGAAGMATTTATCTGCAATGATTTAATATTTCATGTATTGTAGCTATAAAATAAGCTATAAAAAATTTAAATATGCCCATCCAGGGCTTATCATCCCACACAGAGAAATGCAGCATGTAAAAGGACACCAAAAGAGTTTAATTGCAGTGGGAAATTCACTGCTCAAAATGGAATGCAGGTTGTCTTAATCTGAATCCATTTGCCTCTGTTTTATGATATAACCACTGCCTTGTGTCCTCTAATTTCTTTCTGCACAATGCTTGAACCTTTGCTGTACAAATGAGCATTTTGTTTCCTTTTAGCAGATAAGCTTAGGTTAAAGAAGGACATAGGAATGATAATAGGAAGTGWGAGGCAATATTTACAGTAATAATCACTGTCAGCCCACGCTATAGGAARTTGTATCACTTGGAAGAAACTTGGAAGCTGGCACTGTGAGAGTTAGTGCTGGGAGAARAAAAATCCATAAGCAGACTGCAAGGGATGGATGTTAAACAGTGTGGAAGATGCACAGATACAGCTTCTCCAGTGCCCTGTGTCAGCATCATCATTCCACAGAGCTATCATTCCCCTAATTGCCAAGGGGGTTGTGATGTATGTTGGATAAATGAAAAAAGACTTGTTAGAGCATAAAGGATACCCTCATACCTCYCTACTCGACATTTTCTCACATCTTTAAAAATGTACCCTCTGTTCCAAAGGCTCCAAGCATCTGTTTCCTTATTGGTAAAGGGAAGTGAAAGGATTAATACCCGTCCCACCTTCCAGTGTTCTCACACACAACAAAATAAGTCCCTGCTGTTGCTGTTATTAATCTCCTTTTGCATTTCAGCTAATTTCATTCTTTGCRGTAGATATAAAATGAACCTGATAGATGAAGCACAGAAAATGGGATGGTGTTCAGTGCTCCTCTACATCTCACAGTGATTCTCATGATCAAGATATTACCTTGTCAACTGTCAGCTTGCTAAGAGGCAGTACCAGGGAGCAAAACAAAACAAAACAAGACAAAACAAAACACCCCAAAACAAAACAAAACAAAACAAAAAAAAAACCCCACTAAACAAACAAACAAAAAGCACTACTAAAACCAAAAAGAAAGAAAAAAAAAGGTTCCTAGAAAAGAGAAATAATTACTAATAAAATCAAACATCAATAGTTAGTGATTTTTTTTTTACTGAAAGAATCAATACTGAACACTGGRATTGTATGTCAGTTCCTATTCTCATGGTCCATCAAATACTACTATTCTAATAAYCTGTCAGGTCTAATCAGAGGGAGCCATCCAGCCTACCAAAATGTTYTGTGCAGCTGGGAGCTTCATGTCATGACCAATCAGGCACTGCTGCCTCTCTCACTTTATGGTATATGTTTGAAATAAAACATGATAAACTCTGTGCTGAAGGTGTACTTCAGAGGCTTAGTTTTTATTATTTTTGTAATTATTTGGTTTTGCTAATCAAAAGTTCTGCTTTGCTTCAGTWACTTGAGCAGCTTTAGTGAGATAAAAAAGCAAATATGAATGAGAGGATTGATGAARCTGCTTCTTAAAAGTTTTGGTTGKTTWTTTTTGTTTGTTTTGTTTTTTCCCCATGGTCAAAACTCACTTGCATGCTTGGGATGATGCAATGCATTTCCACAAAAGTATTTCCTTACATTTTTCAGAGACCCACTACACATTAAGTATAAATAAAATGTAATTTTGTTTAAAATGTGCGGTCCAAAATGTTCACTTCATGTAAGGCTATGAAAAATATCCTGGTTTATTTTGAAGATAAACTTGATATAGTGATATATTTCATTAAAAAAAAAAAACAAAACCAAACAAATAGAAGAGTACAACCCAATGTTCTGGCCAGGGTAATAATAYGTGTCCCTCAGTGAATAAGCATCTTAAGGCCAGGATGCACACAGATTTTCTAAGAGGGCAGACTGAAGGACATTGGCTGATGCAATCACTTTATTACCACTGCCCTACACAGCTTTGGAACTTCTTGTCTCTGAAAAAAGCTAACTGAAGTCCAAGTTCAGTTCAGCCTCCTCTGAACATCCCAGCAATCCAAAGGACTGGAAATGTTAATATCTACACTTACAAACTGRCAATAAACAGAACTTAAAACAATGACTGGACAAAACAGGGCATAAAACAGGAGCAGGGAAAAGCATAAGCAGCAGAGAACTTACTTTCATTCTGTTTTTGTTTGCAGATGTATCTAGCTCTCCTGAGAAACACTTTCCAAAATATTACAAGCTATAGAATATCTTTCCTTTCTTATTCTTGTTTCCACTTTAGATGATTGTCTCCTGAAGTTTCTTCAACTCTTCCTTCTAGTTTGAGTCACAGTAYGAACATTTGGCCAAAAAACTACAGAAAGAGAATCAGCCCATTGGGAGGAAAAGAAAGATTAATTTAGAACAGTTAACAAAACTAGTTTCTTCCAACACTTTCTTCCACCTAAAAATTGTTAAGTACTCAAAAGAATAATTGGTTTTATTTTTTCACAGACTTTGGGCAAAAAAAAAAAAATCTAGTGAAAACTTCACTTAGGAATAGCTGACTTTAAGCAGAGAAATAAAAGCATACCCCCTCCAGATCAGTTATTTAGCCACATAAATGTCATGGCATTATTCATCTTCCTGCGCTTCAACATTTTCTTTCTTAAAAACACTCTAGCACAGTAGCTGTCCTCCTCCAAGTACTCCATGAAGATTTTAATCATATTAAACTGATAGCAGACTGAAGAATATTTATAGYCAGATTTTTTTTTCTTTTCTCCAACAAATCTGTCGAAAGCTCAGGAGAAATATCCAGGATAAAAGTCAGTCTGGAAAAAAATATTGAACAGCACTGTCTCCTGTTGAGGAAATATCCCTTTCTGAACGTTTTTCCTGTAGTCACTAGAAGATTTCACAAGCAGATCTATATGAATGTTTGGGCTCCTGGCYTTTTTTCTTAGTCTGAACCCTGTACCACCATCCTTTTACAGGCTACACTCTAGGTTAGAATGTTTTTTATCTTATTTAGGCACATCCGTAAGCTCTTGTACCTGGAGGGCCAAAGGACTCCTTGACTAGATAATGAATTTTATTTCTGTAMAAGGTGTCTGGATGGACTGCTACTGTTCATCAGGGGAGACCAAGGCACATAACCAGATGTTTCCCTAAATATAGTTGAAGAAYTTTAGGTGGGCTCCTCAGTAATTCTTTTGCCACCTTGCTGAACCAACCACACAGAAAATCAGTGTCTTTTTCCTTGGAGTAGTGCTAAGACATTTGGTGTTTTGCCCTCATTCTCAAAAGCCACAAAGGCATTTCTCCATGCTCTTTCATTGCCCTTCAAATGGTCCCCTGTAAATCCTGCTTAGGGTGTCAAGGAGCAGGTATTGGGATAACAGCCAAGAACTGTGTTGAAGGAACTCTTGTCTGCAAAGAGTCCTGCACCTGCCTCAGGAGTGACCTGAGCCATGCCTGAATTCAGGGAAAGTGCTCCTTTGCGTCACCAAGTTTTCCTCAGATCCCACTTCAAAGAACCTTCAGCTACATCATGAAATTGGAAGTATTTTATCCTCAATAAATATGGAAAATTTTTGTAGAAACTGATCTTGTAATCTTCTAATCTTGCAATCTTCTAATTTTGCATGAGATGAGCCCACCTTCTCATTGAAAACTGTACCTTCCATTTGACTCAGAATGTAAAAGAAATATTTMTTGGTGTTTTATCTGAGAGATCTTTAGCCTCTTCTTTTTAAATACATATTGCAGATGTTTCTGTTTATCAGCTCTCTGGCTTTGTACTGGGCAAAGACCCCTTGACTGCTTTTTCTGATCACTTGAGGAAGATCAGATTTTATCTTCCTAATCTTACACAGAACTTTTTATTTTATATTTCCCATATACCTCCTGCATCTTTCTTTAGATAAACAAAAAAGTTTGCCAGCCTGAAGGCTACAGAGGCTACACTTCCATCTTTCCCCATGGCTCCTCTGAATTCTGGGTTTTAGGATTCCCTGTCATAGGACAGAACACAACAATAGTTGGCTGTCCTTGCTCTGTTTCTATGACAGWCTAGTAAACAGAAAATATCATTCACAAAGGAAAAAAACCAAAAAGTAAATTACCATTTAGCACTTCGTAGCTTTTTCATTCAGTAAATACTGATAGGCTTGAAAACCACCAGCTTAATTCTATCTGATAAATTTTTAGAATTCCTTTGTAGCCTAAGAGCTCAACCCTCAATGGCCTCATTTTCTTTGCAGTTTAGATGCCCTTGGAAATATTTCTGGTTTTTGATAGAATATAAGAATTTTTCGCCTATGAATACGCAGATAAAACAAGATGAAAAAACAATTTTTTTCCTTTAAATTCAGGCAGAACATGTAAGATTTTGAAGTTAAAATTATTTTTGAAGATGAATCRTAGTCTTACAACATTTCAAATATATTGGCCCGTTGGAGGCTTGTGATCTGTCCTGAAACTTGATATTAATGTCATGAGGTGTGAGCAATCTGACAGTGGAGGAAATATAGATTTCCTCTCCTTCTCGAGTCCCCTCCTCTTAAACATGTACCAGAACATTGGAGAGGCTCAGAAAATGTTATTATGAAGACTTATTCATGAGACTGACCACTGAGCTCCCCATGGCTTGAATGCTGCTACAAAAGCTAGAGTGCTGGCACAGACAAAATAATTTAAAAACTTTCCGTATTATCCATGCAAGAGCTTAAAAAAAAGTAATTCCAGGGCAGGAAAATGGAGGGAGCCAGTGAGAGTGCTTCCATCCCAGCCTGGTGCYCAGTGCTCTGTAGTTGAGCTTTCTTTAGACAGAGTTACGTGTGCTGTTGGAGGATTGCAGCCTCTGGTGATCCTGACTGTYAGRTTCAGGTAGTTGTCATATTTAATASCCCCATTGTGGGGATTCCTGAAATAATTACACCAAGGTAATTACCTGCAGTCTGAATCACTGCAGATGATGCTTGGCTGGTTGGGGTGCAGCACAGACTCTTCTCTCCAGCAGCCCATTTATCTGAGATGAGTCAGGTAAGCAGTGATCTCATTACTCTTACAAACACTATTCTGGGATATGRTTTAGTCACAGAGATTATATATTTTTTCCCCCAGAATGGTTAATATAAACAACAAGCTCAGCAATAAACGTGGTTTAAATCAGATCCATGATGTCTGGAGAAAAGCCTTGGAATGACCTCCAAGTTTTACAGAAAGTTTTCATGTCCTTAAAGTATCACTGCCATGCAAGGAAGCCTCACAGCTGATACTGTCAGATTTGCTAAAGCTCTAAGAAGCAGTGGAGGGATTACTTTCTACTTCCTGATACTTATCCATATCCTGAAGTACTCCAGTACTTGTRCATCCCTTTGGAGTGATCCAGCTTTACCTTCTTCTCTCCCCCACTTCCTCCGGCTCCCACTTTGCATTACCAGACAAAGGAAAACAAGAAATGAAACAAAAATAYGAGAGAAGGAATCAGATCAGAACTTGGTGAGCACAATTTCCTGTGCTTCTGATGAATACCTTGTGGCGTCGGCAGGCGCCATGAAACTTGAAGTTTTGCAGTATTTTAAAAACATTCTGTATTTTCTACARCTAGGAACAACACTCAGAGTAGACTTGGAGTATAATATAGAGCACAAAATGGATGAGCTGATATGTTGTATAATACAGATGTACATCGTTGTGATTTTCTATCTGTCTTCTCTCCCTTTTAAAATATTTGGTTCAGTACAGTTCACTTCTGAAAGGTCTCAATCGAATTTAGGAGAAATTCCTACAATTACTTGGTCTTCAGCAATAGCAAGCATTTCCTTTATGCAATTCCTCTGAGACAAGTAGAGATGGATATCAGCCATTCCTGGTGCAAAAGTCAAAAGAGKTGTTTCCATAAAGCCATTGACTTCAGATTCAAATTTAGAGAGAAGAAAACCACCACTTGAAAGATTTGGGGATATTTTGCTTTCAGCTACTTCTGATATATATGGCAGGCCCTAAACAAGTGATAAAGGCACAAGATTTGAAAGCTGTAGTGGGTAATATATGGAAAAGACTAAGTTCTGATGGCCAGTTTAGTTAGCTCTCCTTATAACACATCCAGGGCAGCTGGAGACATAATTATCACAAAACATCATCTCCTTTGAGTGGATACCTCACCCTGACACTTAATTTAGAGGCAGCAGAATAAAGCAAGGTGTCAAGTTCTCAAATTTAACTTTCAAACCTGCTGTTGTTTCTGGCTTTAATTTTCTGGTGTTCATTCTTGCTGATATTATCTTCTGTGCTTGTATCTCTATCTTTTTTCTTTTCTTTTCTTGCAGGGCTCTTCTGCATTTCAGAGCTGCATTAATTCCATTACTTATCAGTCATGTAAGTGCAGTCTTTCATGGCATCAGGACTGAATGTAGACTCTACTTTTACTTGTCCCTGTAGTGCTAAATCCTACATCTTTTCAAAAAGCAGGCATTTTTCTTTGAAACCTGCTGGCTCTGACAAGATTTTCACCCAGAAATTTTCACTGGCTCAAAGGCTGGATAGTGGACTGAGAAACAGAGTTTATAAAAGGCAGATATATCAGRCACTCAGCCTGGAAATAATGAACTGCAAGCCTAGTCTCTGTCCTTTGCTGTRTTTCTACATGCAAGGGACTTTTCAAGCCATGGTCTGACCTCAGTATCTCCCCAGGAAGTGGTTTGGGTGTGTTTCAAAGTATTTTATTCATGTGTGACATTTGGTTGGTAGCAAGGAGACATTCTCTGTAGTGTCTTGTTTTGCCATTTATGTGTGATGTAGGAGCTTGAAGGCAGCATCTTTCCACCAGGGAATGTTGCTGGGCAAGGGCAGTAGCTGGAAGTGAGACATAGGAGTAGGTCCAGGGACCCGTGTGTGGAGCCACTCAGTGGCATTTTTCCATTGGAGTCAAAGGGAACCAATGGCATGTAAGAGTTCTGTCAGCCCACAGAAGGAAAGGAAATGCTTTTGACTAATCTCCTCAAATGAAGAATGAAACTACATTTAAAACATTRTCATGGCACTARGCCAAAACAMMCATTTCACCRTCAGGTTTTATCCATCCTGCAGCTWCCAAAGATTACGAACATCTGTGGTAATTCTTGCCAGGTCATTTCCCATTGTAGGAGTTTAGGCACAAGCAATCRTTCAATGACCTGAAAACTCTTCATCACCACCAGCCTTACCTCACATCTCTGTAGCTGCATGGTGCACACAGACTGATTTGTCTCACCCACCTTGCTTTTAGGCAGATCAGAGCTTGTGCCCACTTGCTTTACTCTTTTTGCACCTCTTATTCTATGTTGGCTTTGAAACTGGAGGCTGCAGTTCCTATGATAGTTTCTCTGTTTGGCCTTAAATGAATTCTTTAATGGAGTAGTGCTTAGCTGTGTGATCTGTCAGTGTTATCTGAATTTCTGGTAGAACCCCCCTTCTGTAGGAAAGGGATTTAAAGATAAATATTAATTTACAGCACCACATTATGTGTTTCAAGAGCTTGTTAAATATTTAAAGAGACTTGTGCCWGTTCCAAGAATGTCCCAACCTGCAAATGTAAGAAGGATGATGCATATATCTTATCCTGCTAGAAAGCTGACCAATTAAAATCATGTTTGCCTTATTTAGAATGGAAGGTTCTTAATACTCTGCAGGACAGTGTGCAAATCCACTRTATATTGAGGAGCTCATGTTCTTTATTTGCTGCATGAACACCACCATTGAGACTTTTCTGAAATTCACTAAAAGAAATTAAAGATACACTCAAGAACTTCATAGACTTTCCTTCCAGGTACTCCAAACTTTTCTCTGCATGAGATATCTCATTTCTAAGAATCTTGAAGCAAATTGGCATTTTACTTTATTTCTACCCAAACATCTAATTTTACCTACCACACAGAGATATGACACTGGTGTGCAACATAGAGTTGGTACTCSTCATGGCTACAAGAACTCACTGCCTTACTTTATAAATAAGACCAGAGGCAAGGCAAGGTAATTTATATTTGCATTTGACAAGCACTGGTATTTTGTAACTGGAAGAAGTTAAGGAAAACACCATTTGATTTGCATGATGAGCGACAGTGTTATTGGGGATAGCAAATTCACTTCAATAGAAGCACTCTGAGCTGAACAATGCATTCATTAAAAGAGCAGTTTCCTGATTAGACAGTGGAGCAAATAGCTTTTTTCCCATTTTGCCATCAGATCCACTTTACATAAGCAATAGCAGAGAACAGGGCATATGTTTATGTGGCTGCCACTTTTCCTGTGGGTGTGCAATGACAGTTCAGCTTTTCAGTGCCATGGTGGAGCAGAAGGAGGGGATGACATTGGATCTGTGCACCCACAAGTGTGCAGAAAACAAATCTGATGGATTTCACAGGCAGGACGAACAAATCAGGTTGGCTGGATTTTTCACCATTTCAAATTACTTGACAGGGTATTTTTAACAGGAAGATCATTACTAAAATTGAAGTGACTACGAGCAGGGTCTGAAAAAAGGAGCTTTTCACTGGGCTGTTATCCTTGCAGCCATGACCTCAGCATTAGGTGATTTGCTTACAGTACCTTGTGGGGATTAATCTGCAAAGAGACCTATGTGAATCTCAGATCCCTTACACAAGGCTATAAGAGCCCTCACTTGAGCTGGAGGTTACTTACTTAAAATTACTGGTACTCACAGAGCATATGAATCTCACTTCAGTTTGATGGGATGAAGACAGTCTGTCCATCTTTTAATGTATTTTATTAGGAGTGAGCAGATATAGACATAATTCACCATATTACTCAGATAATATCTGCATTTATTTAAGGTACTTAGACGTGACTCGTATAATAACCCCATTTTTAACACAAATAAAATAAAGTAATAAACCAATAGGTTCAAATKACTCAGACTTTAAATTATTGCAACAGATATAGCACAGCATCACCAGCTGGGCAACAGAGGGGATTGTCTTGCTCTGCTCTGCTCTGCACTGGGGTGGCCTCACCTCCAGTGCTGGGAGCAGTTCTGGCTTCCACARTATAAGAAAGGYATAAAACTGTCTGAGAATGTCCRAAGGAGGCCATCAGGATGGTGAAGGGTCTGCAGAAGAAGCTGTATGAGGAGTTGGGGAGGTCACTTTGTGTGTTCAGCCTGGAGGAGACTGAGGGGAGATCTCACTGCAGTTACAACTTCCACATGAGGGGAGAGGAGAGGCAGGCACTGATCTCTGCACTCTCCTGATCTGTGACATAACTCAGAAACAGCATGAAGCTGAGTTGGATGGTGGTTTAGGTTGGATATCAAGGAAAGGTTCTTCATCCAGAGGCTGGCTGTGCACTAGAGCAGACTCCCCAGGGCGGTGGTCACAGCACCAAGCCTGACAGAGTTCAATAAATGTTTGGACAACGCTCTCAGGCAAATGGTGGGATTTYCTTGGAGTGTCATKTGCAGGGCCAGGAGTTGGACTCAGTGATCCTGATGGGTCCCTTCAAATACAACATAGTTCAAACCAGTGTCTCAGAGAGAGAGAGAGAGTAAACAAATTATTGAAAATGAGTGGAAAAGCAYGAAAATGTACTGCTCAGAATTGTAATGATCAGGAAGGGAAAGAATCAGATAAAGAGTGAATTAGCTTTCCTTGCAGAGAAATCTCAGAATGAACTGTTTATTTGGAAGGATAATGAGAGACTGAACGAGGCAACAAAGTATGGAACGTGAAGAAGAAAATAAAGGAATTAGACGCAGACAGACTTTTGTATAAAATCACCAAAGAAGGGAAGAAAATAGAAAGAATATAGAAACTAATGCAGCAAATAGAAAGGAAAAGAATCCAAGGGAATATAGGCTCTAGAATTAAGRCCCTACAAAAGATCTTTTTTGTAAATTAAAACAAAAAAAAAAGAAAGTAAAAAAGGATAAAATGCTGTTGGGAAAGCAAAATTGTACCATTGCCTCACCAAAAGAAAAAAAGGAGATACAACACAGAAAAGAAGATAAAACATAAGGGAGTGATAGAAAAACTCTAAAGAAACTGTTAAAGAGTTTTCCACACTTTACTGTATCTCCCATTTCTTCATGCATGGCCATAATTTCTGTTGTTCCCTAGGCTGATCCAGTGYCATCACCATTGCCAGGGGTTTYCAGCAGCCCTTACAGCACAGAGGTRTTTKCAGTGGTGTGGCAGTGGGATGACATCGTGCAATTATTTTAAAAAAAAGGAGACGTGACTTGAGTAATTACAGATCTCCTTAGTCTGATAGGAAGCAATGGAATAAATAATGGAATGTCTAGTAAGGGATCCTGATTGATAAAGAACTTAAAGAGTTGACAGAAGAAAATATTCAAACTGACCAGATATTTTTGGAAGATGCTATGAAGTTAGACAGCAAAAACAAAATTGTTGATGTACACACCCAGGTAGAAGGAAAACTTTTACCTTAGTRTCTGATGACTTCCTGATTAATAATTCAAACAGCATGAAATTAACAGACTAGATTGTAAATGAACCAAAAATTGCTTAAATAATAGTTCTGAAATATTCTTAGAAACAGGAAATCTTGCTGAGCTGCTGTCTCTACTGTGATCCCATAGGGCTTGGCTCATAGCTGAGCATATTTAAATTTTTTTCTGCTATTTAAATAAATTAATATTCTGTCATAACTTGAAAGAATTTCTYAGAATTTCTAATTATAAAATCATACATGTCATAAAAGCAGGATACAAAACATAATTGCAGAAGAATAGATCTTATTATATATATAGGAAACACTGATAAAGAGTTGAGGTTTATGGCAGAGAATTGTAGTTCCCAATGTAACAACTGTGGTCAAAATAGTTACCAACATTTTAAAATATGCAACTGAGAAAGTGCTGGATAGGAGAATTTACATTCTCTCTTGCAATCAGCACTGAWGTGCCTGGTATTGGAGTACCACATCTTATAACCTGTCCTTTAAAATGGGAATTTAAGCAGCTGGAGATGGTTCAGAAAAGAGTGAGAAAAATAATGAGTTAGATGCATGTCTTTGAGARTTTAATCTATTTTGATCACAAAAAMCACCAGGTATGGGTGAGTTGTTTACAATCTCTGTACTTGGGGATGAGATCAAAATCAGTAGCAATTTGAGATTTCTATTACTTTTCTTTTTTGTTACGCTTCATCCAAAAGCAAGGAACATCTTCTTCCTCTGCAGTATAGCAAGAATGATTCAGGCAAGAGCAAAAGTGGGATTTTTAAAAACAGAAGCATTCAGTCACTGTGGCCATGTATCCAGGTAATGCATCCTGCATCACTGAAAATATATATGGGAGTGTTTGATTTTCCTCTAAAAGAGATTCTAGCTCGAGGACAGCTAGTGGATGTGAAGTGGGAATTAATAAAGAGCAATCCAACAGCCTGTCTTAGGAGGAGGTCAGATTTGCAGATTGTGATTTGCTTTCCTGGCCCTGACATCTATTAAACCCACATAAGCATATACTCTGGAAAAACTTGATATTGCCACTAAGGCCTTACTGCTAAGAAAACTCAGATGACCTGGCTTTGTGGGTGTGTAATATGTGTATCATGCTATGCACTAAGAAAATGCAGCAAAAATCTTGCAGAGAAGTCAATAATAAAAAAAGAAGGAAGGGTGTCCTTGTATTTCTCAAGTAATTTTAAACATTAAAAAAAAAAAAGTTTTAAGGCAAAGCTATTTCTCAGACCTGGGTGAGTAAAGAAGCGCTGACATTGAGGACCAGTCTGAGAGATGCAGCATGGACCTCATGCTCAGACAGGCTCCAGTGGTCCGTGTATCTCTCAGTTTCTTAAAGATTACATCTCATTTTGTTAGAGACACATATATTCAAAACCCATGGTAAGACTAACACCTCTATATAATTTGAAACAGCAAAAACTTCTTAATAGAAGGTTCAGCATCACCAGTTATGCTGCAGGAAGAAGAGTAGGAAAAGCATTTATGTGGTGTAAGTAATGACAGCCTTCACTGGCTCTGAAGCTTTGCTTTGAGACTTGGGGGAGGCCTTCAGAACTTGTGGTCTCTGTGCAGCCAGGACGAGAGGGAAGTGAGCATGAGCCTGGCACTGACAGGTTGTGCTGCTCTGCAGGGCTTCCTGCCCTCTGTCACTGAGGAACAAGGATAAAATTCCCTCTGTTTGAATCCCTGTGTGCCAGTGGTCCCAAGCTCTCCCTGTGGGCTCAGACAACAGGCCCACCTACCCTGCCTGCCTTCTCTSTCTAGGGAAGGAAGCAACAACCACTTTGCCAGGCACAGACTGACCAAATTTAACAAGTGTGAAGGTTGTTCTAGAGTCACACCCTTCCAGGGAAGAGAGGTTTGGCTTCAGCTGTTAAATAGTTTCCTATGCTTATGGCTTCAAATCTCTCCCTTCACACCAAAGATGTGACACCAACCTGCTTCACATGCAGCAGATTGGCAAGGCAGTCAGAGAGCAGATATTGTGCTAATGCATCCTGCAGAGACACCATTTTCTGCTTGTGTCTGCCACCTYTTACTGAAGGTACCAAAAAAACCCCACCACACATTTTTGTCTTTTACAATAAGGCTTTATTCTGCTTTCTGTTAGGATGCTGTAGTAGGATGTCTTTTAAAAGTCTGTAGGATAAAGAGATAATGCCATGCAAGCTTTTCCCAGAGAATTGAAAACCATTTGTACCATTATTTAGGCACTGCCAGTAGGGGTTGTTCACCTACAAAACCATTGACTGCCTGAACACTGCATACAAGTTCCTGTAGCCAACAGAAGTTACAGCCATATGTACTCCATCTTTTAATCTCATAAGTGACAGCTGCTGCTAAGATTTTATGACATGTGATACTAGGGGCAGGGAAAATTGCCTAACTGAGGACGATGTATGCACTGATGTGCTTTATCACCCACAAGTCCAGAGGCAATCTAGCAAAACCAACTCTGTTTAGAAGCTAAATTCAACAATGGAGTTGTGGAAAAGCAACTTTCTGGATCCTTAGTGTTATGCAAGGGAAAGTCAATTAAGTCCTCATTTATGTCCGTTCACCTGATTGGCAGGTGGCTAGAAAGATATTTCAGCATGAAAAGGCAAAAAAGAGATGGAATTCAGAAAAAAAAAAAAAAAGCCACCTTTTCTCCTGGTTGCTGCATCAGGTAAGCTGCACCTTGATAGTGCGTGCAGCAGGCAGAAGTTGTTTTTTTTTTTCCCTGAATTAAATAAATTTTGAAAAAAATGCAAAAGAAAACTTTATGTTCACTGCCATGAATCAGACCAGGAAACCAGATCCACAGTAGTTCTACTGAGTGCCCCACTCTCTCAGATATAAAACCAGTCTTTCCCCAAACCAAGGAATGTTAAATTATTTATTCAAACAGAAGTGCTTCCCCAAAAGTGACCAAGAGGGGGACTATGTMGTCTTCTTTTGTCACTCACTTGGAGGAGGAAGAATTGCAGGTCTTGAAAATGAATCACTAAAATTTGAGAACAGTCCAAACAGACTGTTGGCAGTTATATCTCAAGTCTCTCACTCTTTGATTTGTTACTGGAAGCATTATCTTCAAACAGAGCAATCCTTTCCTGAGTACACTTTCATTGAAATTGTCACATTCTTAAACAGGATTTTAATTGAATCATATCAGAATTTTCTGACAAAAAGCAGTCTGTCAGGAAATGCTGACCCATTTTTACTGAGRCTATTTACTTTTTAGGTGTGATATTAAAGCCTTTTCTGTCAAGAGGAACTTGCTAGAAAACAAGCTTCTAGTGGAAATCAGGTGAATTGAGAGTATTGCCAGCATTAAAGAAACCTAGAAACTGTTTTTTAAAAGGACCCTGTGTTTCCATTATACTGTACTAAACCTATTTTTCTACACAAGAAAAGATTATTAAATGAACAAAGAATTACAAAGTAAGATTTCTAGTGACAGCTGTTGCTTGAATGTGTACTCATTTTTATATCTCTCTTCAGACTCTGCCAGTTCAGCCCCTTATACCTGAGGAGCCTGCAGCCACAGAGCTCACATGTTTGTGCCCTTCAGGAATCTCTCTGGGGAGCTGCTGTGAAGCCACTGGCTTTTCAGATCTGAGTTTGGTCCTGACAGGCTAAATAGCTAGGCTGCTCATTCCAGCATGATATTTCAGTTACGTTGCAGAAATTACTGCAGAACAGAAATGACAGCTTTTATAAAACCTTTGAAAATACATTATGGTCTTTGCAGTATTGGTGATTCTGTGCAATACATCAGTAGATATGCTGTTTAAGGTATCTTTGCTCTCAATCATACAGCAGTATTATTTCAAAATGAACATTAGAAAAGGGARAATTTCTGCCCATCATTCACCCCCCTCCACACAGATGCATGTGCAGCCCTGGGGCTTGTGGTGGATATTGTACAATGGGCATGTTTTACATGGATCAGCCCATCACTGCCTACAGTTTGGTTCAGGGACTGTCAGAGGCAATTCTTCTTAACCATCACAGCAGAGCTGGAATTCAGCCCAGATGCTGGAGAAAGCTCTGAGTTTATCCTATAGCCTATAAATAATTTATTCAGGCACTACCACATCACCCATGCACACAGGACGTGGGAGAGCTTCAATTGCCACCAATGTAGCAGCAAYTCCTCTCACTTTGCTCATTGGGGGTGCCCACAGGAAGTGTCACTTTCTGTGCTTAAAAGATGACAGGCTAGAATTGCCCATGCTTTTCCTACAGCCACATCTCCCCTCTTATGTCCCTCTTTTCCAGGCAGAGGGGCCTTACACCTCTYAGCAACCCCAAAAGTAAAGACTTTTTTGTTGCAGAATACTGCAGGGACTGCTGAGCCTACATGCTGTCAGAAGGGTTAAACACACTGGTATTGAAACTCTGGTGCCTAGTGAATTACTCCATGCAAAAAAGAAGAAATCTTCATATGTAACCCCATTTCTTCCACTATTTCCCTCTGCACATTTCAGAAAGCAACTTACATGGTGTTTTCACTSTGCTGTCTATTAAATAGAGCTGAGAGTACCTTCTTGTTTTAAAGATGTGTGARGTTAAGTAGCTGATGTTTGTGCAGTGTTTTGACAAAACAAAAATGCTTTTTACAGTCTAAATGGTWTTACAAGTGTGCATTGAGGCTTCTGCATAAAAACCATTTTCAGTGGAAAATACAATTTTTTTTTGAARGAAACATTATCCCTGAAAATATGTTCTCTTTCTTCTGGAGGATGTAACTAAACAGAAGAATGTTCCTGCTCTATAGAAGTTAAAAAAGGGGAAGAAATGCAGTGGTGTGGACTTCAAAGCAGGTTTTCTCCCTGTAGATCCTGCCTGTCTGCTCCCTGACTGACTCTGGGCTCCAATCCTGTATCATGGCAATAACCACCCTCATCTGAAGCACTCACACAAAGAAACATCAGAGCAGACCAGGGTGGGGAATGTGCCAGAGCAAAGCCTCAATTACTTGCATAAATGGGATGCAACATTAAAGTTTGTCTTCCCCAAATCCATGTGTGTCTTAAGATACTTAAATAATGGGCTGGAGAAATGGTTTTCTGTTTATCCCTTAACAGTATTTGAAAGTCTGAGAAGCCCAAGTGAGCAAAATAGCATATCTTCCAATATGTGACAATTTTTTACAGGAATTCCCACAGATTTTTGATACTATGATGTAGTTATATCTTATCATTTCCTTGTCCTAGTGTGGAAATGGAAGAGAAATCAAAGCAAGTTATAAATGGATTTTCCACTGATACAAAGTCAGCTAAAATTTTGCCTTTGGCAGCCTTGAGTGGCTAATAATAGAAATGAGCTACTTCTCTCATTTRTTTTTCAAAACCTAGAGGCAAAAGTTGGATTCCCTTATGCTCCTCCTACCCTCAAACTTTCTATTTTTATCTGTTTCAGTGAGACTGGAGGGAAATTATAATTTTTAGTGCAACAGGGCGACACTAAAAAGTCTTTTGACCAATRAATTCTTTGACTTCTGGGTAATCTTTTTAGTTTTATTCTGACTTCATAGAGCTGTAATAGGGGTAAAAGGCAGTTGAGGGGTTAATTTTTTTATCTCACATTTTGAATTTTTTCACATTTTTGAGTGAAAATCCTCACTGAAATTTAAGGAGGAATAGGAGGAATGTAAATTAAAAACTTTAATAATGTTTCTCTGCTTCCCAAACAGCTCTATCTCAGCTTTTCTGGCATAKAAACTTCCAAATGAAAGAAGAATCTGTTTTCAGCAAGGGTAGCCTCTGGGTTTTYTTCTCTACAGCAAATACATTTTCAAGTGGATAAAGGCAACAAATCGATCATACACATCTTTATAGCCACCTTTATGGATTTAAAGAAACTTTTCCACCAGCTGCAGAATTCTGCTCTTTCCTGAGTCAAACACAGGMTCCTTTCTGGTTTTTCTCCCAGGCTATGGCTGCTGAACTCCTTGTAAGATCTGCCAGACTCCCCCCAGTTTGTCTACAGCTTTTATAGTCATAATGCCCCAAAGAGAGCATGGTACTCTGGCTGAAGTRTCTGCAGCACTGCCAGGAGTTCATTAATTGCTTTTTATTCATGCATCTCAGGATGATGATTCCTTTCTCTAGCACAGCATCATTTTGTTGACTCCAGTTCAGGCTTCTTTATAAGCCCTGCATTATTTTCCATTTACACTCATGCATTAGTACTACTTGAATATTTATGCTAATTTAAACTAGTATCTCCAGCTGATTCTGAATTTGAATTCCATCCTCCTGGGTGTTAGCAACCTCTTCCAACTTGTCATTCACCTCCAATTTTGGAATCCTGATGTCTTTTTGGTCATGTATCTCCATAAAAATACGGATTTCAGCTTTAAACATGACCTTTCAACTCACGAGTAACAAGCCTTCCCAGCTGGTTGTAAAGCACTTATGATAGCTCTGATACTGAGAACTCTTTTCAATTTTTCTGTGTCCACCTGATAAGCCATGGCAGATTTCTAGAATATTGCCATAGAGACAGCATTTTGAGCTTTTTTTTTTTTAACATGAGTTCTACATTTTTAATGTAAATATTCTTCCACAGTTTTTCATTATCTGTTTGGAGGAGGCTTTCTTGGAGCTTAATTTCTAGGAACATTTTATAATTCAACTTAAGGATGAAGGTAACATT
This sequence comes from Alauda arvensis, assembly GCA_902810485.1. Taxonomy (NCBI): domain Eukaryota; kingdom Metazoa; phylum Chordata; class Aves; order Passeriformes; family Alaudidae; genus Alauda; species Alauda arvensis. Next base: position 1,647,530 of record CADDXX010000151.1, read on the forward strand.
TTTTGCAGCTTCTGTTATCACAGATACTCCTATACTCTGGCATAAAGCAGTTTAAAAGTTACTGTTTGGAAAAGATTTTAAGATAAATCTTGGTTTTGGTCAGAGTCTCAAAGCTTTTGCTTCCACTGGGTTTTAGAAATTGTCTTACAGTTGTGTTTGAGACCTCTAAAAATGGTTGCAGGTAAATAATTTAACGGTGGACAGACATAAGCCATATTATAGCAGTATCTTCAAACATCCTATGGACTAAGGGTTTATTCTACACTGCTCCTCACCTTTGCAGTCACCTGCATCTTTGCAAATTCCACATGCCTGTCCTAATCCAGCAAACTTTCAGCTTGCACCTACTGAAAGAAATAATTCACTGGGGAATATTGATAATCCTTTATTCACTTCAGCAGAAAAACTCCTCTATTTTAAATTGGCTGAGAATGCTCATCCCATTTCCTTTAAGTTTTGAAAAATAATATCTGAATTCCTCCTTGCTGGGGCCAGAACGCCCCTGCACCAGTAGGTAATTTTATTGTACAATCTGTTTAGCTGGGAAAGCAAAATACTGAGTAATTTCTGATAATTGCTTTGCATAAAAGGAGCAAAGAACACTACCTTTTTCAGTTCTAATTGCAGTGCAGATCACCTGGTTTGCTGCCTCTAGCTGAATTTCCTAATTGCCAAAATGTTTTAATTATTATGTACTTTTGAAGTGAACATAATATTATGACAGCTGTTTCCAATACAATGAGCAGCAGCTGAACTGCATAACCACTCACTGCATGGAGAGAATCCCTTCAGTGATTTTGGGTCTCTCATCATTCAGCTCCATCCTTCATATCATGACTAGCTCAGGGGATTTGCTTTTYCCCCCTCTCTGACAACTGCTGTTCTTCAGTTCCAGGAGGCAATTGCTGGTAGGATTTGCAGACAGGTATGGTCACCTTCCTACAATTGACTGGCTCATTACTGCTGCCTTCCTGGGCTGCTGCTGGAGGAGTGCAGGGATGTGAAGAAAGCTGAGATTTGACATACTGAAGGGACAAGAGCTGTTACCCAGTGTGGATCTTGGTGATCTTGAAGAAGTGTGTTAAAACTCATAGGCAAATAAGGGAAAGGTGTTTATGTAGTCGGAGAGCTCATGGCTGCAGTTGTGAGCACTGTTTTAAATATTGATACTGTTCAGAGTATCAATATTTGATATTGGTGTGGGTACACCAGGTGGTTTACAGCTTGAAACAAATAACAAAGGAGTCACCTATGTCCCATTGTGCCAAAATCTGGGACATGATGCAACTGTTTTTTAAAAACCCACTCCTGCAACTGCTGACTGTATCAATCCCTATGTGTTTTCTTGTAAGTGCTGCTAAGTGTAGCTGACACATCTGTCATGATCAGAAAGGAAGGAAAATGTGGGAGCTGCTGTTATAGAACTGTTTGTGGTGTACAAGCTATGGGAATAAGGTGTGGTTTTTTCCTTAAATATAAACTAAAAAATCTGGTTCATTGGCAAAACTGTGTTTCTGGAAGAAATATAGTCACTGAGTTGGGTTGTGAGAAAGGTCTAACTTGATAAAGCAAAGAGTCTGAACAGGCTGGGTGTGCTTAACCTTACACATTTTAATAGAGTTACTAAAACCAATCCTGACACTGACCTATCTACCATGTGGATACTTGGGGATTTGTTTCATTTTTCAGAAATTATTATAGAAAGGATTAGTGGAAACTGCCTGGTCACTTGCTTTATATCTTTGAGCCAAGTCTGCATTTGCAGTGCCTTTTCAAGCCTCTGTCCAGATTGCCTGATGTGGAATTGCTCCTTTTGTTTCTCTGTAACCTGAGAACAGTGAGTGCAGTGCACAGAATAACACTCTTAACTACCACTGCTGTTGTCTGAAACATATTTTACCCTTGTACTTGAACTACAAGCCCAGAGTCAAAGCAGCTAATCTGAAAGATAAATCCCCAAGAGATTTTTGCARAGTGTTTTGCAAAGATGTCACGGAAAGGTCAGATACCACATAGTTCTTTATGTCGTTGTATTTTTTACTATTTGCTCTGATGTAAGTGCTGCAAAGTCATAATGGCTTGGTTGTCGGTAAAGTAAAAAACATTGTTAAACATCATCTTTGTATTTCTGTTTTGGTGGGAATGCACTGTCTCAAAGCAGATAACAGGGAAAGGCTCATACTGACTCTCTGGTTTCACCCTTTCCCWAGCACCTAGAACAGGAAAATACCCTGGTCCTTTCCACAGCAAATGGAAGATGGCTTTCCCAAACTCCTGTGCAGCAAAGAGCTTTTCTTGTTACTTTTGTCTTATACATTGTAAAAACAAAATCATGCTTAGAGCTCAGTCTTTCCAGGAAACTGGAGCAAGCAATGCAGAAAAGTAGCAAATTTGGGGAGAAAAAAAAAATAAAAAGAGCTTTACTTGTAGAGAGTAAATTGGATTATTTCATATTTGCCCCAGGCTAAGGCTGTGTGGAAAATCAGGGCCTTTGCTTTGGCTGACACATGGCAATTTATTAACCCACTGTAATTCTGCAGCATATGGGTATGAAAGGGAAAGGAACAGCACCCTGGGAGCACCTGGAGGTCACAGAAACTTGGGCTGAGCTGAAATTTGGAGCTACTGAGAATAAAAATTCTGGTGACCTATCTTCAACCTCCTGGATATTGAAAATCAAAACCTGTGAGCCAAGATGGACTTAATGCTCATGTTCACACTTTCACAGTGTTGATCCTGTGAGGAGGTGACACCTGGCTGTGCTGGCACACTGCCTTCCTGCAGACACTGGCCACTGCYCAGGCCCCACGTTTGAGTGCATGCAATCTGCAGGATCTGTCTCTCACTATCAGCATCGCTAAATTGTACTGACATTCTCTAAACCCCACAAAGTWTCTCTGAGAGCATTAGGGCTATGGATTTTCCCTGCAAAAGCTGGATAAGGTGAGAAATATAAATGTCCTGAGCCAGACAGAAAATAAYTTGGTGGCAGAGCCTGGGGTAGAAATCAAGTCTGGGAAGTTTTGCTGCTCCCCTTTTCTTCATCTCACTGCATCTTTACATGCTGAAAAAAACTCCCCTCAAAGGCATCGGTGGAATTTTGTCACTTGCACTGTATTCATCAGTGAGCAATTTAAACAAGAAAGCTCTTGCAGAAAAAGTTATTAGGCTATTAGGGAATAGGTCAGAGAGTAAATTTTGTCRGGGAATATGTTTAGAGACTTCTTTATTATGATTATTTCTGCAGCAGATTCTTGAAATTGCCAGACACACTATTTTCTTCCCTCTACCAGATGCCCAGCAGCTCATGACCCAGATGTGGATTGCAGACCCCAAAAGGTAGACACAGAAAACTGTCTCTGAGCAAGTCCATTTTGTAGCTACTTGACAAGTGTTTAATAATTATCTAAGTAAATCAGTCTTGCTATCTATTGCTTATGAAATGAAGCCCAACTACAGATTTAAGCCCCTTGAAATGTCAACGCACAAGATGTAGTGATTTTCCCACTCATCCATCCATGTATTTGCCCAGAACTGCTTAGATGGAACCTTTTTTGGGGAAAATTACTTTCTCAAAACCAGTTCTAAGAAAGGTAGTCTTGTCTTTCATTTTTGAAAAGGTATTTGGTGCTGAAGCTCTGGAAAAAAATTATGCTAAATTCCTATTGTTCTTTACAGAAACACAATAGCTGTCTTCTGTAAAGGAAACTACTACTACAGTAAAATCTACTCTGACTSTTTAATTCATTCATTCTAGAACATGTTGCATAGAATTGTGTCCAGATGGTTCTTTGGTCTCAGTGAAGAGGACTCCACAACCTCTCTGGCTGATTTGTTCCATTTTCTCTTTTCTGTTGTTGTCTTRGAATAAGCCATTAAGTTTAAATGAAAGACATGGAAAATGCCTAATCAGAAAATCTGTGAACCCCAGGGGGCAAAAAACAGTGGAGATAGGACTTACAGACAGCAACAAATTGTAGGTAGCTGAAGACCTTGTTTTCCCACAGGTGCTCACACTTAAACTGTTTTTGGCTTCAGTTAGGGTTGTGGGTGTTCAGAGCTTCTGAAATCCATCCTCCCAAATTCAGAGGCCGGGGATTGCAGCACTAGCTCAGCTCAGAATAGCTCTCAGGAGGTCTGACTCATGGTCTCTTGCTCTAATTGCCAGAAGTTGCAGAGTTTGCAGGGAAATCACTATTGTTGTTCAGGAAGGGTGTATTTAACTGTGTCTATAGATCCATGCCCTTGACTACTGTAAATTGCAGTACTTCCATTGACTTCCAACAGCTCAGAATCTTATCTTTACATTTTAGTAACAACTCATATAACATTCTGTTTGAAAGAAACTAGGCTTGCTGGTGATCAGTTTATGATTTCTTCTCCCATCATTGCTAACTGTCCAGTACCAGCAAGTATGTATAGACTCACCATCATGCTTTCTAATTAATTACCTGCCTTTTGAAATTAATTCACAGATGTACAATCCTTTCTTGATGCTGCAGCTAATAATTATCACTGGGAAGTAATGAGTATATGAGCAAGGGTGGTTATAAAGGGTATTTAATTTCTTCTTTTTTTTTTTTTGACTCTTTGTATGTGGATTCASTGTTTAAAGCACAAAGATGAACCTCCAATAAGGAGAGCATTCAGGCTTATTAGGAGCACAGATATGTTCCTAGCAGTAGTTCTTTAAGCATGTGAATGCTTAGCTGCTTGCTGCAAATGATGTCCCAGTTGCAGAATTGAGAACTGATGCACTGAAGGGCTTTCTATGGGTGGAAGCCCACAAATCCTACCCAATCCCTTGTTTGTATTTACCATCTCACTAAAAGAATACATACAGCTATTAATTGCTTATACTAAAATATGGTGGCTTCTCCATTTTCTTGGATGCTTTTTGCTGTGGTTCCTATTTCAAAGTAATAATCCAATTGAATGCTGTCYTCTGAGAGAAAAAATAAGTTATTTTGTGTTACATGAAAGCAAATGCTTTCTAATGMCATAATGCAGTTCACTGTTGTATGCAGTACTTGGTTTTTGCTCAAGTTAGTCCTGGAAACTTGGAGTAAAAGAGAAATTTTAAACAGCTCTCTGTAGCAAATTCAGGCATAAGAAACTGCTCTGCAAGCAAATTCTGATTAACAAATTACTGCCACTTCTTCCCTCTTCCTCACATGGGCATCTTCAGCACAGACTGCGTGGAGGGCAGATAAAGCAGCTGCAGAAGRAAAAATCCCACTCATTCCAAAGAGRCCAAATGCTGAAGTGAGGCCACTTCCATCCTAAGTGAAAATACAGCTCAACTAGAAAAGGACCAGTATTGTTTCCAAAGGGTATGGTTTTATTGCTGTTGACTTTTTCATGTCAACTTCAGTGTACAAGTACATCCACCCTTCTTTTTTTTTTTTATCCTCCTCTATTATACAACAAAAGGCAAGGTGTACTTTATACTCACAGTTGCTCTGAGAACTGCACTTATGGATTGTTGTAGTTACAACAAATTCAAAGCTGGAGTGCAATGTCTGGTTCTTTATTACAGATGGAAGGACTGGCTTGGAAAAAAAAGTTAAGAACAGGCTGACTTTTAYGTCATAACAAACCAAACCTGAATCTGATTTTGAGGAAAGCTAAATTACATGAGATTTCAATCTTGTTAACATTCACCAAAAAAAAGTCCYCGTAATTAATTTTTACTAACATAAAACATTCGTGCGTGTCTGTGTTAAGACTAATTCTTCTTTGAACATTTGTTACTGGTTGTTTTTCTTAATGTTAGTGATTCCTGATGAAGGAATGCAAGGACTTTTAAATCCCTCTGGAAAGACAATAAATCAAAAAGTTAGTTTAAGCAAAATTTCATAACCATCTTGTATTCTGCAAACCTTTTACCAAGTTTTGCTTATTCACAAGGTTTGGGCAAACAGCCTCATGTTTTCCAGCATCAATCAGAACAATTCAGGCTGAAGCAGAGAAGGGGATCTTGGAGCCTGAGTAGGATCTCTGGGCTGCAGCTACCCCTCTAGAAAGCAAGTCTCACACAGGTTTTGCCATTGCTGTGAGCCATGTGGACRTGTCTCCAACAACATTCCAAGTCCAAGGTGGCATGGGAGGCCTGTGTCTGGCCACCAGAATAGTTCTTAAGGTGTCTAGACAGGAATTGTCACTAARATCCCCTGCAGAAAAGGGGTTGTCCTGGTTCATTTTTCCCCTCCCCACCTTACTTGATCAGTATGTTCTGATGCTTTTAAAACATTTGTTCTTGACCTACAGAATTTTCATGCCATTCCTGACCTCAAGGAGTTTTCTGTGAAAGGTCCCTCTGGATTCATTTTTTGACCTAAAAAAGCCTTTGCCAATTAGTTCTACACCTTGATCCTGCAAGACAAAACCCTGCTTCCAGGTGCAGTTAGTTTTTGCTTTGATTCCTTTGGGATATATTAAAAAAAATATCAAAATTTGGAGTTCAATCCTTCAGCACTGGGCTGAATTCCCAAGCTCAGTGAATTTGTTCCTCTCTCTTTGCTCATTATGCACTCTGTGTTCAGCCTAGCATCACCTAACAAGCAGTCTTCAATCCCTTATATAACTCCTGRAAACTCTCCCTTTAATTGAGGCATTGAAAAAGCTGTGGTCCAAGAGCAGAATAATGTCTGGGCTTTCCTAAATTTCTCTCCAGTGGTGACATTGACTCTCTCTGYGRCCTTGGRGAAGTTGTTTGGATGTAAGTGCCCTTGAATTCAAAAGCATTTAGGTCTTAAGAAACAAGGCTGCTGGCCCCCAGGTCTGTCAGGAGTGAGTGATGAGGAGAAAAGGAGCCATAACTTCATATGACAAGGTACAGGGTTTTGTTTAAAGGAACAGGAAGGGGTACTTTCAGTCTGGTGGTGATTTCAGGCAGAGTCCAGAGTGCAGGCAAGTTTGAAAGTTCACGTGGAACTGTACTTGCAGAGCAATTACCAAGTAAGTTTCTGCAGAAAACTCTCCTGAACCTGATTGTGATCCCTGTCTTTCTTCACATGCAGTGTGATGGCATWGAGAGTATGAAGTGGAGGAGGACAGCAAATTAGGGAGACCTGTGAGCATAGAGAGGAGAGGGCATTCAGAATGTTTTTGCCTATTTGGAGAAAAATTGTGATTCATGAGAGACATATACAACCACCTGTGCTTAGGAATAATTGTCTGTTGAAACACAGTGTGGGGAATGAGTGATTGGAAAATTATATCTAATTAACCTGAGATATGGAGAAGAACTCAACCTTAATGCCAGTCAACAGTGTTACAAAAAGGGCAAGTACTGAAAAAAAAACATAAAAAAGAATAGATATTACAAGCCACCTGARATATGCCTTTGGGTGCTTGTAAGGCATCAGTTGATTCACTGCATTTTCAGGTACAGAACATGAAAAAAATAARTGTAGGAATGTTCAGAGACTGAACAACATTGCCATTCTAATTGACTGAAGTGACAAAGTGTAATGGAGAAATTCTTAAAGAATTTCAGTTTTATCTCCTGGTAGCTAACTTAGATGCTTTGAACAATTAGAGGGTCTTGGAATAAGGACTGAGAATTCTCTGAATCTGCCTGCTCTACATAATAGGCTATGTGGGCTTTTCCAAAATATATAATTGATAAAGTTGSGGAAAAGGAAAAATTCCACTTAAGGGACGTTCACAGTCTTGTTTCAGTAGAGGCAATTCAGAAAGGCAATTGCCTTTCACGGGGAAAAAGCGGAGTAATAATTTAATTTTTCAACATTTTATTTTGATTTGTTTATTGCTTTTCACATCTAGAGTTAATTGGTTTAAAGTGTGATTCTGGTCTCTGTCACCATAGGAGCTCTATTTATTGTTACTCTTTGGTTCCAAGAGCAAGTTTGAAAGGGAATGAACARATAAAGACAAATAAATCTACCTGTCAGTCACACAAATTCATCTTTAGTCAAGATTGGCTCTYTCATTTCCTTCTGACACTACTGTTATCACTACAACTGTCATTCTTCATCATGCTTCTTATTTTACTTCTTAATTGCCCTCAGAGATACTGAGTGTTTTTCAAGAAATCCTTTTCTTTTGYCATCTTATCATGCACGGCTGTCTTGACCTCTGGGTGATGCATGGTAAATAAAGTTAGGATGTAACCCTGGGAAAACYTTATCATAAATTTATATGAGCCATGCTGTATTAGAAGATATCTGGCAGAAATGGAAGAGACACTTTCTGTGACAAAGAAAAAAAAAAAAAAAAAAGAGCAAGATGATGGTTTTAGAAAGAAAGGGGAGAGAAATCTATGAGAAGGGGTATCAGCAAATATCAGCATTGTTTTACCTTTGCTGTTAGTATAAAGCTTATATTGTCATTGGTGACCAAACTCCCTAATCRTTACAGGGTCGTTGTGTGACTTTTGTGCACAAAACCCAACTTGGATGAGACAGAGAAACAGTGACCACTGGTAAGAACCCCTTTTGTGAAGCAATAGGAAAATACTGGTAAATCTGGGTCTTGCCAAGTGCTAGAGACTCTGTGTGTGTCAGCAGCCAGCTCTCTTTGGTGAGGTTGCAGAGCTAAACAACAACAGTGCAAAAGGGCAGAAATTTTTGCAGCAATAGATGAGYAAAATGTTGAGGATATTTAAATGCTTAATTACCTCAGAGAAATTGTTCCAAATCCCTATTGTGCTTCTTCTGGGACAAAGCTCTGGAAACTGAGAAACTTTGCMATTTCTCATGGATCCCCTGAACCGTGTACTTAAGAAGCTTACTCTAGACCTTATTCAAAGTAGAATGTGACACAACATCTTGATTCTCTGAGAGAAAGTGCAGGGATACAGTATAAATGCATTTTYAGCTCTCCTGGTCAAATCAGAACCCTTTCCTTTCCCAATAATGAGATTATAAATTTTATGTGGTAAATTTGAATGAAACTGAATACATATATTAAAAGCATTAGTAGGGCTGTGATAAAGTTGATACAAGAATTGCTAGATGAAAGATGAATCAGAAATTTGTGCTGAATATTGAGGAAGAGATTAAGAACATTRGTTCCCAAGCAGTGGTTATGAAGCCCAGCTGAGCTGTCACTACCAACAATTTGAGAACAAAAGGTTTTAATCTACAATTCTTTTTGAACTGAAAATTTAAAAGGAGCAAGTACTGCTGTTAGTGCTAATGGAGACAAAACCAGAATAGCATTAAGTCRGTACACTGTGTGATTTGTGGTGCTCCCACTTTTGCTCTTGGCTGGAACCATCCCAGATTAGATGAAAGGGCCTGTGCCTGTGCTGGCAGTGCAGTGCAGTGCTGGGGTGGTTGGGGTAGCTGCTGCACTGTRAGAAGGCAAATTGTTCAGAGGACGTATTCAATTAAGGATCTGTTTGGTTGCCTCCATGGAAATTAAAGATCCCAAGACAAGTTTTTGAAAGAGTGGAAGATAAACCAAACAATGATTTGCCTTCAGAGCCACTGGCCTATTCAAGCATCAAACTCATTACTTTACAAAGCTTGTGGGAGTACTTGAACACAGTACAAAGTGCACTAATCCATCTTTATTTCTTTTTGGTTTTTATTACCTGGAACTGTGTAGGTTACACAGTCTCTCAGCTCTGAAACAATGCTTAGCATAATTCTGAGCAGACTGAAACCAATTCAAAGCCAAATCAAAATATCTGGACCACAGAGGAGTTTTCAGGCTGAACCAGGAGTTTTGCAGACCTGCTGGTGTCATTTGCCTTTCTGTGCTCATGATTTGAGAGCAGTGATATCCTCCACAATCACAGCTGCACTCTCCAGCCTGTCCTGTCCCCCACACTCTCTCACAGCTGAAGTGGTGGCAGGTATTGGAGAGCCACTCACAACATGTTTCAACTGCAGGTGCTGAGTACAAGCCAGTTGGTTTAATTTCCTACCAACTTTATTTCAGGGCACCTGTCCAAAAGATGGTAAAATCTCAAAACAGAAATAAGATGCTCTTGACCTTCCTTYATGAGAAAGTAAATTCTTTATCTTGGTATTTGTGACAGCACACTTGCATTCTGTGGTGCAGGCATCAAGGCATAAAGGCAGGTGGGACTGATCTCAGGGCTCAGTTCAAAAGACAGGCTTTTTGGGGGAGCAAATGGCAGAGGATATTGTGAAGGATCCTGAACTCTGGCCCTCCTAAAATCCATTGGCTTTACAGGTTACTTTTAAGTAAGAATCTACTGCATATTTGGAACGTCAAAGGTTTATTATCTATCTTCTAAATAATGGAGATAGCTTTTGAACAACTTTGGGRCAGTTTTTAATTTTACTATGCACTCCTTTTGACCTGCAGAGCAATATGTAGCCATTCTAAATTGCAGAACATTAAAGCACTTGGTGCTTTTCATAATAGGAAAGCATAGATGTTGAAAGAAAATATCCATGAAAGTTAATTAAATCAAGAAAGGTATTAATATRAGAATACTTAATGAATAAAGTCATCASTATCAGGGCRGCAGGATRCTCACTATGGAAAWAAAACTCTTTAGAAGACATAAAATACATGAGATATGAGAAGAGTTCTCTTCCTAGATTGGAGAGATAACCMCTGTACTCTTCTGTAGGTCAGATCTTTTGGAACATAAATCAGAAAAACTTCTTTGGCCATAACTGAACTATAATTATTTACTGCAACAGACAATCTGTTCCTAACACTTTTTGCAGTGAGCTAAGTATACCTTATGAAAAAAAAAATGGTAGGCTGCATCTAGGTACAGTTTTATGGGTTTGAAAGTTTCTTGTCTGAAAGATGCAGCCAAAGGATCTCTAGGAATAACTGTTTCTCCTCAGAATTGTCTAAATTGTTCCCATCACATAAGAAATTACATGGAACTGTTTAAAATATTGGACTGGCCCAGAAAGAAAGATTTGGCTATCTTAGTAGTAATATTAACCACAGACTTAATTAAAATTAGATGGGATTTACACTACTGGATGGGAAACTAGAGTTACTGGCAGCATTCAAGGAAATAAAGAGCAAAAGAAAGAAATGCACTTTACCCAAAACCCAAAATGTGTGGCAGAGGTACAAAAGCATTGTTAACACTGTAGCTCCATCCATATCCTTACTGGAGTGGACAAAAGGGTGTGGAAGAAGTGACCTGTAGATTTGTAAGAAAAGAAATTTCAGGGAAGTCTCTCCCTCCAATGTCTTCTGGGCCCAAAGAAGTTTGACAAAGCTTGGGTCCCACTGCACTCTGTGTGAAAGAACACCTGCAGAGTAACTGTAGGGAGGCAGCTGCTGTTGTGCTCATTAGAATTGCTCACGTTGAAGCACACTCATAGAAATAATAAGATTTCTTGATGTGTGTTTATTTCCCACTGGTACACTGTGTTGCATTATGATAGCTTTGCAGTCACAGTGTGCTTGTTCTGGTTGAAGAAGCACATTCATTATAAGCTCTTCTTTTCAGATGCTATAAATTTCTGGGRAAGACTAATTCTTTAGCCTGACATTTCCTTTGTTCCTGTAAAACAAAAGGTGTTGATTGTTTTCACTCTTTTCCTTTCTGTTTTATTAATACACCTTTGTTTTTTTGGGGGGTTGACAAACAAGTAAAACACACCCAGTTGGTTATCACATATTCAAATAATATTTTTAACCATAGAAAACTCAARTTATACTGAATTTTAACATATTCTGTCTTAAGTGGACATAATCAGGATAAACAGTCTTGTGGAAACCTGAAGAAAATTGRAACAAAACTTGATCAGAAAACTCTCATGCTAAATGTCGTGTAAACTTGATCCAGGATTCAGCCAGTTCCATAAGCGTGAAATTTCCATTTTTACACAGAGCAAGTTTTGTTGACTTAAATGAATTGAGMATTTATCTTATAATCCCTACTAGATGGTTTTCCTGAAAAACTGAAGCAGATTTTTGAGGCTGAGTATTGCTTTCAGAGTTTGGCTCTGTTGGCTGTTCATCTGTCTTCCCTTGCTGCGGGGCTTAAATCCTGAGTTCCAAATATATGCTTTGTGTGTCTGCAACCACTGATTCGTCTGGAGCATCACTCTCTGAAGCACAACAGCAGTTGTTTAAGAGGTGYCATTTAGCCTGTCCTAATATTAACCACTCTTGACCTTCTGCACACAGCCCTCCTTCCTCTCAAGCCCTKCTAGGGTGTTCAGATGAAAGCGTGATTATCAGAGCTTTCACTCCAATCAASCTCTTCATGCTTCACAGCCCTGCACCCTGCAGCACTCCACAGCCTGCACTGTGTGTGTGTGCCTGCCTCAGGYCTGAGCTGGGCATTCAGCAGCTAAAGGGAGGAAGAAAAAAAAAGCCTGGCAGATTTATTTGGTTTACCATACCAATTCAAGGTTAATCTGCCAATTTCTTCATGCTGCTGCTATGAAATGAGCARTGTTTATTAAAGCTGGTAGAATTAAGTAGATTGAGGCAGAATGTGCCAGGCTGAACAAAACCTGCACCCAATTTTTAAAGTTCCTGTGTCTTCACCCCACGAAGCCAGGATGTGTGTACAGTTCAGGTTACCTCATCCATGAAATTTTAAACAGCAAATTTAAATGCCTTGTACATTGTATTTGCTCATGAAATCCTAGGGGGGAAGATTTATATTCAAATATATACAGTCATGCCTTTTTAAAGACGTTAGACATTTCTCTTTTAACGTGGGTTTCTGAATTGCATTTCTATATAAATGTGCTAACTCCCTTGTTTAATGAAATGTGTTGAAGTATGAGTATTAAATTTTCTTCATGAATTCAGGGATACTCCTAGAGCTGGTATGAATTATCATAGCTTTTCAGAAGTGAAAGRGACTATGATAATTTACAGCTGCTATTCCATAAATGTGTGTAGTACCTTTCAAAACTATGTTCCCTGGCCCAGATTTACAGTCACCTTGGGAACGATTACTCTGTATTGTATATTTAGATTCTCACTGTCACATTTTTTCTGGAACTGAATCCCAGCAGTCACTCCCAGTGTAAAACCCCCAGCATCATGTAGCAGGATGGCAGGCACGGTCCCATAGCATAGGAACAAAATTAAGGGAAGTTATGCAATCATTTAGGAAAGGCAGTGAGGGTCTGSTGTATTAGGAGAGAATCTGCACAATTACAGCAAGCAGATGTTCTACTATTGCCTTTAGTGGAATATACTCCTTGTTGTGGAAGATCTGAGGGCTTAATGACATGATCAATATAAAGTATAAAAGGAGACAAATACAATTCAGAATGAAGAGACTGATATGTTGTAGGAAAATATAATGGATGTAATAAACTCCTCAAGGAAGGAATAAAGGCATGCCACCTCTTGTTCTTTCCTGCCTTCTGAGAGCAGAGCTCAGATCCACAAACTTTGTCTGACCACAGAAATTATAAAGTGACTGAATAATTATTTCAAAGAGCTTTGAGAAAGCTTCCCACATTTGGAAGTCCAGGAATGTGATTAAAGCTGTGTGTACCTTTGCAGTGTACATGGACATTCACCTGCAGGATTTTGTTTGACAAAGGGAGAGACTGAACATAAAAAAATATGCAATCAATAYATGGCAATCTTCTGGTGCAGGTAAATAATAAAATACCCAATGCCCCAGGGTGTGGGAATGGGAGGTATGATTTTTGAGCCTACTGTGCTCTTCAACTGACTAAAGCTCTCCTTGTACCTTAGAGCCCGGTGGCAGCATTCTGAATTTCACTGAGCCATGTGCTCTGTGTCATCAACTTCCATTAGGAGATAGAAATATATTAAATAGTTGGGAGTTACTGGTCTTGAATCTCCTAGAATTAAAGTATTCCCATAGAGATGGACCAATGTTTACTGAATGGAGCTGTGTTGTTTCTGSATRGCAGCTGCATCCTCTYGGTCTTTTCTGAATTATCTGGATCRAGGATAGGTGAGGAGGGACACCTCAAGTGTCCCAARTATATTTCAGATATATTTCATTATTCCACTTCAGAAAGAACTTAAAACCTCAAAGGAAAAAATAACTTTGCCACTTGTTATAACGAGTTTTTAAGATGTTTAATTGTTAGAGAGCAGTTGCACCACTGCCCAGAGAGGCAGGGGACAAATAAAGAGAAGATGGCATAAATCAAATCCTCTCCTAAAAATTAGTCTTATAAACCCCCAGGGTATAATCTATGAGTTCCATAGAGGGTTTTCATTTCTAGTACTATTAAATTTAATTTAAGTTGTTAATTGTTCATTTCTATTAAATATATTGAAGTAGCTTTGCTTCTTTGACCAAATCATGCCTGGAGTACAACTATCCAACTAGCAAAGTTAGCTTGATTATGGGGTTTTCTAGAAACAAGATGTGTTTGAAACCTGAGTTGTGAGGTTTTCTACCCTGTTTTAAATGCAGTGGAAATTAGAGGTGACTGATCTATCACAAGCTTGGTGCAACTTTAGGTGTCATATCAGGTCCCTGACCTTTGTCTCAGTTTAAGCACAGATTTACAGAGGAGATCTGGATATTATCACTAAAATCACAGCATCAGAGCTTCTTGTAGGTAGTGCAGAAGTGATTGCAGTTCATTGCCAACTCCTGATTAGGGTGATTTATGCTTGTAAACCTCTTTATAGATCAAATGAGCTATATGAGCTTCACAAGGGCTGGGGTAATGTTCCTTGACYGTGGATCCCCTCAGGAACTAGAGTATAATAAAACCCTTTCCTATTRCCACAGCAGTAACTTTTGGTGCTGAAGCAGACAGATAAGAAATGGACTTTCTCCTCTCTCCAGATCCCATTTGACCCTAGAGGTGTGGGATTAAAATTGCCTWAAATTGGAAAAAATAATGTCTGGTAGACTCTTTAAATCTGTTTTTGATAGATCATTGTCAAACAATGCCCACCTCTTCTTSCCCCTAAGGACAGTGACAGATGTGTGTCTCTGCTTGAAAGGAAAATGGTGTGGGTTTCCCTGTTAAGGAAAACAACCCATAACTTTTCTGACTACTCTATTTTTGAAGTGATACTGAATAGATCATCCACATCTGTGATGATCTTGGCAAGTGAAGGAGGGACTGGCAGCACCAGGCAGTGATTTTCTGTAATGGAGGTAAGCTGGATGCTTACAGATCCAAAATGATTATATTACACATCCTTTCTACATAAACCTCATTTCCATAACTGAATCATGAAATGTCTTTGTGCTAAAGAAAGCTAATGTAAAATACCACCACAGCTTAGTTTTTGCCTAGCTGGCTTGCATTTTCTTTCTCTCTGCTTTGAACATCTGGAATTGGCTGTGGACAAGAGTGACATTTYCTAAAGTGCTCTTCAGAGGAGTAGTACTGGCAATACCACTCCCTGTTCCCCTATTTTCCCTTTTTTGCTTGTCAGTGATTTTTTTCCACAAGCTCCTTTTCCACCATTGCTTTCTCAAAGCACCCCTTGAACAAAAAAAAAGCCTTCCTATTCTTCCCTTTGCYACACAAGCAAATATCTTGCTTGGTTAATCATTTATCTACAGACTTCCTGTCACAACACCTTTTTGGCTATTTATCCCCTCATAACACTTTTATGAGATTTTATGTATCTTTCCAAGCATGAAATAAGTACATGCATTTCCAGGAATTATATTTAACAGGCCAGTGGGATAGATATTCTCACTGGGGTTAACAGCTCTATTCCATATTTGACTCGTTATTTGAATGGTACAAGAAGCAGCTGGTTTTTCTTACATTTTGATCTTCTTTTCTGGCTGATGTTTTTTGATAACAGTAATGYATGAATTTTTAAATTTACTGAAAATAGTCTGATAAGAATAATTTTAACTTAAAATCTTAGTCCCCTTGAATATACGATTCCACACTTTTGTGTTGATAGAAAAGTACTTGAAGTTAGTGAGACTAAGCACTTTTTAGGAGTGTTTTTATGATAACTGAGTAAAATATTACCCTCTTCACCATGCAAGAGGATACATTTGGGAATTTTCCTTCAACATGCTTTCAAAAATCGTAAAGATGTTTTTAAATAAACTCCATGTTAAGATTTTTTCAAGTCAATTGCTTAAAAAAACCAAACAAATAAAAAACCCAAGTARGACAGAATGCATCATTGATGTGTCCTCCAGTACCAGAAAAACAATGATGGAGCTTTCAAATTAATATGCTAATCAAAATTTTGYCTGCTGCAAATTTCAAATTATCTTTCTGGAAAGCAGGGATCTATTCTCCAAATAGCAAAACCAGTAAGAAAGAGTTTTTCCATCACAGAAACATTTGAAACTTAGTCTGAGGCAAATTATTACCTCCCATAAAGAGATAAATATTTATGTCTTGGGTGCCAAAAGAAATGACTGAAGTGCTGATGTCTTAACAGATCCATATTTAGTGCATGTACTCAATCATAAGGGTAATCTGTGTTAGTTTAGCTTATGTTGCTTGTAACTTGGAAGAGAGTGACAGCCAAATGCTGTTTGAAAATGTAGTAACTTGTGTCCCTCACAACTAGAAAGCTGTGGTTTGGTAATTTTTTTCCCTTGGGAGAGTGAGATTCAACTCACTACCTGCTTGGAGTCTGGTGTTCTACTACAGGCAATTAAACTTCCATGGCATGAAGAGATGAATGTATGATTTTCCTATCATGCACCTGGGCTATGAAAGCTGTTGTCCTTATGCTAATTTAAAAAATATCCATTCATTCATTAAAGTCCATAATCCTTAAATGAATATTTTTTTCAATATTTTCAATATTTAAGCATCTTTTTTTTTAACATGTAAACATATACTTAATTTTCAGCATTAGCTTAAGCCCTACTGCTGTCAATAGGACAAGAGCATGTCACCAGATGCTTTCCTGAATGAGAGTTTTATCTCAGCTMACTTTGCCATCATAAATGTTTTTTTCTAACATGGGAAAAATCTCCTTTTGGAGGTTTTCTTGGTCCTTACTTGTCCTGTCTCTTGTTACTTGGGAGAAGACACCAAYCCCCCACCTCACTAAACCATCCTTTCAGGTGGTTGTAGAGGGTGCTAAGGTATTCCCTGAGTGTCCTTTTCTCCAGGCTGAACAGCCCCAGGTCCCTCAGCCATTCCTCAATGGTTGTTTGTTCTCCAGGCCCTTCACCAGCTCCACTGCCCTTCCCTAGACAYGCTCCAGCACTTCAATCTCTTTCTYCTAGTTAGGGCCCCAAAACTTAACMCAGAGGTGTGGTCTCACCAGTGCTGAGAAYAGAGGAATTCCCACTTCCCTAGTCCTGCTGGGAACCTGGGAATATATCCCACCTTAGACTCAGTTAATGGCTTTTTGGCTTTCAGTGAGCCTTAGTGAKGCTTAGCAGACCAATAAATTGTGTAGACAGAAATTCACAGAGCTTTGCCCTTTCAAACCTCTTGGTTATCCAGCTCATGGTAGCAATATTGCTTTAGAAATGCATGGATTTAGGGATACAATTTCTTTTTCTCATTCACAAGTCTTTCTTTGGCTGCTGCCAGGCACTTGGGTGGGACCTCCTTTAAGTTTCTGCAGCAGCACACCAGCTTTGCTTGGGACACTGCACAATGCAGAAGGGAAAGGATGCAGCTGTGCTAAGCAGACTCACAYATTGCAGAGTGTGCTCTCCCTGATGACTCAAACCTTTCCCAGGGCTTGCTGATGGGCAGAATGCATGCTGAACCAGGGCTGCCTGGCTGTGCTAGCAAGGCTGGTGTTAATTATTGTGCAAGTGTTTATAGATTCCCTGTGCTCCTGGCTCCCCTTGGCAGTGTGAGGCATGTCCAAATATAGATAAATTGATTCCAGCCTTAAACCACAACATAGAGATTGCTGTGAGCTTTGCATAAAAGGCACAGAACTGTTATTTCTTTTACTTATCTTCTCCTTATTCYTTAATTCTGCTCAGTTTCCCCTTCATTTCAGTGTTCTTAACACATTGCTTCTTTTAAGTCACTTCTGGGGCCTTCTGGTTATTAATTTTTGGTTAATTTAATACAACAGTTTGAATTTGATTATCTGAGAGGCTATTACCTAGGCATGTCTCCATGGTAAAGAGCAGAAAAGTTCAAGTTTAAAATGGGTTTGAAYGTAGCACTACTGAATTTCTTTAGATAAATGTGGACTCCATCCTAAAACTTTTATGCCCTACCAGTGCTACATGTGACTGGCTTTTTTTTCTAAATCCTATTTTTTACATGCATRCATAAATATGTATACTTATTTATAAATGTACATTCACTGTCTTGTAGTCTTCTCACAATGATAAAATCAGTTCTCTTGGTATTCCCAGCTGGGATCAAAACCAGAAATTCCATGCAGCTTCAAGCAKATTGGTAAGATTCCAGGTCAGGCTTTACAGGCCACATTTATACATTTGGGACATTTATTTAATTATACTAAAAGCACTGTCTTTCATTGAARCTGTAGAGAATCACTAAAGTTTCCAATCTACTGTAGTTCAAGACTTTACAACAGAGTAGGAAGGTACATGTAAACCGCAATTTTTGTTCTAAACGTTCTTTATCCTCAGCAGGTGATTCTGTCCTGGTATATCTAATTCCTGGAGAGATTTCAGTAGGAGCATACTCTAGAACCAAAAAAAAGACTGATGTAGATGAGGCATTTTTGAAAGTAAGAAAAATTGAGTGAGAGGTACATTCTGCATATTTCTGCAAGAGGAAAAAGACTGGGAAAGAACTTGCTCAAAGGTCAGAAATACAGACACTTATGTGAAGTCTGACTCTAAAAGCTTTAGCACCCAGAGAGTGTTAAGTCCTCACTGCATGACATTGACTTCAAGTAGAATTAATAGTGCAGTAATTACTTTTCCAAGTTCACCACAAAGTTGCACCTCCAAGGCWACTCAGTCCTGCCTGGTGATGTGCTCCAGCCTCCTGTTTTTTGGATCTTTCCCAGTGGACATTATTGACTGTGTGWCACTTAGGTTGTAGCTCAGTGAAAAAACAAATGTCAGTGATAAAATGATTCTGTTAAATAATAACTCATGAAGAGTTATTTCAGAATGAGAGGTCAGGTGACACATCACAAAGAGGCTACAAAGCACAAACAAAGACTAAACAYAGACAACCCACAAGATTAAAATAACTCTGTCCGACTTTTGTTCTCTCCTATATAATACACATAGGGCTGTCTAAATGAAAAATGGTTAACTAAGCTACTGCAGTCCCTGTCCTCCACCAGAGATAATGAATCACAACAGGGAATTAGAAGTAAGACCTATAAAACCATGGCATTCACTTTCCTAATAAAAGCGGATGCTTTTGTTTGTCTGTGTCTTTTGATTTGGTTTAGTTTCTAATGTTGATGATACCCAACAAAGGACTGAGTTCATGTACAATTCAGTGGTTGATTTATTTTTCCTGTTTATTTGTATATATATAGTTGGCTACAATTTTTTCCCTCTGGAACTATTTCTATTTGCTCTTATGGACATAAATGGCAAATACTGTGCATGACAAAACCTACTAAAATTGTAGAAACTACACAGTCAGTGWAATTCCTCTAATAACTTCCCTCCCAAAAGGTATGAGACAATCACACAGCATATTGCACAATGGTAGATTTGTAGTCATTATCTCCAAAATGTGTTTGCTAACAACTAGATTCTGGGCAAGCAACCCAATATGCTTGAGTATATTCTGGCTCAAGAACTACCAATGAATGTCAYAAAAATGTTATCCTATTTCATCTGAGAGAGGTTTCATTTTGGTTTTTCTGGGTTTTTTTTTCATTTTCATTTTCCATAATACCTCTAAGCCACCATTTTCACTTACTAGCTTATTTGGGAGCTTGCAAGGTTTGTAAGCAGAATGCAGAGTGTGGGTAAGATCAATGTCATTTTTCTAGCACAGCATTGCTGCATTTCTGTAACATGGCATTGGCTGTGTTTGAGCCTCCAGTAAATAAATATCATGCTGTAGCTTAGTAAACAATTTTACATTATATACTGCTGTAAAGTCTGCCAGGGAGTTAATTCCACAAGCAATACTCTGATGCCTGAAAAAAAAGCATGTATGATCATATAAATACGTATACAAAGGCTTACTGAAACTAGATAGGATTAATYCTATACAGGCAGTGAGATTAATTCCAAAGATAACAGCTTTTTTTGATAGAGAGGAGAGAGAGGTTTTGAGGTTTTTTTTTGCAACAACTACATGAAAGCTGAAGGTATTACCCTAAGTTTAAGCTCATGAAGACAGGTTCAGAATCTGAATTTCACATCAGTTTTATCTGAGACCTAGATAATAACATATGTTTAAGGAAAYTCAGATTAGCTTAACATGAAAGCCTTTCATGCCTATAAATAAGAATTTGGCATGCCTGTGTGGCTTTCTTTCACAGCCATTAGTGAGACCTGAAGAAGTAATTCAATAGTAAGAATTTTTAGTAGTGAGAATTATCAGCCRCCTTTCTTTTCAAATCACCTGGGGTTTTTAAACACTGCCTGATATTGCAGGACACTTYTGAATTTTGTATTTAGAGACAGCTTTCCCACCATAATGAGATGTGAAAACTTTTTCAAGGGATCCTTAATTATTCCTTTTTAATAATCATAACTATCCAGAAATTATAATTTCACGTACAGAGCTCTGATRTATGTATTAACCTATGCATGCATGACAAGGCAGATGGATATGAACAATGTACATGCAAGAATATGTATGTATTCACACACTCACTAACTCATGCACTCACTAGGAATAGTGTATGCAAGTACTTTATGAAGATAAACACTTAAGGAATGGGCTAATTTATGCAGGAAAAAGTGAAAATAYTTCCATTTCTTTTGCTCTTTCAAAAAGCCAGCATGAACTAATAATGGACTAAATTGTGGGRTATCTTCTTCTTCTSRTTATTATTATTAATATTATTATTGTYWCTTCTGGGTCCAAYAGCACAGAGAATTCAAGTCTTGCAGTAAAAGTGAGAGCAAAGTATTATCTCACTGTTTAATAGCTGACAGCTTGCTTGTCTAAGGAAGACTATAGAATAACAACAACCTGCATCCAGGCTCTATTACTTGTAAATTATTCTTAAGCTGTTTTAATTTATAGTAAACCATGGAATTGAAACTCCTCAGAATTCATTCCTTTGCAGCTGAAAATGTCAACTTTTACACAAAAGCAGGCAGGTAGATTTAGGATAGAAAAACAGTGCTGAATTGAATATACTAGATTGTAAAAAAGCTATTATTTTTGAATATTCTGTAATGTTGTTTTATTTTTCCTATTTTTGCATCAATTTTCTTCAACTGTACTTTAAAAAGTTTTAAAAGAAAGTTTGTGAGCGGCTGTTTTCTGTATGTCAGGCACTGTGCAAACACATAATGAGAAAGAATACCTTCACCAAGATTCTTTCAGTCCTACCTGGAATTTCTGAAAAGGCTTCTACATCCCACAGCTTTTAGCTGTCGTGTTTTATTTAAACCCCTCAGGAAAGTTCACCCCAGATTTTTATTCACGAGGGCTAAAGAAGGGAAGTACAACAGGTTGGAAGTTGAGCTGAAGGTACCTGATTGGAAGATGCTCTTTAATACCAAAAGGATATTTAACTGCATGTATGTGTGATATCCTTGCAGCTTAGGGAGATTCAAGGTGCTGTATCCAGAAGCAGTTATCTCTCCTCRTTTTCAGATAATCCACCACAGCTTCATCTATTACTGCTCTTCTCTGGAGTAGCAGAGTGGGTKTGAAGCAAACTGCCTGGTTTGAACAGACTACATTCTGAAGCTCCACTTTCAGTCCACAAAATGCAGCCCAAATCCACAGGAGGGTTCAAAACATTTCTTTTGCCACCACACAGGTTACTTTTYATCCCCTTTCCTATTCCAAGTAATTTTGCCAGAGGCGTTTCCTAAGCAGAATATTTCCTTGCAGGGACCGTGCTGGTTGAACCTCATACGAATTGTTTAAATTTACATGGAAAAAGAAACAAGTCAAATTTCTGCTTTCCAGGATAAAACGTGAAGGCATATAAAAGAAGAAAAACAATGTATCTTACTTAATATATTTTAGTGATTCTGTTTTCTTAAATGACATATATTAATCTAATAGCTTAAGAGTGAGAAAAAATTGTTTATGAAACAGTTTCTTCTTTGTATTTTTTAATACTAACCAGAGTATTTTTGTGGCATTTATGATATCATTAAGTGAGGATAGAATTTCCTGAAATTAAATAASAGTTCCTAGCATTTTTAATTTTGTTATATTCTATTTTATTCTGTTGTGTTTTAGCTACTGTTTATTAAAATGAATAGAAGTGGCTTTGTGTAGATAATTCAAAAAAATATATCAGAGACTATTTCATCCTCTGTATCCCAAGTGGTTTACATTCAGAAGTTACTTTACCATTGAAATGGATTGACCCAGTTGCAGAACAGTGGGGAGCCAGACCAGGAGTAAGGGATGCTGAGCAGTTGTGATGTGCCTGTCAGAGAGGTCTAAKCCAAACCCCCTTGGACTCCATCCTGCATTTCAAACATCTGTAAAAACACACCCATGTATAGTATTTTTCACCCAGGAAATCAGAAAAGTCCGTCTCTATTTAATCTAAAATGGTCTTTCTAAATAGGTTTTTGGCTGTGTAACTTTGTAGCTAAA
Organism: Alauda arvensis; assembly: GCA_902810485.1. NCBI lineage: Eukaryota > Metazoa > Chordata > Aves > Passeriformes > Alaudidae > Alauda > Alauda arvensis. Next base: position 1,670,083 of record CADDXX010000151.1, read on the forward strand.
TTCTCTGTCTTTTATTGCAGAGGTGGAGAGTTCAAAGCCCAAGGGGTTTTAGTTTATTAGGCCTGCCTCATATCTATTATTGRTGCAATTTCAAACAGATAGCTGCATTTTCAACACGGAATTAATTTTGGCATCCAGGGGTACTCACCACATTTAACAAATACATTCAATCTTTCTTTCATGTAAGCACATACTCATTATAGTTATAAATTAATGAAATTTGAGGGGAAATTAAATATAAATTTATGTTTTGTGTCAGGCACATCTGTATGAACAATCACAAAGGTCAAAAAAAAAGCTGGCTGGGCACACACAAACAAGCAGCTAACACACAGTTTGTACGGCCAAGAAGGAAACAGGAGCTTTCTCAATTTAAGAGGAAAAACCCAATAGTTTTCCTCTAAAACCCTRCACATATCTCACTTGTCAGAGAACTAATACAAGCACCCCAGTAACACTGATGGAAAACTTTAAATGGCATTCAAAGGCCTTTAAATGAGGCTTTAAATCTCTTCAGTGTGGGCCACTAAAAGTCTCACATCAATCAGTTTGTGACTGTGAGCTTGTTTATTCCTTCCTGTTGTGTTCCTGTGTGAACTGCCAGCTTTAATGCTACTGAGGAAACTAATTATACAATCATTCTTTCTCCAGCAGCAGGACTGGAAGCTGAGAGTGGTAGGTCTGTGGCCAGAGGAAATGGACAGACATTGCTTGCAGTGGGTGCCTCCTGCAAAAAGCAGGGTGATGTGGGCTTTTTCCTCTCTTTTTGCTGCAATCCATCTGTTGCAAGAGAGAGGGGCAAAGGATAAAATAGTTTCAAGTTCAGTATAGTGAATCTCAAGCAAATGAGCTCTAAACCAGATGATAAGGAAAGCGAATGTACTCCTGGTCTGGAGTCAGCCCAGGCCCAAAGTCCAGGTTGGCTGCAGTGGCCAAGGCAGTATTTCACTGCTTTTGCCCTGTTTTGCCATATTTGTTATTCTCCTGAAGGAGTGAGAGAAGGTGTCTTTGTTCTTCATCACTGTCYGCAGATATTAGGTCACTTTGTGCTGTGAAGCAGGTGTTGTGCATACTTAAGAACCCATCAGGACCCATAAAATATTTAGRTCTGTTCTCACTTATGCCAGACCTTATCTTCAATTTCCAAATTCACRGAGTGACAAGAAGTAGCTATGTACAGACGTAATGCAAGCAGCTTTATCTGACACAACTCAAAGAGATGGAGATGCAGAGTGTCATTTTACCTATATCCAATACTGCTATGTATGSCAYAGCCATTTAGCAAGCTATTGCTCTTTTGAAAACATATTGATTCCATCCCTCCTTCAAAGACACAGCAGAGAGATCATAARCCCCAAAGGTTCTGTGGGTTTTCAAATCTCCTGAAGGTGTAATCCATAGAGGAACTCTCCAGAAGAAAGAGCCTTCCATCACARAGTRCCRTATCCCCAAAAAGGGGAGCTGGGAAGGTGTTTGTTCTTGGATTAAGTCATGGCTGAGAAAAGAGATAAATAAAATAGGAGATGTATTTTACAAGTATCATATCATTTTCATTCACTTTAATTCTGCTACAATACAAGACTTCCTCCAAATCTGTCTTTGGAAAGGCACATTCACAGGTTCTAGCAAGTTCAGAAGCACAGTGAAGGCGATTCATTTTTACAGGGAAATACACAATGTCATGGTGCACACCTTGATGTCTGGGGACCCCACTTCTGAGCAGTGAAAGGCAGCTCACCTCACTGCTCTGTGTCTTGGCTTTACCACTCTCCACACATGCACAAGAGATCCAAACACACTCCTTTTTCATGATCTCCTGGCAGCAAATGCTTTAAAATAACTGGATTTGCCAAGGATCTTAGTGGTCCCCCCACTGTGACACAATGCTGTTCTCTGTTATTCCCTGTGCCAGTGATGTCTCTTGTAACCTATGTSTGTTAGGAATTTTGACTTCTATAAAAGCAAGAACCTTTAATGTCTACATAAATCCTGTAATGACATGGGCTGTCTTGAAAGCAGGGAGTGAGTTAGGGAATTAATGGTTTTTCAAACAGCAATTACTTTGCTGTATAACCTTGAAAGTCCATTAAGAAAAGAAACCCTTACATTTTACCTAAATTTTAAACTTTTTTATAGTCCAGTTGTTGTCAGGTGAAATGCACAAAAGTGAAGGACATAGAGAAAACAAACCTCTGGCAGCATTACGATTTTTTTTTGCTCCTTCCTGTGATGTTGGAGTACATCGGACAGTTTCAAAATAAATTTAGCAAGAAGGTAAAGATATCACAGATATTCTGTTTTTGTAACTATTGTGAATGAAAAAAAATTATTGGAGACTTGGCTCAAATTARGCGTTAATGAATCTAAATCAAGATATAGTCTTAAAATTATGGAATCATAGTACAAACATGAGACAAGCAGTATCACTTTATCATCCCAAGATCACCCCACCCTTTATTTCAGCCTGGAAACTGCATCTCAGTTGACTGTCAGCTGACAGACCTCGTAAACATGATGGAGGTGACCTTGGGTGAGTCACTTGACTTTTTCATTTTAAAAACTGATATTATAAAAATAGTAATAATAACAATAATGATCTAATATGTACTTCACAGGGGCAGGTAGCTTAATTAATGTTTATGAAGYACTTCTAGATGAGATCTGATGATGAAAGTGCAAAGTATTATTATTTTTTATTATAGCTTACGGCAATGTAATTGATGAAATAGTCCAAACTTARTCCCACACAGRCTCACTTCTGCACTATAAACCCTGATTATCTTCCTGCACAGACAGCTGATACTTGACTTGTCCTGATGACATTAACTGCATCAATGGTCTCTTTTTTGTTATAATTTCTGTTCCAGTTGTTGACCTACACCTCCATAATCTTTTTTTGCTTTAAATTAAAATTATTTGCTCCAGTAACTAATGAATGGCAACAAAAGCTGATTTTGGTATTAAATCATGGGTTTAGGTGGCAGCTATCATACTTTAATAATTTAAATGATTTGGATCCATAAATACAATTTCAGCTTTCCTGAAATCTGTGGGGTGATGCCAACACAAAGCAGTGGAGAGTCCAGGCACCTTCATTTTTACCATGGTGTCTGCATGGGAAAGGGTGGTTCTGCTTTAGCTGGGGAAGGGAGGATGGAGGCAGTGGACAAGGCAAGGAAGTCCCTGCAAAGTTCCTGAAACCTAAGCTATGTTGGAAAGTGAGTTAAGCAGATCACAATGGGGTCCTGGTCAGGTCCTTTAGGTGATTTCTCCCCATTTATTTGCTGGAGTCCAGAAGACTGACAGTGGCAATACGTTAGGACTGGTGGATCATTGGTGTCCCTCTTTTCCATATGGGCAAAGAAAATGTTTTGCTATCACACGACTGWGATTTTTATTTGCCAAACCACGTACAGATTTATCACAGGTTAACACTCTTACTTCCCAGAAATTTTGTGGAGGATATTACAAACATTGCTCAGATGTCGACCCACAAGTGGCCAACATCCAATTGGTTATTCCTTCCATGAACCAGAACTACTGGATTTCACCTGTGTGTGGAAGATGACAAGAGCAGTAGAGCAAGTGATGCCAAAAGCTTGGGAGYCCATGAGCTGAAGAAAGGTTTCTTTTTGGAAGAACACTTTGGAATTGTGAAGTGCTCTGGAATTAAACCAGCTAAGTGGAGCTGCAGAACTGAGTCTTGTCCTCTGTATGAATGCACCACCCTGCTTGGAAATAGTGTGTGAATGTCTAGTGCACAGCTCATAGATCAGTCATACAAACACCTTGTCTAGGGACACTTAAGAAGGGCTTTTTCAAGTGAAGGAAGGATATGGAGAAAGACAGAAAATGACAGACTAATAAGGGTTGTGAGGAAAGCAAACTTGAATGAAAAGAGTAGTAGAATCAAGCTCTTGACCTTTTATCCAGTTTGCTTTGACACTGAAGAGCTTTCAAAGAAATTTATCTTAAGACAGTAGCAAATAAGAATCTGTGAAAACTCCCAAGTGGCAAGCTGAGTTCSTGACCTGTGTCTGGTGTCTTTGCTGTCTTATGGATTCCAATTTCTCTGTGTGAGCCCAGTGCCWTACAAGGATTCACAGAAATTACAAAGCAGAACATTTTAACAGGAGGCACTGCCAGGCATGCTGATGTTGGTTGAGTAATTCCTTCCAGCAGAAAGGAAGAGTGGAGCCTACTATTGCAATGCCAATTCCCTTCTATGACAGCCCACCTGTAAGAGAAGTTGGATTTTGTGGTAAAATAAGACTTCCTGTTCTTCCTGAGTGCAGCAATGAAGTCTCATGGTGGCTCTCAGTGCTCCTGGGTAGGCCTTGTGTCGATGTGCCTACAGAAGGACTGTGCTGGGGATGGAGGTAAACAAGCCCAGGATTCTCAGTGCAGCAAAATAAAGAGAGTGTGACAAGAGCCTCTGGGTACCCTGTTTACCTAGAGATTCTCAAAGACAGTCCAAGTGTTGACAGCACCCCTACTGTGGCTGAGGGTAAGTTTCTTTAAGGGTCACAAGATTTTATAAATCATCTTTCCCCTACCACTTCTCTGTGTGAGGGAAAAATTAATTTCTTGCTAAAAATACACAAACAAATGAAGTTTTGCAGTCTTAGAAATGACAATGTTACAGATTTTTACAGTCAAATGCAGGTAATCACAGTGTTTGGGTTTGCTTGCTTTATTTTTTTTTTTCCTTCAAAAGCCCTCATGTCTCTTTAATTTGTCTCAGATTTTACCTGGGGTCTTGTCACACCAATTTACAATTATCCTGGTGCCCTGTGTCCTCAGTGTTTCAGAGGCTCCTGGGAACTTTATTTGTGCTGCCCAAATGTTGACTGAAAGGGAGCGAGGAAGGTTCTTTTGTAATCTCCAATGGCAAACAGTCCTGACACCTGAGAGACACACAAACCTGACTGAACAAGGATATAGAGACTGTCATCCTCAGAACTGACAGTGTAAAAGGAGACAGGGGCTTGCTAGGGGAGCTTAATGACCTTGTTTCCATGGCAGCCAGTTTGCAAATCTATAACTAGCTGCAACCCTTAAGAAGAACTTACTAACAAAGATCTATCCTGGAATCAGGGGATGTACCAAAAGGCAGTGGCTCGTGAAGCAATTCTAGCTGAAAAGTTCCATCTCCCATTTACTGCATCCTCTTGCACTTTTCACTGTACTGGTCTCCTTCCAGTCTCACAGATATTCAATTATTTCAAAGTAAAGGAGATGCAGAAAAGCTTACATGCAGATGTGTGCTACATACCTGCTAGGAAGAAAACTGAGAGCTTGAAGAATGCATGACAAATCTTTCTCCATTCTGTATGCCCTCATAGACAAYAGGATTYAAACCAATTGGCATTCAATCTCCCTTTCTTCTAAAAATGCTGGGAACTCAAATAGAATCTTAATTTTACAGTCATGCCTATATATAACCCTTTCCTCTTTTTTGTTTTCTTGCCTTGCTCTTCCCTAGCAGATTTGGTAAATGTTTGCATTCTCAAAATCCTCTCCTGATTTTCAAAGCCAACTCCACTCCATTACTCCCAAGTTAAAATGTCATAGAGAAATACCATATAAATGATGGGCTTCCAGTATTCAAGTAAAAAACTGAAAGTTAAAAGTTAGAACAAGAATTCAGCAAAAGAAAGAGATTTGGAGTACGTACCTCGTGTTCTGTGTCAGCCACCCCTGCCTTGGCTTTGCCTACAGAAGAGGATGTGTTCCCTTGCAGMAGGATGTGGGCAGACCCATGGTTAYATGCTGGAGTAGCTGGGGCCTTGCAAGCTGGGCAGCTGCAGAGARCTGTTGAGGTTCATGGCCAAAAGCAAATGTCTGTCTTGCCCCTGGAGAGAGAATCTGATGTCACAGTTGAGATCCAGAATAGTTCCCCTAGAAGAGCACAGAAAGCCTTCCAGTGGCACAGGTAAACCCTCTTCTGTTCCTGCACAAGTTCATTTGGCACCTTCTGCCAGCATTGTCAATCAGTTGCAGCCAGAGGGATAAAATAGCTTTTTGCATGCTGTATTTGATGGAGAGAAAATCCTCTCACGGGTTCCCTTGTTCCACTCTCAGCATGAATCTTTGCTTTCTGCTTTATTTATACAGGGAACTCCCTTTGGCTTCAAAAGGGCTCTCTCYCCTCACAGAGCACTCCTAYAGCAGTTATGGAAGAAGCAGCTGGGCCTTGGATGAGTACTAATCATTAGTTGTTATTATATAATTAATATGGGAGCTGTTATGCTTCTGCAGGACACTGTGCCAAGCTTTTAGCTCTCTGGTAATTCAGCAGTGGAGCTCTACACTTTACTATCTAATCTGTGGGCTGAGTTTTGCCCCTGTCCTGGTTTAGGGTAAATCTGGGAGGAAACCTCCCAAATGGGGATCCCTCTGGGAAGCAAACCAAAACGGCCCCTCCACCCGATTGGTTTGGGAAAAATCTCCTCAGAGATGAGTGGAAAAAAACCTATTTATTTAACACACAAAGTGCTTACAAACATAGAAATTAATAATATGAAACAATAAAACCTGGCAAAATTGAGAAAGCCCTTGCTGTGGGAGCTCAGCTCACTCAGCCTGTTATCAGTTCTCTCCAGCTCTGGAAAATGCCGGCCTGGGCCCAGTGGCCCACGGTGTGGACTCCCTGTGCTCTTGCTGTCGTAGACCTTTCAGTCCAAGAGCAGGTTTAAACAGTCCCAAGAAAAAGGAAAAAAAACAGTCCAAGGAACTTCTCTGCCCTAGCTAGCTAACACTAACTAAAAGCAAAGCAGATCTCTGACCCGCTGCCTGTCCGTGCTTCAGACGAACAGTCCAGAGCTGGAATGTGGAGGAGTGAGCTGCTTTTCTGAAAACAAACTCTGCGCTTCTCTTTTCTCCTGCTTTGCTCTCAGAACCAGTCTTAAAGCTACAGAACACAATATCTAACACAGACAGAACAGACAGTTTGGGGATAGGAGCATCATAAAGTCACCCTAGGACAGCCCCTTAGGAAGATAATCAGTCAGTCTTGATACARATTTTGTTTATTTTATTTTTCTTTGTATCTCTATTAAAGTATGTCAGTAGTTCCTGTTGTTTCTGCAGAGAAGTGTTTCAGTGTTGACYAGTGATCATCATAGCATTCTTGTGAGCTCAAAGAGAAAGTTGAAGAATTCATTCTAGAAGAGAGCCTAGTGATGGTCATGTTGTGTCAAGAGGGAAGACTGCCCACATTAAGTGACATTACATATTARTGGACTTTTTGGTGGACCTCTTGATGGCCCTTTTCCATCCTGTATCCTTTTTTTCTTGACTTCTCCCATGGTCAATTCAGCTGAAGTTGTACAACTGTGTACCTAACCCACAGCCTCATAGAAGTTCCCAATGTCTTGCTTCAAAAGTCCTGCGGAGGTCAGCAGGCTTTCCTGGGAATGTGACAAGCAGGAGCAGGGAGCCAGTGGGATGGACAGTCTGCAACATCCAGGACTTGCAGCACAGCGAGGGAAGCTAGGACCAATGGAGGTGCCCCTTGGCAGCAAGGACCTGCTYGCTAAAGTCACAGAGAAAATCTGTTGCAAAGAAGAGATTTYAACTTGKTTCTCCCAAGACTCTGGGTAATTGYCAGCTGYRAGAGGATGAGCRCTGGAAGGACACACAGACCTCASTGCTCRCTCATTTCCAGRTGGATTCCCTCCRTGTCCCAGCATGTTAAGAAATATTGCAAGCTCTTTGCAGGTRTGGGAAAACAGGTCTGCAGAGCTCTGCGGGGATGTCCCTGCAGCCATTTCAGCCTGTTCCCTGAAGGTTGYCTTCAYGGGAGATGTGTCAGAATTAGGCAGWGTAGGCTCTTTGGWAGTTTTCCCAGAGAGAGCACACCGTTTTGCACATGGTGCCATGTGGYGTCCCTGCAGTGGCACCTTCATGGCTTAACAAGGACAGTGTTGAACTCAGTGCCATGTTGACTTGCTGGTTTCTGACTCATTGACAGGTTTAGCTATGACTTGAAGGGTCATGAACCTTTTTGTGGACTACTGACATGTTTAGTGCAGGTCTTGATATGTGTTTTCTAGAGACAGACAGACTGATACCCAGATGAAGATAAAACCATCAGTGCCAAGCAGAATTAAYGGTGGCTGGAAAAAGAAAGCCAGTCACAAATTTCCAGCATCTGAAATGCAATTACAGGACAGTATGTTTATAAAAAAATTGTTGGAGCAACCTAGTGAATCAGGGCATTGACAATGTTCTGTCTTCATTTTTTCTTAATATATAGAGACTTATTTTATTAGGCAAAAAGACTTCCCTTTTTATAAYGCTGGTTGCTTTTGTTTCCCATTCTGTATTTGTCTTGTTTTAAGGTGAATTTGGGAAGAAACTTCTAAAAGGGGTTCTTCTAGAAAGCACATTCAAGTGACTTCTTTCTTAATTGGTTTGGGACAAGGTTTTTTTTGGGAGAAAAGTGGAAAAAATTGTTTATTTAACAAGCAAAGYATTCACACGCATGAAAAAYGAATAATATTAAACAAYAAAACCTGTCACTGTTCAGAAGAGATGGCAAATTCAGAGAGTCCTTGCTGTRGGGTGCAGCTCACTCAGTCTCTYATCAATCCCTCTGGTGCTGGAATGCAGCATCCCAGGCTCTGGTGGGCCACAGGTGTGGCTCCCAGTGTTTTTCTGGGTCTTCAGTCCWGAGCAGGTTTGAACAGTTCCAAGAAAARGAAAAGCCACTTTTCTGGGGAACTTCTCTGCCTCAGCTAGCTAAAAACCTAACTAAAAATCAAAAGAGAGGTCTGTCCCGCTGTCTGTCCATGCTGCAGAMAACATAGTTCAGGWGAAGGAATAAAATGTGGGGGAGCAAATGCAGTTTCTGAAAGCAAACTTCACACTTCTCTCCCCCTTCACTCTTGGAACCAGTCTTRAAGGTGCAAAAYTTAATATCCAACATAAACAGAACAGACAGCTGGGGATACAAGCATTGTAAAGTCASCCCAGGACACCTTCTCAGAAAAAGGAAACAATTGGAAAAAATAAATAACCTGATGATGTCTTGATTCAATATTTGCAGTGARCAGTCTGGGCTGCTGGTACTTTTTTGCAGAACAAAGAGGCAGACAAAACTGGATGAATATCCAGAATGGCTGAAGCCCAAGATATTTTGGACTCGGATGCAGGAATAAGCTTTTAATTGGTGTTGAAAAATAAACCCGGGCAAAGAAATAGAATAAATAATAAATATGTCTTGTGGCAGCCCAGCAAGAGGCTTCTTGTTTGCTTGCTTCTAAAGAGGGCCAGTACATCGTGTTCTTCCCACACAAGTTCCAAACAACATTGTTTGGACCGAGAAATTTAAATTCATGTTTCTAAAACAAATCTATCTAAATATTTTTACATTAACAGCAGCACAAGAAAACCCAGCCTGCCTGCACTTTCTACACAGCAGTGATGTGTTATTGTTATTGTTGCTATTAATTTCAGCTGCTATTATTGYGGGTGACAGCAGAAGAGAGTCCATGGCCTCTGCATCTCATCCTCTGCTGGAGGCGACCATCCCTGCTCCAGGCAGGCTGCAGTGTAAAGATAGAATAGAAAACATTATCCCCACTATTCTACAGACTTTTTAAATAAATGGTGACAGAACAACCTTGCTGCAAACTCAAGAAACACATCTCAGGAGCACAGTCCTAATAAGCACACAATGGTATTTGTACGCAAGTCTAAATGAAATGTTTAGAACTACTGACTTTAAATATTAAAARACAAACARACAAAAAACYCCCAAAAACAAAACACCAAACCAAAAAAATAAACCCAAAAAACTAAACACCTACACCAAAAAAACCTTTGTAAACCTGGCCCAAAGGACTTAGTCTGCTTAAACAATTGAGAAAAAAATTTAAAAAGAAAGGTCACTAAGTCCTTCCACTGAAGAAGCCAAAAGGTAAGACTTAATCTAACTCTACGATTTTTAAGGTTCCCTTAGAGTCCAAGCTGTGTTCAGAAGAAATGACGTTTGCTGATCAACTACATTTTTAACACATAAAATAGCTGCAGGAGCAGCAATGATGTAATTCAGCTGGTATGGTGAAGTGGGGAGTGATGGAGTAAAAGTATCRCTACATACCCAGGAGTRTGTTTATCTCTCRGTTTTCCTGCAAGCCCATTCTCTCWCCAGTTATAAAAGTTCATCTGCTTCTTAATAAAATCAGTAAATTAACAAGAATAATTCCATATCYTTTATTAAAAAAGCTGTAAGGCATCTCATTTATTCTGAGTGCTGCAAGCATGAAACTTAAGAAAAATAATTTACTGGCAATGGCTGAATCTTTGGAACAAAACAGTTTTATCTTGAAAGGAGCGCTGATTTTTCCAATTAAATATTTAGCAAAAAGTTGAACCTTTTTCTATTATTTTTCGAGCCATATAAAAAGTGTTACTCCATTAAAAATTGAGATTCTTAAAATGATTATTAAAAGTGATTAGCAGGAKGGAAAATATCCATAACCATTAGACTTKATTTCTTAATAATGTTCACTGAGAAAAATCTGCAGGTAAAGATTACAAAAAAAAAAATAATTGATGGAATGAAAAATTGCCCTGAACTTTTCAAAAGAGAACATTTTTTTTTCTTCCTGAAAGCTTTGATGTGTATCTGTAAGTAGGCAAGAGAAATTTTTAATGGTTTCTTCACTCTTTCTCCAGAAAATTCAACTTTTATTTTAAGCTAAGAACTATTCCAGTTATTCCCTTACATATAGAATGATTCTTCTATGAGGAAAAATATTTTTTCAGGATAACAGGAAGGGGGAAAAAAGAAAAAAGAGACTTTTGTGCATGCCAGGAAGCATCTTACTGTCATAAATGAGCTAATGGATCCAAGGCATATCTGGGATGGGGATGCATCTCACTTGCTTTCAGACATTTGAAAGTTWTCTGAGGTGGTTTAATTCTGTCTATAACCAATGGAGGGAGACAAGAGTCATGGGCTGACGATCCACTGTCTTCAGGATGTATCTACAACTCCTAGCTTGGCTTCAGGTGGAACCTGGATAAATGTAACTTTCAGGTGAATTCTTCTCTGTCTCCTTCTCTGTAGGTATTCCTACCAGCACACAGGGACCTCTGACTTTTTCTACAGTGGAAAAGAGATGATCAAAGCTGTTTGAACTACAAAACAAAAATACATTGCTTGGATATGTACAGCAAAAAAAAAACACAGGTAGTATTTCCTGGCTGTGGACACAAGTGAATGCATCTGTTTTATTTAGATGGTAACAATTTCTACTGAGTCAGAGCACTTCTCAACTGCATTTTTAGCTGTCATGCTAAATTTATGGCAACTAGATATACAACCTATTTTTTTTTTTTATTTCCCAGCATAGAAGTAATTGCAATCTAAGGATTTTGCATCTTTGATGTGAAAATGGTTCAGAGCAATGGATAAGGAAAGAAAATGCCCTAATGCCGTAAACAGAAAAATTGTTTGTAATCTTAAAATATACTCTTTATTAGTAACAAGTTTTTACACTTGGGATTTTGTTCACAGGATGACTCTGAATTGTTTAGATCTTCCCACCCTGCAATATTATTCATAGATGCCTTGTCTGCCCTTTCTGTCCATCTTCTCCTCTGCAGATGACATTTGTTTGCAGGAGAAACAGTAATGAAGTTATGCCTCCCTTAAACTGGCAATTCACAATTTTGAAAGAGACCTGCCATCAGCAGAAAARGAATCCATCTCCCTGCTATTTAGTTYAATTTCATGCAAATCATGTTCCCTRCTCAGGCTTTRCRCAAGCAGATCTGGACAGATYTGGCCTTTTGTTTTCACTTGCAGCTTGTGGTGCCATACAGTGATGACAAAACCTCAGCTTAAAAATCAAAAGCCAAGCTGTAGTCTTTGACTTTTTAGAGCTGCTGTTCGCTGAGCTGTGTGTAACCCTCCCTGTGTTATCTGGCTGAGTCTGCAGCAGCTGCTGCTGTGGAGCTGCGTGGGACACACACCAAGGTGTGGTGGTGGAGTTACTGCAGTGAGCCCTGTCTGATGGGCTGTGAAGTCAGCAGATTTCCATCCTGTGGGCCTCTAGAAGTACTTTCCTCTAYGAATGTGCTGAAAGAGCAGCAGTTCTTCCACCATAAACCCCAGGCAYTGTGATTTTGATTTGCAAAGAGAAAGAAAATTCTAATTGCCATTCAATAACGTAGGCAAAAACACTCAGGCAAAGCCAGCAGTTTATAATCTGTAATAAATACACACTCCCAGAACAGGCTATATTTACAAGGAAAATTTSACACTGGATTAAGGAAGAGAGGGATGAAACTTCACATACACATTCACTMATGACTGCAAAGAGGAAAGTCTTTGCTGATTGTGAGTGGTCCTGGGATTTTTAGCCACAGTTTCAAAGTAAAGCTAAACACTTAAACTGTCAGCAACTGAGTCCACCTGCTTACCCCTACCATCATCTAAAAAACATGGCATGGAGCTTGAACAGATACTTGGGCATTTCTATTACATGTTTTTAACTGTGGTAGAAGAAAAGATACTACTATCTGAATTTTTGGCCACAAAGTCATTTATTTCCCACTCACCTTCCCTGATAGCTTTCAAAAGATAACTCATCCAGATTTCTCAGAAAGCAGTCTTGAGTCTCCTTCCTGTGTAGGGAAGCTGATCATATAGCAATATTTGTGTCTTTTGTCTACAGTAACATCACAACACTAGGTGTGGTAAACCCTAGAGTGTTCTCCTGTAACTTGAAAATCTTCATACCCTTGCCCTCTATCCCAAAGGGATTTGTGTGTGTGCATGTGCAATACACCTGGGTTTCTGCCAGTAGATAATCCATATATTCTGATATGGATTATCCACTGGCAGATAAATACTGATAGTTTGGTAGCCCTAATAAAATGTTGATGTACTTTCAAGAATAAGAGCTGCTATTCTGAACTGRTCCCTGAGATTTTAAAAATATCACATGCTTTGATTTATAATTTGGTTAATCTTCCTAGTTTAAAAGATCATTGCTAGACTAAATGTACCCCTACTTCTCAAAAATCCAGTGAAAAACCTTATAAACTTCTGTTGTGGTCYAACTCCAGCTGGTAACTAAGTGTCCCCAGCCAAAATCAGTACCATTTAATAAGCAGGCAAAAAACAACCATGACTATATCCAAATCCTCTCTTTCTTTGTATTGCCCTAAAACCAATAACAAYAAGCAGTTCAATGTGGATGGTATTAAAGCAGATTAGAAGCAGATGTTCACAAGGGCTGAACCAGATTTGCAACTGATATAAATCAGAGGGRAAAAAAAAAAGTCAGTGGCTTTAGCCAAGTGTGGTGGACACCCTCTGAAGGTTTGGGCTGCTGCTTTTCATGTCTGGTGGATTTCTGCTTACTATTTCCTATTTTAAATGGCTTTTAAGTGGCTTATGCTTTAGAGAGAAAAGGTAACAACACTCAGCTGTTTTTGTTGGACAGAATTTGTCAAGGCTATTACCTCAAATCATTTGCATCAGTAAATTTGGGAGGGGATCATTTTAAGGGCTTACTAGTGATGATAAGCTTTTTTCACTGCTCCCCAAGAAGTAAGGGCACTTCCCATGGAAGGAATTTAACAAAGCTTCAACCTATTGTTTAATTAAATAGGGATACATTTTGGGGATGATAATGCATGTGAAAAAGATCTGATCTAAGAGAAGAAGCCAAATATTGCTGTTCTTTTTTTTAAGAAGCTGAAAGGCTTGTCGTGTTTTTAGACAATGCAAAGGTGGGGCTTATTTTCAYAGAAGACAACTATATAAARCAAWCAGCTAATCCTGCTCTCTTCATCAGYCTGGAAATATTTTAATGTTGTCATAAAAAACAGGAAGCATTTCCAACAGCAGCAKTATATCTGCTTATTACTGTATMMTTTTTTCTTATAATCTCTGTGATAYCRTTCAAAAAAGCCTTTAATGCRCAMSTACAACTACTTATCATTTTACTAGGTTAAATATTTGCAAATGATGGAGAGGATTCTAAATTTCTAGGCCTGACCTGAGAATAGGAGTGGTTTGGGTTTTGCTGAGGGTTTATTTGTTGGGTTTTTTAGTATCTTAAGGATGAGACCCTTTACCATGTAGAACAGAAKAAGCTCTAACTCTTTCTGTGAATTTTGGTCATGAGAGCTTAAGTCAGATGGAAAACCTGTGCAACCACTATTTATAAATTTCTTGTGTAGCTTTCCACAGCACAATTCAGCTGAGGAGGGATGGGGGGCTGGTCTCTAGTTGAGCTTACTGCAACTTATTCAGGGCTTGATTGAATTATGTCTCAAGCTTTCAAAGATGAAGATTCTGCAGTTTGTGTTCAGCATTTTAGAATGGTCAGTTATCTGCATGAGGAATACCTTGTCTGATATTCAGAGGCAGTCTGTCCTGGTTCAGTTTAGGAGCCCTGTTTTTCCTTTCTCTCAGTACACCTTAGGGAGGGGAGGGTAGGACAAATCCCTCTTCTTGGTAACCTCCTACTAGGCATAGGGTTATTTTTATGTCTTCCTTAAGYCTTCTCCTGTTCAGGATAGAGTTGATTCCCATGGAACTTCACTCCCTGTCCAGGAATCACACTGGTTGGTTTAGTTTTTGTTTGGTTTTGATTGGGGTGAAGGGGTTGAGAAGAAGTGGTTTCAAACTGACCAAAACTAAAATTCCGGGAAATATAACCCCATTCTGTCCCTCTAAGTAATCTCCTGCATACACCTGTCTGTATATAAATACAAAGGTGTGTGATGAGAAGCAATAGTAAGCRTCTGTTGTTAATCTTCTCATCTTGTCTTTTTTCTGTCCTTTATTTCTCCTTTTTTTTTCAACTGTAAATTCTTCAGAAAATGAACTTTTTATTTGACCCCACAAAACTTAAGCCAATTATGTGTGAGCACAACAGAGGTAWTTATAAGAAACATCAACATTGTTTTATGACAGCAAAATCCTTCCAAGAACAAATAATAAGATTATTTCATTCTCTGCAACAGTCCCCAGCCTCTGTCACTGGATACAACAAAAGTCAGGAGATTACTTAGGCTGAAAAATAATATTTAATCCAGTTGCAGCTGATGAGACATTTTGAGGTAAATGGAATAACTGCATTTGTCATACAGTACTGTGCTGTAGTCCTCAGAGCAGTGCAAAGAGGAGACCACAGTATGTTTGTGTACTTGATTTTTTTTTACTATTAATTTGATATTTGGTAGGCTATAAAAGCAGTCAAACAATATGAACAGGTCCTTGATGGCCACTGCCTTACAGCTCAGCATAATTCTGAGTTATTTCATGTGACCCTGAGAAACAAAAACAAAACAGACTTTTTTCCAAAAATAAAGCGCCTCTCAATTTTTGACTCAAAGAATAAAAATATTCCAAATATTTGAAATTATCCAAAAATTGTCTCACATTTCCTGCTAAGTAAGTATATGTCTTTGACATTAGAGCTAGAAAAGACAGGAAGTTTCATGTCCTGGATGAAGATAATTACCTTCTTTCTTTCAAGACCTAAGAAATAAAATCAAGATAATTTTTTGTGAGCTGCTGCTTCTAAGAAAGAACTACCTTTTGACATTGATGGATGGTGATTCCTAAATTGGAAGCCAGGTACCAGCTGGGGTCTTGCTGTCTTCAACCTGCTCTTGACTCTGCCATGGTCTGCAGTGTCTCCTCTGAGTACAATGGATCAGCTCACGGAACCACGTTCTTCCAACACTCCTCTGAATGAGTGYTCATCCCTGCAGGATGAGGGTTCACAGTGAAAACAAACGATGTGGACAAGTGCAATCACTGGGAATGCCAGCCTCAGGTTGCTCTGTCAAATTCTGAACGTGACACAAATAATATTTATGCCCAGTACTTAGAGTAAAATGGCATCACTCCATTCAGTATTGCAGTGCTGAGCACATGCAGGGAATGGTTGTGGGGCATTTCACTGTTGTTCTGCAAATTCCCTGTAGAAATCACTGGCAGTAACACTCAGTCCCCTCTGATCACTACTGCATTTAACACCAGCAGCACAACTCCAAAATTTTCAAACAGGAAGGAAACAAAAGCACTGAACCTCACATCATCRACATCATCCAGTAGAAATCTTAGACTCATTAGGCAGCAAATTAGTGCTGTTTATAAAAATTATGATGCAAATATGAAACACAATAATCAGCTAAGCTAGTAGCTCCAGTTAGCTGATTCAGGTGATCTGTAGATTAGGCATATCTCTCYTATCCTTCACTTTCTGCAGAAAAAGAGTTCACCTGCACTTCAGATGGACTGGAAAAGTCCCTGTGACAGTCTAATTCTGCCCTAACTGAGGTCTGTGGTACAGGGAGAGCAAAGTTACCTCAGCTTTTAGTGCTGTTCCTCACTTGCAGTTATCTGGCAATGCAAGCACRGAATGAGGTGGCAAATTCTGATGACATATAATTAAGTGAGGTGATAAAAGTGCTATGTGGAGTAGCAGAATAACCTCAGAGCATTAAATGATTGGGAAAAGCAATAGAGGGGAAAAAATTGGTGCAGATGGATGTAGAATAATGCAGACAGAGAAAGCCTGTCCTAAATACTAAGTATGTGCTGAWTGATACCAAAATGTCTGTATATATAAAAAAATCTTCACAGTGCTGATAATTTTATGAAAATGCCAGCTCTTCACTCAGTCGTGAGTAAAGAAAAGTCATTACCAAAAAAACCAGGAAAACAAAGCAGAAAACTTTTGTGTCACAATATTAAATCACAGTGAGTCCAAATCATGAAGAGTATATATAATAATTTCTAGTTTTAACATCTTGAAGAATTGATGCAGAAGACTAGAAAAGGTGCAGAGAGTAGTGATAAGAATGATCAAATTAAAGTTTCCCATTTGAGGTATATGAAATAAACTAGGGCTCATCTGCATAAAAAGAAGAGATAATTAAAAAAGGCAGAATATGGGGCTGTGAAATTATCAGTGACAAGGAGATGATAAGTGGGGAACCATTATTCACTGGTTTTGATAACACAGATGAGAGGCCATCAATTGAAATTATCAGAAGGCAAGTTCCTCCTAAATTATAAGATTTTTTTTCTCACCTTTCAATTCACAAAATGTCATTAAATCCAGAGGTAGCACTTCTGCCTTAGAAGGGTTTTGAAGTACATGTCATTGGTTCTGGGCCARTAGATAAAAAAGAAACCTGATATCTTTGCTCTGCTCTTAGGATTTTCCTTTACTATCCATAGCTAGAAATAGCTGGAGATATTTTAGGGGGTTAAATAGACCTTTGGCTTGACTCTCTGTGGTTGTTAAGTACTAAAAACCACTACACATTTGCAGATGATCCAGAATCAAAACACTTGTCCTTACTATAAAGGCTTAAAATGAACTTTTCCATCATAAAATGACTGGCTCAAGAATTCCTGATGTTTTGCTTCAAGCACTTAAGATACTACATATAACTGTTATAAACCTATAACTGCTATGGAAGTCCTAAAATCCTCATCCTATAGAAACTCATTCCCTGATTCTTCTCTAAAAAGTGGTTAGTCTGGATTTAAGGTAGGCATCGTGTTCTGAAGGGGAAACTCTAACAGAGAGGCACTGAATTTCATTTTGAATATTCTGGGGATTTGTTTCTTTATCTTTTGTTAAATTTCAATTTTTCCTTAAGTAAAATATGTGTGCAACCTTAATATTGCTCCTATGAACACTTTTCTGGCATAAATTTTACCCCARATTTTATCTGCAGAGATAAAATCCCTTGTTTGTGATGCTTACCTTGTTGAGTGCTCTATGCTAGGTGCAGCAGAGCGGCAGTTTTCAGCCATCTATTTTCCTTTTGGATTAAGAGATATTTTACAACCATGAACCCTAAAATCTGGGAGACATATAATTTAACATCAAAAGCTCAGTAGGAGTTCTTGAGTGCCCTGACAGTCACCCATGTGCAGGTGCACAGCCAGAAAGAAAACACACATGATGAATGAACCAGGCTTCTATTTCTAGCATCTGTCATTAGTTATGAATAGAATAATAATGGATTTGGGTTAGAAAACAGCTTGACAGGGAACRTTGCTTCATTTTCTGAGGAAGATGAAAGCAGTAAAATGCTGGTACAAAAGAGAAGATCATCTCACTGCAATGTATCTTTACACTKAGCTTAAGGCCACRGTTCAGCTCAGAAAATTTCAGCCAYGGTTTCTTGATTTWCAAATATATTCYTTCTGTGCATTCTAWGCTGTGTTTTAGAGCCAARAGTTARCACTTAAAAGTTAACACGAAAGCAAACACAGCACAAATATGAGGAATGGAACTGAATTTTTCTCCTAACAAGCCTGTCTTCAAGAAAATTTTTAACAAATTTTGAGTGATGAGGGTAGGGTCTGCCTTCCATAACAAACAGACAGTTTGAGATTATACAAGTTTTATGGCACATAGGCTGTTACTTGTGATAATGAACAAGCTAGACAAAAAGCAGCTGGGCTTTTAAACCCCAGGTTGTTTGTAGAGCTGACAGTTAGAAAAATCTCTTTATTTTTTTCCCTCCAGATGTCCAAATTGCAATGAGAGTTACAAGGAGAGAAAAGAAGTGAAACTGGGGTTGATTTTTCTTTTTTTAAGAGGTACATTTGAAGACTGAACAATAAAAAAAAGGGAAAAACAAAACAAAACAAACTGTAAGAAAAGTCTCAATTCTCCAAATCATCCTGATATCAAAAATCTGATTTTTGTTTCCTGAGCTGCTGCTATGTTTCCTCACCACAATGTCAGTCCCTAGAGATGGGTTTACTCACCAGATAGATGTGGGCAGTTCTAGGATTTTCATGACCTCAGGGGACCCAAGTGTCCTGAAAGTGCAGTGTCTGAACCAAAGGGAAATTGGAAAGAAATTGTAGAATTTCYTATTTAAAGTGAATGACTGGAAGCAAAATTTAAAATCCAGTGGCTCTTTTTTTACTGTCCTTTATTTTTTCTATTCCCCTTCCCCATCTGAAGTTAAGCCCACAATTAAGCCTTCCACCTCCCATTTATATCTATGATATTAAGATCCAGACCACTTCTGTTGTTGGGCGATCCCCTAATAGGCACCTATCTCATCCTGTTGCTAGGAGAATATTTTCCCYTTAACATATGGTTCTTGTTATGCTGTAATTTATTGTCACACAGCTATTTGGTTGTTTAAAAAAGTTATTTTTATTGCCCTTCAGGAAGGTCGTGTATGATTATTCTTGTCACTTTCCTTAATGAACACAGGTGGCTGGGAACTTAGACTAAATACAAAAAGTAGTGAAACATTAATTTATTCMAATCTAGAAGGAAGTAAGAAAGGATATTTCTCAAGACAGCACAACTCTGAGTTGGTTACTCTGTTGTCAGCACAAGAGTCTGCTTCCTCTGCTGCTGTAGAGCTCTTGGACATAGTGATGACATAGTGATGACATCAACAGTCAAAGGTTTCTGGTGCCATGTCATGGTTTATTTTACTTCTTGGCTCAACASTGTTCATTCTAAGATTTATTTCTCTCTGTATTTTTTTTAATTAACAGAAGTTCCCTTTTATACAGAGAGTGTGTACACTATTAAGTCCCTTTTAAACCACTTCAGTGGCTTACAGCCATTTGAATTCAAAAATTCAGAAATCCATTCAGATTTCTGAACTCAAATAAAAATCCAGCCTCTCTGGATAGCAATTGCTCAGCAAATACTGACRTTTCCAGTGGAAACACATTAATTCTTCAGCTTATTCCAGAAAGTTTGCTCTTAACAAAATGACTATACAAGAAGTACAAGAAGCCTATGATATGAAAGGTGGAGGTTAAAAGGCCAATTATCTGGTGCACAGTTCATGGTCTGAATGGAGAAAAACTCGTTTCAGTTGTTTTATGTGTTTGATGTTGCATGGAGCATATTTTACTCTTCACTTGAAACATGAAATATTTAGTAAGTGGCATCTTAAATATCCCATCTTAAATAATATAAATCAGAATAAGGAAAGGCCTGTGAAATGTGTTCAAGAACATGGAAAATTCTTTTCTACACTGTAGTTTTAGGAAGAGTCACTCTCCTCTCTGTACCTGTGCTGTCAGAGAGGGCAGTCTGAGTGCTCTCCTTGTGGCAATGGGTACCTGCAGCATTCTCTAACCAAAATGTTTAATGTCAACACACATGTACTTCTTCCCTGTCTGCCCTCCCTGCAGGCATGAAACCAAGTACAGAGCCAAGGTGCAGAGCATGCATTGTCCTTCTTGGAGCTTATGAGCCTTTTAGTGGAGCTCAGGAATCAGAGAGCATGGCATTCATTTAGTTTGTGCAGCTGAAAATTAACATATTTGCCTTTGGCCCATGGTTACTTGGACCCTACACCAATGCCTTTTCAATACTTTTATGACTTTTATATGTAACAGAATCTTCTGCAAGGGTTATTGTGGGTTTGCTTGGTCATTTTTTAGTCTTGTGCTTTGGAAATTGAGAATCAATGGTGAATAAGGTCTAAATAGTCAAAATTCTTTAACATTAAGTCTCTTGCAAGATAATTTGGCAACAGACATACAAACTAAGGACAACTTTGTTCTGTTTTGTGTAATGAACATCTAGTGCAGATAGCATCAGACAAAAATGTGRGTTGCATTCTCTGTGCATAATTCACTTTATTAGAGGCAATGGTGCATAACTTCAGATATTTATTCACATTCATACAACCTGATCCTATGATGACATTTATGCTTACAGCAAAATGGAAATACTCTTTTAGAGATCAGAKCACAGATGACTGGAAAAAAGTCAACTTAAGGGGAACCATGGAGTTTTCATATAATGATTTAACTTTGATCACAGAGATCAGAGTGTTCTACTGGAAAAGCAAACTGGGAATAGTTTAAAATATTTATTTAAAATGGAACAGGGGATAAAAGCCCTCCTATGACATGTACTTGCAAGCATGTTATGGGGGAAAACATTAGAAATGCTAGTTGACGACAWACCCTTTAATTAACATACAGTAATTGGCTTAGGTATGCAGCAGTCAAAAGAATTAGTTAGCTTTTACATATTTAAGACATTAGCATATTAATCAGGAAAGAGTTTATCATTATTATCAGACCAGAAWTGATGCAGGCAGAATGGCTAAGCAGAGATTAGCTAGAATATATTTCCCACTGTAAATCAGGCTGCAAATGCATTTGTATCCCTGCTAACCAATATTTCTGATACCTGTTCAGCAAGGAGAACACCACTCACCACTGCTCTCCACCCAGGCATGGAGCCCTTGAACACAAGTATTTGRGTGTGACCACCCATTCTTTATCCATCCAGTGGTCCATCCATCCAATCCTTGTCTCTCCAATTTAGAGACACAGATGTTTCAGATGTGTCAGATGTTTTACCCAAGCCCAGATAGTCTGTCAATGGCTCTTCCCTTATCCATCGGTGTTGTAACCTCATCCATGAAAGCCACCAAATTTTTCAGGCATGATTTGCACTTATGGAAGCAAGTTGGCTATCCCAAGCTATGTCCTTATTTTTCAGGTGCCTTAGGATAGTTTCCAGGAGGATCTGCTCCAGAGTCTTGCCRGGCACTGTGGTGGGACTGTCCTGTAGTAGCTCTGGAAAGAAGTCAGCCATAAAGAATATATGAATGACAGATTTTTGGGCAGTTTGCAAGGTGCCCCAAGCTCAGCTGGCTGGGCTTGTTACAGGAACAGCTGCTGGGAGCAGCAGGAACAAAGCAGATGCCATCCATGAGCTGCCCTTGTCAGGACAGGAATCCCTGTCACACAGCAGCCCATGGCAGTCAGTGTGAGCACCMCTCCAGGCCACAGCTAAGGCACTCTGTACTCTGCAGGACATCTGGTGCAGTGGAGCAGTGCAAGGAGATGGGCCATGAACATCACCATCTCCTCCTGGCAATAATCAGCACTGGGGAAAGTGCATTTTTGTCAGAAAAATTTAATTGCTCTGGCTGTCTGAAGGAAAAGCAATTTATGATAGAAACTGTTTATTTTCCTTTGCTTTCAACAGGTTTCTCGTCCTTTGCTTTGGAGAGACATAGCCCTCTTCAGACTGGTGAGGATTTCTTTTTTTTTGGGTGTTTTTTTAAGTAGTTAATATTTCTGCTAAGCAGTTAGGAAGCATCCAGCTGTTAAAAGCCTTTAATTGGTGAGTCTGCACTTCTTCAGCCCCTAAGGGCTGGAGACAAATAAGCTTGTCTTTTGGAAGTACCAACAATAACTGCAGATGTTATTGAAGTCAAGGTGAAAACAGACAAGCTTGACTCATTAAAATAACCAAYTCAGAAACTAAGCACACCTATTTCTGTGAATAAACTATTCTGTGGTATACCCAACATTTTCCATGCTGCAAGCCAATGATTTTCTGTTCACGTTGTTTTGCACTTCTTCATTAAGACCCAGACTACTGGGAACTACATCAGTTACCCCAAAAATTGACCTGGAATATTGTGGCTTATCTCTGTTCATTGCACTAAAGCTTGAAGTACAGCTGTATCCACCAGTACATTTCCTAATTTTCCTTTACATGGTAATTTAAGATTTGTGAGTTTAGTGTACCGAAACACATACTAAGCAGCAGTGGCTGAATTCTGGCTTRTCTTCAGTTTATTCAAATATTTGTATCTACTTAAATTATTCCAGGAATAATATTTTCTGTGACAAGCACAACATCAGTTCCTCACCTGAAATCTGAGTTCTTTGTTTTTATAGTACCACAAATTGCAAATACTGAGGCAGCTTCTTTTAAACTTTTTATCTGAAGTTTGTACTGCTGTCCATTGTATGAGCACAGAGAAGTACCACAGTTGTCCTGCTGCCTGGTTAAAATTCAGCTGAACACACTTTGTATTGTGCTCAGGTTTGCTCTGTGCTGTGGCTGCTTTAATTTGTTACCAATTAAGGGCATTGCCAAGGCTGCTTTGGGAAAATGACTGACAGAAAGAAATKGAGTCTGGGGGTATAAGAGAAAGGATTAAAGCATTTTGGAGTTATGGGAGTAATTAATTAGGGAAGTGTCTTGGAAGATGGGTGGTTAATTCTCCAGCAAAATGCCTCCCATAATCTCTCTCTGCCTTGTGCTTATTATAACTGTGTTCTCCCCACACCATCAGCCCTTGCCAGCTCCACAGRCTGCTTGTCAAAGAGGGACTGACTGTTGTCTGCCAGGGTAAGAGATGAGCAGGATGATCTGTGGCACTGCCCTGCCTTCCCTGGCTCCAGCAAGGCAAAGGACAGGAATCTCCTATTTCTGCTCTCATTCCCTGAGGCACCTGAAGCCCAAATCCCCARGACATCAGKCTGGCCTGGGCAGAMACACTGTCCACAGAGTCAGGTTTGTTWAAGCCAGGTTCTTACCCAGTTCAAYATTATTACCTGAGAGGGCATAAATGAGATCATTGGTTCAGGYSAGAGTTAATCACCTATTTACAGCAATTACTGGATTATGAAGAGATAAAACYATAAAACATGTTGTTTATGACTTTGCTGGAATCTTAGTTGAGAGGTAAGGATTTCTCCCTTAGGCTAGAGGTGTATCCCAGCAAAGCTTTATTTTGCCAGGACAGTGTGTCCTTAGTCCATCACTTCCTCTAAGTCTGGCTCATTGTTTGACACTTGTTTCATTAGAGGCATCAGGGAATGTGAATGGTGTCTCAAAGGGGGTATCTCTGAAGAGTGTTTACTGCCTGAAAGATTCAAAGCTGAATAACTCCCTTTCCTTTAAATATTTGGGAGCTCTGTATGCAATGATCATTATGTCATGTGGTGCTATTTAGTGTCAGGAGACTGCTGTGGGAGTAACTCTTTCATCTTTGTAAGAATTCATGTTAATGAAGAGGGTTCCTCATGTGCTGATTCCTCTTCCCTTTGTATCCTCCACTGTGATCACAAATTTACATTTTTGTAAACTCTTTTACCTTCTGTAGTAATTTGCCCTTCATTTTTCCCTGCCGTGCTCCTCCTGTCCCTTAGCTAAAGCAAGATACAACAGGAGCATTTTTACTTGATTCACACTACCCTTTCATGGACCTATGAAAGGGCACTGGTAATGTACCTGAGAGACCTAACAGGGGTTTGTAATGCCAGAACTCTGTGCTTCCCATGGATTCCACATAACAAGCCAGAAATTACACAAATAACTTGTCAGCTGGAGTCTCTCCATCTTCCTGCCTTTAACATATCCAATCAGTTCTGTCACAATTCCTACTTAAAAAAAATAGTGATTCAACCTATACAAAGGCCTTATTGAAACACTTTGTTTAGTTGATTAAGAAGGGTCATCAAATAAACAACACTGAAAAGTGTTGTTCTTTGCAARTGTTTCTTTTCTCAAAATCTTTTATGCCAATGTTGCTGATCTTATACATCAAATCCTAATGTTTCTAAATGCTAGTGTTGCAAATCCAAACCAGAGTAGAAAATTGAACTGCATTCTTTCTCCATCATCAGAAATACAAGTCCTGCAATCAGATCTGAACTGTCAGGTTTATTAATGATGTAAAACAAAACTGAATCCAGCTCAGCCTTCCATGGCTGCRTTGGCTCTGCAATGATAACAGTAGTAAAATCATCATACAGTTGTCACTGAAACAAAAACCCAAATGAAATTCAAAGAACCACAGAGGGAGCCAATATATTGAGTAGGATGATGCTGGTTTCTAGAATGCCTCCGCTTGCTATAATCCCATTTTAAATAACAATTTTGGTGTATGTTTAATTGTTGCTGTATTCATATAGAAATAAAATGTAATATGATGACACTGACTTCCTTAGAGAGTGAATAGATATTTATAATAAGTTTGGAAGAAAGCACATTATCTCTCTGGAATTTCCAACAACCAGTTGTAATCAAACATTGGAACAAGAATTTAACATGCTGAGAAATAAGAGAAAACATCCAAATAAATGATCCTGATCTTTGGGAAGCGGTAAGCCATATAGAAGATGTGAAGTTAAATGTAAAAAGACAAAATTCTTTTAATAGGTGTGAGAATGTCTGTATAGTAYTGGTAAATGGCTCAGAGGTTTGAGATGTTTACATTAGAACATGTAAGAGAATAGAGCTGCATTCCTTGAAGAATAGCTGCCACAAAATGTTACCTAATGCAGTATATTTTTCCCATTTATTCTTATGATGATATGTTTAGGACTGACTTTGGAAGGAAAAATCTTATGGAATTATTCTTCTCTTATTTTCTCTCCTTGAATTTATTTGTAAAGAAGGTCTGTGTGAATGTCAATGGCTGTTTGTCATTGAAGACATAGTGGAACACTATCTGAATTCACAGTTTTGCATTACAAAGAACAGTATTTAAAGGATTAGAATATAATTTCCAGATAATTTTTTAAAAGGAGGATCTTGCAGTCCAAGAGGAATACACTAGATAGTGCTTCTTTTTGTCCAATTCTATGCCTAAATAAACGTCACACTTGGATAACCACTTGGATGTCATCCAAGCACAAAAGTTTTCACACAGTAATTGAGCTATATAAGCAAATCAGAAATCCTGATACTGATTTAAATAGTACAAAGATGTTATTAATGACCAGAAATAAATGTTTGTGAAGGAGACTTTTTAGATGTACATTATCTTGTGATTTTGCTTCAGAAGGAAATGCTTCATGCATGACTGTCTCTCCGTGCTAAAGAATGGGTACTACTTTGGGGTCAAGCTACCATAAAAACCTTGTTCTCAAGCTGAGTCAGCTTACAATTATTTGCTRTTGAACAACTTCCTTTTATTCCTACCAAGAAAAATAATTTTTGTTTTTTACATTACCCCAAAACACAGATTGTGAMTAGAAAGACACTTAGGGCACATGAGATCCTTTGTATCCTAGGTCCAGGTTTTTTGTTAGTTGCTCTTTCCTTGTCCATCAATTTTGTAGTCCCATCATAGAAAGCCACCAAATCTGCCAGGCATGATTTGCCCTTGGTTGTTATTTCTCTTTATTCACAACAATCATTAACTAAAGCTCTTCTAATKAAGAGCTTTCCAGGCAAAAATGCCACCATTGTTCTGAGTTAGAATCGTGGGCATCAGAAAGTGTAAAGGTAAACAAAGCTGAATATTCACCTGTGCATTGCTTGTTTAGGTTGCAGCAGTGACCAGGCTGTTTCCAGATGGTGAGTCAGAGACCAGAAYTCAGCAGTGCAGCAAATGCTTGTTTAGGGCTCCTTGTGGTGTTGAATCAAAGACAATGGCAGAACACAATATTCTACTGCTGTAAATCAGCAYCAGTGGTTGAAATTTGCTCATTAATTTGTGCCTGTGTTTTTGATGTTTTACTAGGCACACTCTATAACATTTAATGTTGTGTTACACCAAGTAAGGTAGCTTCTTCCACAGCTGACATCCAAGCAAAGAATCAGTGTAAACTTTATATCATGTGCTCCTGCAAAGGAGAGAAATTCAGTCATATGCACACAGTTATTTGGATWAAGTTTATATTGGAAGAAACCCTGCAGTCACTGATCAGCTGTGTAGGACTGTGAATCCAGACATACCATTGATGCCACAGACAGTGTTTGGTGCTTGCTGTGAAAGGGTGTGGAGCCAAAGTGAAACCTCAGTCATCCATTTCAGGGTCTAGAATTGCTGTCCCTCCTGGCCAGGCAGCTGGAGCCAGTTATTCTCTCTACTTCTGAAAGAACAAAGTGTTTGCCTGCCCTGCTTRTGTAGGATTATTTTTCCTGAAGCCAATACCTCTTGTACTTAACAACCCTTTAAAAGGAGTCTGGATGTACTCATATGTGATTCATCCTGATCTAGTTTTGTGCTAGCACATACATTTAGTTCAAATGACTCTCCCTTTTTCCTTTGTTTTTAGCACACTCTACACTTAAAATGAGCAGCCAAATCCTTTGTTACCTTCCAGTCTGATGAAGTTAAAATCTGAACTGTCCATGTTTTTTTCGGACAGAATAAAATTTTTCTTCTGCTTGTCCCACAAAATCCATACTGAGCTTTTCTGGGCAGGKGACCAAACTTGTTCCACATAGTGTCATCAGCACTTTCCCTGTGAAGCTTCCTCACTAAACACTTCAGTATTTGCAGGCTGCACTTTCTCTCTTCTCTCACATTGGGGTAGAGTCAAGCCTTCTTCAGCCCAAGTTCAAGATTCCCCTCTTGGCTCCAGTGACAAGATCCAGCTTGTAGCAGAAGTTCTTGGTGTAAGCCCTCCTGCATCTGGCCTTGCATGTTGCATTTCACTTCATTCCAATTCCAAAGGTCAAGCACTGTTTTTTGCAATRTGCCAAACCTTAGCAATGTTGGTACCTCCCACAGTGACACTGTCAGCAAATATCATGAAAGTACAGTTCTGCTCTTGCTATTTGAATCACCAATGTACAATAATAATAAGTGTAATTAAGCTCCATAATTATGTCTACCATATCCATAAGGTTGCACTCTGGTAATGTTTTACATTATTTACAAAGAGCATCAGTGATTGTTTCCTGGTTTATTCACTACACAGCCTSTAAGAACATACATGGAAGTAAATTTCAGTGTATTTCTGCATGACTGCAAGGCTCAGAGAGAAGAAGAGGCTGGTCACTAATAGGTGCCAACTAAATTCTGAATTTTTCAGAACATTAAGAATGATATAAAGGGGAATTTTTTTAAAGTTTCTTCCTTCTACACAGAGTCAAATCTTAGCAAGTTACCAAAAGTATTAATTCCTGGTTCTTTTCAGATGTTGCAAATTAATCAATAAAGAGATGATGTGCTCATCTGAACAAATAGTCTTTATKGTACAAAGGCAGACAATACAGTCTGAAAGACTAAGGAGAGAGCAATAGAGGTCTTCAGGGCAGCCAGCAATCTGCTCCTCTCCATTTGGTTCAGTATGTAACAGTGAAATGACTTTGTAGCATAAACTCTGCTCCTCCTCTGGCACACTGGAGAAACAGGGAAAATCCGTGCTGTTTGCCCACAGCCAAGCCCTGTCAGCTCTGATTCAGGATGGGCATGGCAGCATTGACTGACCTGTGCACCCTTCATGACCTCTACAGGCAATGCAAACAGGTCTCTGAAATGAGTCTGTGCTTAGGAGGAGCTCAGAGGCTGATGCCACAGAGACATTGCTCTGTTAACCTTTATGGTCACTGCATAGCTCTGACACTCCTCACAAATCCAGTACAAAGAACTGAAACTCAGGAAAAGGACTCCTGGAGAAAGAAAGAAAATCCAGTGACATTTCTGTTAAATGTGAGAGTGGTGTTCTCTTTGGTAAGGAGCCAAATCTTATGTGCATTCTCTGCTAGGACATGGAGAAAGTAAAGGGGTACTCCCTTCATGATGTAATTTCTTTGCCCTCTGCACAGCCTTTAGATGTCTGTGCCTGTGAAAATGAGGTCTGATGAAGAAAGTACATTTTGAGGCAGCCTGGGGCAAAGCCACATAATGTTATTCATTTTTGTCCCAGGGACCAGTACACTTATTTATACTGAAGAAAATTCCGGTGTGCTGGCATTGATTTCTTTTCCTTCTCCAAATCACACCAAAGTTAAAAAAATAGAAGTGCAACAGAACATTCAAACAGCAAAGGGGTTGCAGACCTATGTTAGTCCAGCTAAAAAGCTGCAGCCCTTCAGTCAAGTTCATCTCAAGACTCTTGTGCCTCTTTTCTTGCTCCTTCATGCACTGTGATTTGCTCATGATGAAACCATCAGGACTTGGAAACAGAAAGATTTCCTTATCTTCTCCTCATGAAAATATTCAACTAAAATTGTATTATTTTTCAAATAGGAATTTGTTYAAACTGCCAAAGGTATTTCTGACAAAAATATTTTCAGTGTAGTCTTTCATGCAGTTTTAATTTGAGCCTGCCCAAACAGATTCATTTGTATGGTGAAGAATCAGACCACAAATTGGTGCTGTACATATAAAACATCATCCTTTTTGGGTAAGCACAGTGCCCTCTCCACAATGAAAGGAGAGCATTTTAATTTGGTGCCAGAGACAAGCCAGAGTCAGTTGTGTTGATCCAGTGTAAGAGGAKGAAGATTGGTTTTGTTGCCCAAAGCAGCCTGAGGTGAGCATGGTGAGTGTGCTCCCTGTCCCACAGCATCATTCCTGCTTCCTTCTACTTGCAACTTAGTAATCTGTGTTTGGTCTGCTAACAAGCATGAATTGCTGCTTTTCAGCCTTATAAAGACTGAAATGGAAAGTTTTGCTGATGATCTGTCCTTGTTCCAAGGTTTTGGTTTGTCCTTTAGTGATGTTTGGGGTCTGACACCTGCTGCTTTGYGTGGTGCCTTTAACTGTGGGTTGGCAGCCTGGAATCATGGCTAAGTCCTGCTATCAACCACACCTGATGTTGGCTAAACAAATCTTAGGGAAGGAAGAACTGTAGAGAAGTCATTGTGGAGACAAGGGAYGTGCTTGTGGGAGTAATTCAAAAGCCCTGCAGAACTGCTGCACTCATGACTGTCTTAGGTTTGATTATTGTCAAACTCTAAGTTTTAACATACTATTTCTCTGATATTTTTAAAATTCTGATGCTTAGGAAATGGAAATTCTGAAAGGATCATGAAGCATTTTGCTCTTACATGTATCTGTATATCTTGATTCTCATTTTACTCATGTTTCTTCAGCTTTGTCTTTGAGRAAAAACAAAGGTACCCACTTTTGGCACGAATTTACATTCTAAAGACAGTCAATTTGCACAAAAGACAGTATTGCCTTATGCTCTTCCCACTTYAGTACACCCAAAGGAAATACCTAACTACAAAGATAAGTGATATTTTTCTTTCTCAGGCTTTAAAGTTGCAGAACTATTGTCAGTCTGGAGCAATGATTAACMCACTGACTCTCTTTTAAACCTTTAAAGAAGGTAGTATTTGTCTCCTACATTCTGCTTTTCTAAAATTGAAGCCTYCAGAACTGAAGTCTGTCCTGAAAGCCTCAACCAGTACAGAAAGGGAGCCCTAGATAAATCATTTCCTGAGAACCAGGTTGTTACCACATTTTCTGAAAGAGGATTGCTTCATTGGTACAAAATTTTCAGTCTCTTTTAAGGTAGTCTATGTCACCAACACCTTCTATTCCAATAGGATGATTCTTTGCCAATACAGCCTTAGTTTATTTGTCCTGCTTCCTGTTAAATTATCTGCCAATTCACCAGTAATGATCCAATTACAAAGAGTCTGCTGAGACCTCACCCTTCACCCTTAACCAAGCTCTGTCCTGCAGAGAAATAATTCCTCTCCTGTCCTCTAATGAACACGTCATTCATGTGCACAAGCATTGCTATTAACACCTTCCTAATGACCAGAAGAATGTAAGTGAGAATGTCTTTGGTGGCAGGAGCTTGTCAATTATTTTGATTACCACAAGAAATCCAGTCTGGGCCTGGATAATAATCTGCATAATAACTCTGTACTGGCGACCCTTTTTTCTTGTATTCAGCCTGAAGAGGCAGACTGTAGCCTGCTGTGTAGTCTTGAGCTGCACTGGAGAAACACATCAGGCTTCAGCAGGAAATTACACCAGSCAAGGGTATTTTGGTTGTTTATAGCCTCCCACTGATGAGATGAGACAATATAGATTTTTAAAAATCCATTTTTCGTTGTAATTTTGAGGGTGATAAGTAATAACTCATTAAAAATAAATAAATTTCTTTAAAAAAAAATAAAAGAGAAAGGCATCCTTTGGAATTAACGTTGTAATTAACCATAAGTAAATTGGAGAGGTTGTCAGGACTTGTAACAGGTGTTCCTTACTTTTCTGTCACCTCAGCCTGTAGTGCTGCTGATGTGTGTCATGCAGGAGAGATTAGTGAGAGTCTGTTCTGAAACTCAACCTGAGGAGAAAGAGGAGAATAGTCTGGATGCACATATTTGCTCAATATTTGATCAATATCTTCTGTTTACTAACTTTGTTTCACAGAAACAAAGWAACTCTTGATCCTTTACAGCTGTGTAACTGCTTGGCAGGTACGAGTGAAATACTTTGCACGCTGTTATGCTCCTTTGGCACATCCTGCCCCTTTGGCTGGTGAAACTTTCTGAATTTGTATAAAGACTTCCTTGCTTGGAGTGAATTTATTTTTCACTTTTGCAGGAACAGAATAGTTTACATTTGTCTTTTCTCCATTGTCTCTCTCTCCCATTGTACTCCACAGACAATATCAGGGGAGGAGTGCTAACAGCATGCATGGGAGCAGTCTCATTATTTGTGAACTGATTGTGTGGAAAACATCTGTTTTCTGCCCAGCTTCACTTGTTTGTACACAGTCACTGCTTCCAATGATGCAGTGCTGAGGAGAGAAAGGAAAACAAAACACAGCAAATCTGCCCTGCTTTTTGGTTGTCCCAGTGTSTCTCAGCCCCACATGTGCAGTAGATTCCAGTTCATCAACAAGAAACAATGAGCCACTGAACTAAGTGTATTAGCTGAACTCAAGCCAGTACTCTACTGGCATCTAGAGAGTCTTTGTGCATGCAGATCAGTGAGCTCTGTCTTTGCCTTCTTGCACTGCAGTGTGGACCTCTGAAGTCCTTACTCCCATTGTTCAATTTTGAGTGCTCTGCTTATTTCTGTTGGACATAACCATGTCCAACCATCTACCATTAATATGGTAGATGACAAATGACACTATTCAATTGCATATTAAAAAGGTCTAYCAAACAGGAGAAACATTCCTTGTATTTAAATAGATCTTTACATTTATCAGACTTTAAACCTGTTGTCACTTTTATCTCCCACATTTCAACAGAAGCAGTAAATGAAGGGTGGACATTTGACAAAGAAAATTAAACCAATAACATCATGCTTCCTGTTTCCAGTCAGCTGTTTTTCTTCACTGCTGGATTCTACTTCTCCTTATAGAGCAACCTTTTATCTTTCAAGCTGGAATGCTGATGGGTCTCACCAATTAAGTTCATCAAGGTGAACTTTTCTCATTGGGTGATCTTTTTTGACACTCACCATCCTCACTGCAACCTCAAACTGGAATGTGTGGTTATTGTTTTCTCTGAATAATMCTGAGTTCTGCTGCATGGCCTGTACATTTTCTGTGCAGTACAGTCTGACTCAGCATGAGCCTATTTTGATGTTTTCTTACAGTGAGATCAGAAGGTCCCAAGCAAGACCAGGAATTCAGCTGTATATATTCAGTTGTACAGCAAGAGGAAATACTGACAAGAGAACTMTCAGGGCAAGAATGGGTTCTTGCCTCAATGGATTAATCCTTTCACAAGCTTTACACTGTTCATGCCCTCCAAGACTCTTTTATGCAGTAGCTCATGGCCTCTTCCATATTGAGATGAAATTCTGTGACTCTAAGTCCCAGTTATCTGTTCATTAYGAATACACTTCCTAGAGCAGGCTTTTCTAAAATGCCTTATCTCAATGGATAAATGTCTGTACATATTCTGGCATTGCTAATGGACCCAGCTTCTTTCTCATTTATTCCCTTAAGGAAGCTTCTTTTTCTTCCCATGGTGACTTTCTGACAAGTAAGGTTGGATAAAGAGCAGCCCTTAAAGTGTTCCTGAATTTTATCTTTACTCAGACCCACACTGCTATAATTCAGTCCTGTAAAGAGGTATTTTTCAGAAATCCCATGGGGAAATTCTGCCATAATCTTTCAATCTTCACAGTAGACTCTGGACTCCATAAAACATTCACAGATGGGAGGGGGGTCAGGACATGTGAAGATGGGCATGGTCTGAAGTTGGTTCAAATTATTCCTTGTTGACCTAACTCTTGTTTCCTCTAACACAGTTAGTGTTTTCCAACTGAAATGAGAGTTTATGTTGTATAAACTGTCCCATGATCAAAAACCAAAAAAATATGCCTGTAACACCACGCTTGAAAACAGTTGTTCATCTGCATGATTTTCCTATTTCTGGCCCCATCATTCCCTGCACCTGGCAGGACAGAAAGGAACACAACTTTTGTTTCAGATCCCTTGACCAGTTGTCCCAAGTGACTTAGGAAGGCTTTTTAAGACACAGGCACTCCCAAAACTCACACTGGCTTTGCTCAGAGAGGATAGGATTGTGTGGACCCTGGAAAATGACTGTACTTGAACACAGAGGAAGAAAAAACCTTTCTTGAGGAAATCCTCTTCAATTTTTTAAAAAATAATTTCCCTGTTATCCATCAGGAAGGGTTCTCTCATAATCCTCATCGTTTGTAAGGGGTCATGTTAATTAGTGTGGATTCTTCTTTAGAACAAATATTAAACTGGAAGAATTACTCTTCCTCTACCACCCCCAAAAATAAAGTCTGATCATCTACTCCTTCAGTTCTAGCATCAATGTCATCTTCTTCATTTATCACCTACAAATAAGTCTGTGTTCAATGCCAATTCAACAACCTTGTGAAAAAGGAAAATCTGTCTTTTAAAGGATTGGTTAGCCTTGCCATGGCCAAAGGCAGCAGCCCAGCAACCATAAAAAAAATCTAAAAGAGAGAAGCAAAGTCCACAAAAAATCACCACTACTGGACAATATACTCTTTGCATACTATATTTTGCTAATGTTGAGTGAAAAAGAAATGGCAGAGGGAGCACTTATTGCACCCATCTGAACCCACAGACCCTGTGAACAGAATAACTATGTTATTCTACAGGAAGAGTATCAGTAAACATCCTGCCCAAAGTCATTTTGCAGCTCAAGATGCTTACTGCAACTTTTCCATTTCTATTGGCATTTGGTAGGCTGAGCTCTTTCCCTTATTCCCTATTCTCTTCTCCCTTTTCTCCACTCTKCAGTCCCATGTAAGTCACTGTTCTGCAAAGGCTGGCATTACCTCATGGTTCTTACAGGACAGTACAGCTTGCAGGCTTTTTCTCCAATTGTTTGCCARCACTTCTTCTATTGTTTGTCTTACACAATGCAGGCAAACCACAGTGTCTAAGGCAATTGTATTGCAGAACAAATAATAATGTTCTTGTGCTGGAGAGGGCAATGATCTGCGGTTTTGATTTTTTTTTTCCCTTGGACACGAAGTATTTGGCTTTGTCAACTATTTTATTTACAAGTTGGATTGGTACCCATAAAGGAATACCCTTGAGCTCTTTTACTTAATTATAGCTCACAATCCCTGAAAGTAATTCTACTTGGGTTTCTGCAATCATGACAACTAGATCTTGCACAGTGCTTTTCTTGCATAGATCTCAAAGTACTTGAGGTAGGAAATTAAAGTAATCAGCAGATGTAAAACCCAGGAACCTGAGGAGATGGAGAGAGCTGCTGAAGTTCGTCCAGAGTTTGAATAGGAAAAACCCAAGCAAAAATGACATAGAAAAATAAGAGTTCTTCGTATTCCTGACATTGCAACATAACTATCTTGAAGGAAAAATAGTTTCAAGTTTTGGAGGCRAACAGAAAGATCCTAAATACAGAGGAATTAAAGTATCCAGCAGAGTGTTTTTCAAACTATAAAATATGTCTCTCTTTTAATTATTTCCACAGGAAAAGATGTTCTGGTACAGAACCACATCTCTCTATCCTCACAATTTTTTTWTAGTAATGCTGTGGACCCAGAGTTTTTATCTTCTCTCTCTTTCATCATGAGCCTTTGGTTTTGGAACCTGCTCTATTTCAGTCAATGTGTAAATGAACTGCTTAGGGAAGCACAACAAAAGATAATACATTCCRTGGAGAAGGTGAAGTGGCTTTGACCACTAGAATAAAGACATGAAGATTTGAATTACCCTTCAAAACACTAAAATCTGACCACTAGAAATATGGTCTCCAAAATCCATTGTGCAACACAAGTCATATATGTATTTTCAGCACATTTTGAGTAGTTTGGTTGAAGTAGAGGTTATTTCTGGCTGTCAACAAAAAGCAGGTAACACCAGATTTCCATTTTTAAAGGATTTGTACAGTGATGATACAGACCCTAGCATTTTAAAACTGCCAAATAATTTTTAACTTGAATGGGACTCCCACATTTAGGCAAATATCTTTCCACTGTCATTTRTACCAGCCTTAGG
Organism: Alauda arvensis; assembly: GCA_902810485.1. NCBI lineage: Eukaryota > Metazoa > Chordata > Aves > Passeriformes > Alaudidae > Alauda > Alauda arvensis. The sequence continues at coordinate 1,705,031 of CADDXX010000151.1, forward strand.
ACAACTAGCATTTTCTAGATGAGTAACCAGATTACACAAAGTGGGTTTAGATCCAAAGATTCCTCACAATGTTAAAAGAAGTATAAATTACAAACAGCTACATTAAAAGTTTCCCATCTTTGTTGTGCAGGTCAGTCTGTCTATACTTCAAGGTGTGCATACTTCAGTAAATCATAGATAGTTTAGCATTCATGTCAAAATCAGGATATTACCTGATACATTAGGAAGTCTTACTAAAAAAAGGTGAAAAATCTTCATTAGCTGACAAATTGATGTGTCTTCTAATTAAGGTCAGAAGACACAGGCTTATATAATCTTCAGTGACTTAAGGTTTAAGAGAAAAAATACTGAAATCAAACACTTTAGATCCTCTACTGTCCATCATCCAAGCACAGCAGTCTGCTCGGAAACCAGGAAGCTGGGGACTCTGTCTTCTTCATCTTCTTCCCTCATACACTTCTAGTCATAACTCATGTTTTATTGTTGCTTTCTGTTATGCTGCAATCAAGGATTGACCCAGATAGATGACTGTCAGCATGTTCACAGGCTTTTGCAACACACTTTAATCCTTGGGGGCAACAGGAAAGGTATGACAGGCTCCAACTGCAGGCACAGATCAAGCTGTGGGAGGGACAGGTTCTGCACCCAAGTCATCAGAAATCATCTGGGCATCTACATCCTGCTGGATCCCTTTGAAAACTGTACCTTGAATCTGTCCTCGATTTTGTTCCTTCTCTTTTAAAAGGTAGTTTTGGCTCACTCTATTTGCTAAGGTGATRCACTCACTGGGGTCAAAGATCATCTTTGGCAATGCAATGGAGTTGCATTCTTTAATAAGAATCTGTTATTGTAACCATATTGCAAATCTCTCTGACAACTACAGAMATGTTCTCTGGAGTCTTGAACACAATGTTTTTTGTAAGACTTTAGCCTCCATGCTTAAAAAAATCCAGGGCAAACTTCTCCTAAATTATTTCTACATTTGAATTTCATTCCCTTTTATTTTTCCTGAGGAATGCTGACTTTGAAGAAATAGTTACTTTGAGTATGAATAATAGGATTTTAGCTAAGAAGCATTTGGTGTGCTCTTAATTTGCAGATGAGAAGTACTGATTTGGCTCTAACAGAAMGTTTACATGCTCCACTAAGACATCAAGTACAGAGATGTCATGTGGCCTCTTCATTTAATGGAATGACATCAAGAGGGAAAGAAAGCACTTGAGGGACTAATACAATCATTACTTTCAAGATGTTTCTGTTTGAAGGAACTTGAAGAAGTTTCCATCCTTCTGCACACAAGTTCATTGCAAGCAACCTAAAGCAAAGACTGTAAGGGCTCACTAACMATGTGAGAATGGTCCAGCTCCAGAAAGGCACAAAGCCCATTCTGTGAATTTATTTTTGTTAAAACTTTTCACACTTAGCTGTCAGTACCAATATTCATATCCTTGCCACCTGGACCGAAAAATCACTTTTTCTTCTGTATGAGTCTTGCTTTAGCTATAAATCAAGTCACTTAATTCATCTAGTTCTTTACTGCAGCATGCCTGAAAGCACATCTCTCTTCAGCTCCCACTGAAATAATCTCTCATACATCTTTCATCACAGTTACTTCTACCTTGTCCTCCTAATCCCCACAGTAGACAGGAGTTACAGTAAATCCCATACTGCACTTTCTGTTTATATCAGTTTTTTCCTAACTCAGCTCCCAAAGCAATTTAGAATCTTGACAAAGAAAAGCCTGGAACCAAACATGTGAACTTCACACCCAGCAAGGTCCAGGTGCCTTGCTTAAAAGGGAAAGGAACACCTTTCAGTAGCTTTATGAGGGTAGGACTGGTCTGAGGGTAGAGGTGGTGCCCTATTATAATATTAGAAGGGCTTTTACACTGAAGCTCTTTCCAGTCTATCATTAAATGGTGGCTGCTAAKCTTTTGGAAATCCTTCCTAGGCTATATCACAGCATCTCCACACTATTGCTTCCTTCTGAATTTAGCATCAAATTCATTTGTTTCATCTGCCCTTGCAGTTCTCTGAGCATAACTTCTGCATGAATCTCCACTCTCCTTTCTAATCAGCCTGGTAGTTCTTGCCATATTGCTTTTCTATCTCATTACCCCTTCCCTTTCTCTTTATTTTCTCTGTATTTCCATCCATATCTTTAAYGATCTCTCAGTTCACCCCATTAGAAAATGTTACCTCTATCCTTATAACATCTTAGATGCATTCAGATGTTAGTTCACACTRCTTGGTTAGGCAAGGAAAATGTCCTGTAGTGCATCATATATTGGTAAATTAGCATCTCAAATATTCATACATCACCACTGAAGACAAACTACTTCAACATCTTCACTGTCTGAAATTGCATTTTTTCTTATGCTGGATCATTAAGGAAAGGGGACAGGTATCTAAACACAAATAACAAATAATGTAATGTTAAGTAAGAATTTGGATGTCAAAAAGAACCCATGTGATGGGATAGATTCTTATTGTTGTCTTCACATCCTTAAGATATTCACAGTAATGATTCTTCTCTATTAAAGGAGCATAAGGAAAGCACAAATAATAGAGGACAGGACTTGGGATTTCAAACTCTGATTTTCATTTTTTCAGGATTTTATTTAGTAAACAGATCCATAGAGAAAGTACCCAAATCCAAAACTCTGCTTACTTTTAATACTCAGTATTGAATATGAGGGTGAAGCTGTCAAGATGATTATAAAGAASAGTGGTATAGCATRTATTCTCTAGATTACTAGGATAACACTCTTAACATGTATAATGGACTTTCACAAATGAAAACTGAATATATTATGTGTGAGAACTACCAGATCTGATGAGCTACAGGGGCCAYAGGTACCTGGACATCAGTRTTGCTATGGYAAGTGCAAAATGTAAAGCTCCTTGCCATATTTAGAAGTCAGAAACAATTATTTCCTTGTAATAAAACCTGTGTAAGTTGTGGTTATGCACAGTGATTCACATTTACCTGTGCTTATCAGAAGTTAACACATCAAAAGGGTTTTTTTAGTTCTACAGATGCTATCTGCACAGTGCAGAGATAGTGGCTGATATTAATTAGGTAACTCATGTAATTGTAGCCACAAACATAAGCTAATATTCCCTCAAAGAAGAAAAAACACCCCCTAATTTGAAACTTCTTTGTTGTCTAAGAGGCACAGACACTTTCCTCAGAACAGTAATAAAGATGGAARTACCACTAACCCATCTATGTTTCCTCTTTCCCATTTTTTTCCAGTATGGGCAGTGCACGAAAAATTCACATTTTCTGTGCATGTGCGACCAGAATATTCACTACAATGGTTTTCTGAGAATGGATACTGAGTCTGGCAATGGAGAACAAGGCAGATTGACTAAAAGCACTGACATACAGGCAATTCTGAGCTCAGAAATACACTTTATCTCCTTCTGTTTCKAGCTCCCTGGGTTTTTGAGAGAAAAATGAGAGAATTTCTTCTGCACAGTGCACACTGAGCTCTTCTTTCCTTGTCTCCTCCCTGTGGAGTCAGGTCACCATTATCATTTCAGTCTCCCCAAAGCTTTTCATGACTTCTGCTGCCACTAAATGAAACATTTGCTCTCTGCACTCTCGTCACGTCTTGCAAGGAAGCACTAAGGCTGGAATTTAGCAGCCCTGTAGAGGCAGTGTAATTCCCAGACAATGTTCTACAAATTGACAAATTCCCTGTGCCTTTACAGCGTGTAACCATCAGTAGTRGTTGTCTTTCCCCACTTTGTTTCTTACCTGGGTGCATATGGGGTCACCACCATGGGCTGCATGGGGCAGGCAACTTTACAAGATGAAAGTGCCATCAAACACTTCCATCCCTACTGCCCAGCAAACACTGAGAGACTTGCACTGATTACATTTTCTGTGTTTTTGAGAACAACCAAAGTCCTGCCATGCTGACTGATGCCTTGTGTTCTAGATGTTACAGTGTCCTATCTAGCTTGCAGGTAAATTATGCAAGCAATGAAAGTCTGTGAACTATGAGTAAAACCTACTTAAAAGGGTAGGAAATAAATGAGGAAGTTGATGATTTTCATGAAATTTGTGCAGATTGCAACTATTTTTAAGACTGAAGAATCCTGCCTTTGAAAGGTCCACTCCATGAAGGGAGGAGTTTTGTTTAAGATCCTAAAAATGAAATAATGTAAAGAAAAGATCCACGTGTAATTACCAGAATAAAATGAAATTATCATGTCTTTTCAGGTGTGGTGTAAAGCAATTTACTGTCTAAAGACTTGAGCTATAGTATCTTCCTTTCCCTGTGCAAAGACTGCAGTTTCTTGTTAAAGACATTAACAGCACTCCCAAAGCCTTCATTTCTATCAATAGTAGACAGGGAGAGGTTATGAAATGCTTAATATGATTTTTTATTATTATTCTAAGACACTCATGAGGCCTGTAGACATTCTGAAGTATTAAAATAAAGCATGTATCTCCATTAAGGGATTAACAATAACATGCTCTCTGTTTTATAAACATTTTATTTTCTGCAAGAGAGACAAATATCCACACATTGAAGCTRCAGGAGTACHGTGCTGTGGAAAGAAATTGGTGTARTTRAATGAGATTMTTYRTTAATTGGAACTGATTAGTGGATTGGTATCATTTTGCCAACCCATCCCAGAAGTCTCCCCACAGAGAAGWGGACAGTTAAAACAYRACTTCTCCATCTGCTTCTCTTCCTTGTCAGGGATATGCTCTTGGTTTTCTTCTCCCACTTCTCACTCAGCCCCTTTTCCCCTTTTTCCCCCTGCTTATTTCCCATCTCGTGCTCATTTCTCTCATCTCATGTCCTTTCTCTCCCATTTTGTGTTTTGCATGAAGTATGCATTTCACCTTGTTTTCCTGAGATTAAKTTTTGTTCATAGTTTCCAAGGATCTCTGTAGTATCCTAGACCATCACCACCATCAAACTGAATGCCTTTGTTATTTATAAATGAAGGATCTCTGAAGCCTATAAAAGGAGCTAATGAATGTGGCCAGGGTTTTCTTTTTCCTAGGTAGTTATCCCATGTTTGTATTTTACCTAGTCAGGCAGGTGACAGCACTGGAAACTAGTTTAATTGCTGTGTGAGAACAAAATGCAAAAAATTCTTTTCTGACAGGATAAAACATTTGAAACAAAAAAAATGTTTGAAAAAAAATGAGAAAACACAAACCCAAAGAGCAATTACATGAAAAGGGATGTCCTGCTGGAGTAAGGTCTTACTTGCTTAGGCCATAGGTTTTTTAAGCACAAGTAGCTTTGTGTTTCTCTAACAAACTACAAAGGCTTTGGATCMTGGTCGGTATTTCCAACAGCAGGCACTGATATAATTTTGGACACAAATTACAACATCCAAGTATGCTTCATGTCACAGTCAAAGGAAGGAAAAACTAAACTAAACTACAGATTTGAACAAAATTAGTGAATTCATTTCTCAAATTTCATAACCTCAGTGTCTTTTTCACAAAATGACTGTTGATAAACAGATATTTGTGGCAAGCTTTTGAAAAATAGATTATCATGCACCTCTCAAATATAGAATATTTGTGAACTGAAGAGTGGTAATGTTCATTAAATACAACCAATATAAACTATATTCATTTAAGTTTATTAATGCTATTAATAAATAGTAATTATTGCTATTATAGACTCTTAGGGGACTGTCTGAAACAGCTTTATCTTTTCTTCTCTGTATTTCTTGATATTCATTTTTGCAATGGGAGTGAAAAAAAAGAGTTCCTTTGAAGTGCAGGACCAAAGTTTTGGTTTATTTTAGTCTTTTCCATTTCTTCYCTGTAGTCTAAACCAAGTTACCCTCTAGCCCTTCAGCATCCTGTCTTTAAARGGTGATAAGGAGACTTCCTTTAGCCATCTTTTTTCCTGTCTTGTCTATTTTAGTTTAAAGTAACTGAAGGCCAGAATTCTCATATTCTTTCCCAAATATTTCTTAGTCCAGAGATCCCTGATCCTAGTTAGTGTCACAAAAAGGCTTTGCAAGACAAACAACCCACAATCTCACAACTTTTGCTAATACTTCCATATAATTTATAATGTGCCTATCCTGGGTGCTTTTTTTTTCCCTGATGGAATTTCTCTGGAGATAGCTGTGGAAGGCTCTGTAGGGARAGGCAGTGCTTATTTCTTTTTTTTKKT
>CADDXX010000151.1:1711206-1731730 GCA_902810485.1 Alauda arvensis
TTTYYKSCTTTAGGACTCAGCATATGCAAAAGCACCTATTGAATCCTCTATAGTGGATGTCTACTAATCAATAGGCAATTTTGCTCTTGCTGAGTCCAAATGGAAAATGATGCAGCAGAAAAATTTGCTAGGCTAAAGCTTGAAGTCCTTCATTGTTCTCACCTTTATTTAATCACATCTCTAAATAAGCCAGATGCACTGCAGGATTTATCTTCCTACATTTCTCTTATTGTTGAGTTTATCTGGGAGGTTACTTCACCCTCTTATCCAAAAAACAAGAAAGAGGCTGGTATCAAAATTATTATGACCCAACATAACCAGATGCTGTAAATTTTTGAAATGTTGTCAACCACATTTCACCAACAATCTGCATATTTGGCTTGGTAAGAGACTTCAACAGACATTTAAAAAAAAGTGCTTTTCATAGGTGTAAATATTTCTGAAGCAGATCATTTTCATTATATTGCAAAAAAAAAAAAAAAAAAAAAMMCMMCAAAAATCTCAGAATGAACATGCAGAGGGATGAGGCARGTCAAAGTAATTCTCCTCATCAGCCAAGGATTTAGAAGAAAGAGTTAAACATTGCTGYCCATCATTCCACCCTCTTCATAAAATCTCAGACTAAAAAGTTGCAAGCCCTTAGTTTCATAACCTTTCCTTAGTTCCTCTGGGACTTAGAAAGACTTTGCCCAAAACAGGAAGATTTTCAAAACCTTTTAGTTGGAGGCTGAGTTGACAATATTAAATTATCATTGTGTTCCTTTGCAAAGAAGCCCTGTGGAAGAAAACAATTCTTCAGAGCTTAGAAGTTCTATATCACACTATTTCTTCATTTGTTTCAGAAAACTTCTCATTCTTCAATTAGGGCAGTCCTGAGCTTCCTCCAGCGAGGAATAAAGAGAATTTCAAACATAACATCTTTTTTTTTTTTTTGTCCCACCAGCATCTGCCATCTTGTCCCTCCAAACGTGAGACAAACAGGATTATTGAAGCTTTATTGTACCAGGCAAAATGTGAGAGGATAAGAGGAAAGAAAGTTTGAGTGAGACATGAAGATGATGAACCGGACTTTCTGCAAAGCCTGGGACATCTCTGGCTCCAGTGGCAGATCATGACTTGAGGCCATTAAAATGAGTGGGATAAAGGCATTACTRAAGTAGCTTGATTCCCTACAAATATCTGCACAATTCCTGAGATCCAGGCAGAGAACATGTGAATGTCCTCATTTCTGTTAAATTAGTGCATTTTGAATAGAGCAGAAGTGGGAATTTTGAGCTGGTCCTTTCTAGTCCTGAGAAGAAAGGAAAACCAGCAGCTCTCCAGTGCATATCTCCACTGGATACAGATGCTYTTCCATATCTCCAGTGAATCTTTCCAGAGCATTATGTCTTTTGAGCATCTTCCCAGTCCCTGCCTCAGATACCTGTTCATGGTTATTTCAAGAAGATGTGACCTTATGAAAAGCCTGCTTTTCAAACATGAGGACATAATTAAAAACTCTAAATTTTGCATTTGTACATTCAAACCTGGCACCCAAGACACTAGCAGCTGCACATGTAAATAAAAAGAACAGTTGTGCATTTTAGCACAGCACCTGTCTCTGGCAAAGGTATCTTTGCCTTGCTGAGGAGAATTATTACAGATAAGCAGACAGTGTGTTTGTGATTTGGAACTGGCTCATYTCTTTCCATCTGTCTCTAATACAAAAATAAAAATCTTCTCTGTAATTTCTGAGTGTGGAAKTTATCGTTGTTTATGTGTTAAAAGTCATGATGACCCTGGCCAATACACTAAAAAACTCAGCTCTTTGGGCTGAATTTAAAATGTTTTTCTCAGTTTAGGATTCATCAGTTGGAAATACCTTGTTAGAGGAAAGGCTGTCAGCATTAAAAGTCTCCATCCCATCAGCAGTTAACTTTCCTGTATGATGACTTATTACACTCCACACAGTGCAAAGTGCCCTGGGCAACCAGCTCTCCTGGGCAAGATAGTGAGGGGTTAAAAAATCTGAATGATCCACCCAAGCACATATTGCTTSTCACTGACCATCTTCAGGGTATGTAGAAATTAAACCTTTCCTCTTCCTCTGTCGATCTTCCCCTCTCAAGTTTTCCTCTATTCGAAGCTTAAGCCATGTTTCCAGTCACAACATCAGATGAGGCTGTGGCACAGGTTTGGTCCAGATCAGGAGACACAGTCATGGATGTGTCCAACTATCCAAACACTGACTAAAGCAGAGCCTAACTTTCTGCTCCTGTGTGGGAAGAAAGACAAGACTTACCTGGCATAAAGTCTCTTTATATAGGGTGGCCCTGTATTTAACAAACAGGAGTCTTTATAGGAGATATATATATATATATGATTGGCCTTGCTTTGTTTGGGGTTTTTTGGGTATTATTTTTAAATGCAAATCCATTGCATGACCTGGTTTCCATATAAACACACAAACAATTGTGTTGGTACAACTGTGACACGAAGGCAGGGACAGCTGGGAATGCCCAGTGCTGGGATTCCTTCTCATGYCTCCAYAGTATGGGTTTATGACCTCTGTTTCTGTCACTTTTAAAAAGTGACAAAGGAGCACCAATCTCTGGCTAGTTTCCCTCCCCACGTTAAAATTTTTTTCTTCCTCCACAGCTCTTTGTCTGCCTGTATTTCAGCACACTGACAAACTCTTTAGTTTCTGCTGTTGATTGGGGTAATTAACACAGGTGTGTTAACTGTGCAGGCAGAGCCTCACAGATCACAGTAAATACATTTACATATATTACTTGTGTTTTTATATTCCCATACAACATGGGCTTTTTAATAGCCTCTGCTTCAGGGTAGCAATACACAATGCAGTCAAGGTGGAAATTAATACATAGCAATTTATAACTTTGTGCCTGCCATTTCCATGAGGATTGGTAGGAAAGGGAGAGAAATCTGATATTGGTACAGGTGACATTCGTAACTAGAGCTAAAGTCCTAAACAATTGTCTCATTAAATTTCTCCAAGTTCATAGGCTAGACAGGAACATGGTATCTGGTAAAGTGAGGGAAAATCTAGAATAATTTCCAGGCTTAGCTTAAAAATCTTATACATTTTTAAAACACCAGAAAAGTTACGTGTCAGASTAGTCTCTTTGTGATTTGGCTGCTGGTGATTTGGAGTTCATTATGCCTTAGCTTAGAGCTGAAGTGACCTGTTTCTCTGAGGAGTAAAAAAAAAAAGAAGAAAAAAACCCCACAAAAATGTGATAAAGGAAGTGATTTAGAGAAAAGTGGCCTTTCAACAGAATCCAAGTATTTTAAATGACATGTAAGTCAGAATGACACACTATCTTTATATAAGTTACCATTTTTTCTCTCTTGTTCATTAYTGTCTGCCATTCCCCCTGTGGTATGAAATCCCACACATCTCAGCATTCCCCAGAGAAGGAAACACCTGCTTTCAGCTGYACACTGCCATTTCCAAAGGTCTTGGGGAAAAGATACTGCTGGTAGGTGGTGTACTGGAAGCTTGCTGACCACTGTCCAGGCCTGTCTGGAATTCAGTTAATCCATGAACCATTAAGTAAATGGCTGTTTCCCTGTTTCTCTGAAGTATCAATGCATTAGTGCAGCCTGCTTAGGATCCAGGCTGTTAAAACAGCAGAGTTAGGARTACCCATACATTCATCATTTTCAGGGAATTCGGCCTCATGCCTTGCTCTTCTCATTAGAAAGAAGACAAATCATATTTGCCTCTTTTTTAAAATTCCTTTTGTTTTTTCTCTCCTATTTATATTCTCCCATCCTTCCTTCTGGAAAGCTTCCCAGAGCAGCATCCCCTCTCCTTACCTGCCCTTCTCTGGGAAGCACCTTGCTGCCAGCTGGCTTCCCAGGGGAATTGGGGCAGCCAGATTCATTGCAACAAGGCAACAACAATGAGCCATTCTCTTGTCTGGGCTGGGAGTCAAAGGAACAGCAAACCCTTTCTCAACAGCTCACTAAGTCACCTAAACTTTAGAAACTTTCTGGTCACCTAATGTACCATTTAGTCAGTGCAAGCATTTTGCTTGTCGAAAGACCAGAAAATTATGTTTGGCAATTAAGACACCAATCAATAAAACAGTGTCTTTGGTAGGTACCTAGGTGTCCTGTGTTACTGTGTCCCCARCCTACAGGCTTTCATTCACCTATCCTCAAACAATGCCTCACAGAGCAATAAAAAGAGGCTTCAAAATTGGTCATTATTTATTTACTGTAAGTTTTTTATTTTTTTGCTATTGGGATGAAAAAGCTGAATATGCAAGGAAAATCTGAGTATACCTGCAATTTTACCAACTTGCCTTARTGAAGAATGCAGGTTTTGTCTTTGCCCTCTTCTATCCTTTGTGCTGTACACTTCCTGCTTTACGTGGCTTTGCCTCTGGCGTGGTGAGTAGAGACTTTGCCTCGTGTTCAACTTGCAAATGTCTTCTGCAGTTCTTATCCTGGATAGGAAAAGGTGCATGAACAGGAATGAATATCCATTTGTTGGCTTGCTACTGCAGGATGACCCAAGGGGAAACAGCTTCTATTCACTTGCTAAATTGAGTAAGGTACATGGCTTCTCTTTATCTCCTTATTCCTTCTATAAAGTGAGAGGTGTTTGCTTCTTTGTCTGAAACAAACAAGTTCCTTCTTCAAGTTCTCTTGGACACTTTGATGTTTTCCTGGATTTTTTTTTCCATGCTGCTTATAAAAACAAATGTCTGTACTGTTGTAGTCATGCCCAAAACAGCTTTGAGGAATTATAATTCCAGTGCTTCTGAACTTTCAGTCAAGCTGCTTCTTGCTTCCACTAATGAAAACCCTAAACTCAAACTTGTGCAAACTCTGTCATGATTCCTGCCAGCCCCTCCAGGCAAGTGCTGCTTCTTACCCTTTGTATGGGCTGYCCTAAACCTATTTACTTCAAGTCTAACTCGAGAAATCTCATCTCTTGATCATTACAGGTTTCTTCACTGTGGGGGTGTTCAGTGAGCAGTGAATGGTGCCTTATTTAAAGTTAGGCTCAAACAATGACAGTTGTTTTTCAGATATCCCAAGACTGCCACAATATCTTTTATCCTTCCCCCAAGCCTTGAATTTTGGTTTATGAGCTGTCAGATACTGCTTGARCAGTAAAGAAACCACAGATTTGAATTATGCATTGGTAGCAGGTAGGTAAAAAGTAGTCTACTGTAGCTGTGCAAAAATTGAGAAGAACTAACACTTTTAAAAGCAAAACTTTTGTTTTAAAATAAAAAGTGCCTTATAACTGGTGAGCAGGGACTCATCAGTAGTGATGAGAGTTGTAGAGCACCATTGACCTCCAGTCCTGCTCCCCTTCAATGTCTCTCCCTGGGTTCTTTCAGTAAAGTTTGTTCTTTGGCTCTGCTCCAGTGGTTGGCTTCCTCTCACTGACTACTTGAAATCAATTCAGMTACCTGAAACACTGGCTGTGGCAAGTACAAATAGTCAATATTTATTAGATGCTTGAAAATGACTTAGCAAACACAGCAGGGTTTCTACTTGATACTTATTTTATTTTGAGTGTGGAGAGCCAAAGTCTAGGATGTTATCTTACAGAGAAAGTGCCTGGGTGTGTCAGAACTGAAAGGCTGATGGCAGAACACGTGTGGTTGTGAGCACACTCACAGTGAGGCTGCTCCTTGCTGTCTCCATCTAATGAACAGGTCTTCTCATGGGATCACTACAGCTGTATTATGTCTAGGGATGGTGGAGCTGGGGCTTCCTTTCAAAAACAGCCTGATTCAAACTCTGTGCTCACACCAGAATAACTGCTAAATAATCTCTGAAGGCATTGGAAATGTTCCAGGGYGAATGAAGAGTAAGTGAAGAGGATTTGGTTCAAGCAGGGCCATTTGTAGCTTAGTGGTATTTGGTGAATTTGGTGCTAGCCTTTGTGACTCCTGTTGATGGCTRGTAGTTTACATCCAAATGTGTTTGCTATCAGTACTAGAGGTCCTCAGAAGTCTCCATACAGAATTCTCCAAATGATGCTAATGTAAGGAAACTTCCTAATCTTGCTTCAGAATCTCTGACAACCATCAACTACAAACTCTGATTTTTTTAAATTTGATTTCTGCAAGTTCATACAGCCCATTTTTACATTTCATTAGAGCCTTTAAAGAATGTTATAACCATTTTGAGCTTTTAATTTTGTTTTTGTTTACAGTTGAAGCATGGATTAGAACTTTAATCTGTTTTTTCATGTTACTTTAATTTAGTGTTAATTTTAGAATTATTTTATTGCAAAGGAAGATTAAAACTTAGCTGGGTTCCCCTTTCAGAGYAGCTGACTCTTCTTCTGGAGCAGCATCTAAAGACAGTTTTATAAATTTCTATTAAAAAACCCCTTTTTTCACTCTGTAAACTGATATTGTCACTGGTAGAAATGGTGGCAGATAGCTTKGAATGGGAAATGAGCTAATTATCTCTAAAGTCCCAAAAAACATRAAGTCCCACACAGTCATCCATGTGGGAAGGTCAGACCCATTTGGGAGTCCTTTAGAAATTCTGCTTTCTCTAAAAATAATTATTCTATCAGAACTCCCCTTCTGTAGCTATTTCAGATGTTCAAGTGAGTATCTCTCTGAAAAGCAGACATTGTTGGACTGTCAGAGGCTCTGTCCAAGGATGGACACTGCAAACCACACTAAAGACAATAGAAAAGCCCAACTGGTTTCAGTTAGATCAGATTGAAAGCAACAATACCTTTGTGGCTTGAAGCAGATTTTTATATATATATACATTTGCTTTAATCTTCTTCAACTAAAACAAACAAACAAACAAAATCATTGAGGAAATAAGCTGGTTTCTGTTGGCAGGTTATAGYTGTCCAAGCAAACATGAAATGATGCCAAAACACATTGTAGTGATGTTTTATTTGAAGTGGACACCTGCACACTGGGAAGCTGGCTTGCAACCAAGATTCATTCCTCAGTTCAGTTTAATTCAAAATKATTTAATTGGCATGATAAGCTATAGAATTGTATCCAAAGGATCAAAGAGGAAGTTCTTTCAGATATGCTTTAGAGGATGGATCTAATCTTCTCATTTGTGTTTAGAACAGATGGTGGTGTCCAATACACATTTAGCTACTATTAAATYAGTTCACCCCTCATCTGATATGAATTTATGTTTTTTTCTGTACAGACTGTGCATATTTTTCCTTGGTTTGTGTAYATCCATATGAATAATTGTGTTGTCATGAGAGTGATGCTTGTTCCTAACTACCAACAGTAAAAAATTTTTTTTGCAGATCATTGTGTTTTGGACATTACAATGGAAGCCACATCTTTGTCYTTCCACTGTCACTTTKTTTGCAAGGACAGTAATGACTGGGKTCAYCCTGTGRGTGTCTCKAACTGAAGAAGCCATAGTCCAAATGCATACATTATGAAGAATGCATTTGAAACACCTTGCTCTGGTTCTTGTGAGAATTTTTTTTTGAGACAGGTAATCCTTTCCAAAAATATATGAATATTTAAATTCTAAAAAAATTCTTCCCAAAGAAGATTCAGCTCTGAAACACAAAACTAAAAATTTACAATCTTTTGAAAAAATTTACTATTTTTTGATTGTCACTCTATTTTTCTCCTGGTACCAACAATAATCTTGGAAGACTTTCCAGTAAACAAAAAAAGGAATGTACCAGGAAAGAGCATTTGCATCTAGGTAAGCAGAATAGTTTCACTAGGCAACTGATTCCTTTCCCTTTTTCCACCTTCCCTGTGATTCCAATGCCCTCAGCAGAACTTTTTCAAATATGGTCAAGCACTTGGATCTAGTACCTGCAAAGAAAACCTCTCCTATTGCCCAGCCTCATCCTTTTCATAGTTTTTGAAAACACCATCTCTGAAATATTTGTCCCASACATCTTAACATACACAAGAGTGCACATAGATCATATAAGAAAGAATCCCTTGGAAATAAGAAAAAGCCAAATGTAGAAATTGCACTAGAACTAAATGCTGAAATATTGCTGTACAATTGACTATTTGATATTAGTACCAATCATAATGAGCTCTAAGGGATGCACTCTGACAGTTTCTGAGAATCCCCAACATCCTTGTGCATTGCCTACTTGGGCTCCACACATGAAGCAGTGGCTGAAGTTTGAGCTGCCAAACTTGCAAAACTCAACACAGGGCAGGAGGGCAGGGGAGAAGAGAGWAAGGGGAATCCTTATTCTCTCCCCAGAAGGATGAGCTCTACATACCCATTCCTTTTCACACCCATGAATGTCTTCTGTAGTTTTATTCTGTGAAATTTTAAAGGTAGGATTTTGGTTGCTAAATCTTGAAAGGAAAGCCATGGTCCTTATCTTTGTAGTTGCATTTATGTAATAGCTRCACCAGGATAATTTCTTTTTGGCTGAAGCCTCTCCTTTCCYTCATTTAAATATTTTTTGTGTCTRTTGTGCCCATAGGCTTCAGTTCTGCTCTACTCTGTGTACATAWACAAAAGAGAAATCCTACCCCTACAGATTTTAAATTTATGTGTTTACAGAGCTTGAAACAGCTTCTGAATTATAAGCACAGCTGATAAACTGCAGAAAAAGGAAACTGTCCTTCAATCTGAGGTCATCTAAGTGACCACTGATACCATCCAAAACTAAATAGGAAATGAATTTTCACCAATACATGTTTTAAAGTTCCTCTCTCCTAGGAAAAACTAAGACTATGAAGGCTAGTTTGGTCTTTGTTTTTTCTTTCTTGAAAGGGAAAGAAAGCAACGAAGCAGACTGAGAGAAAGAGAGCCTAAAAGAGCACTGCTCTGCAACAGAGAGAAGACTGGAGCTCACATCTCTGCAACCTTTTGGTGAGCATCCTTCCCTCGGGGATCATTGCTCTCAGGATCTCCCCCACTGTGCAATACTCAGCCAAAGCATCTCTTGAGAGAAGGAGGAGTAGGAAATGCTGTGCTCCACAGTTTGCTGAGCCAGCACCTGGACMTGAACTGGGACTGATCTGCAATGTGCCCCAGATCTGCAAAAGCTTTGGGAGAAAAATTATAAGTTCTACCAGAACAAGTATTTCCTTCCCCCCCAAAAAAGTTCTGTTTCAATACACAAGGCTTTTTTGCCAGTAAGAAAAGGAAAGGTTCATTAAAAATACTGAACAAATTTTACCCATTATTTCTGTTGCAGARCTGGCACTAGCTAATGTGTTTCTTGTGTTTTCTGCATAGCAAAGTATCTTACCTGTGGAGCCAGATCTCTTCATTTTCTGACCAAGAGGTAATCTGTTCAACTGAGCTGAAAAAATAGAAGCCTGATATGTGTTAGACAAAGAGTGACTGGTTGAAATGAATGCAAACATATAAAYTCCACATCAAACAAAGCAAAATGCACAAGTACAGAAAGGCACARTGATGTTAATTTGGAAACAYTGAGACTTGAAAGAGACATCTTAGTCTTGAAAGTTACTTCWCAGTCTGCTGGAYATGGAAACTTTGACAGCATTCTGGTAACAACTCCTGCATCYATMTTGGGCAATACTGCAGAGACAGGGCAGCTGCAAGATCCTATGGTATGCTGCTAAAGGGAATGCCTAATGAGGCTCCTGAACCTGCCTTCCTAGTTCCAACTGGGGCTCTACTTCATCTGATATCTAGTTCAGCTTTCTAAGTACTAGTTCTATTGKAAGAATCACTCTATGTGGCTGGTGGAAGAAAAAACCCTAATACTGTTATTACCAGTTCTTGATAATCAGTTGCTGGAAATTTCCTTCTTGGAGTAAGCTSTATTTAGTCTTATTCAAAAAGAAGCTAAGATTTAGATGCCACRGAGAATTGCTTAAGAACACCACATGCTGGTCTTGTGTAATTATTCCACAGACACAGGTGTAATTTTCTGACTCCTCTTTGGGAAATCTTCCCTCACCCCCCACCTCCATACACATTACAGCAATGTCTGTCTACTTGCAGGGACCCTAAAATTTAGTTTCTAAGGGAATTGCTGGATCCTGGCACCTSAAAGGCTGTTCAGCCCTGAGGCTATTCCTCATCTCTCATCACCAGCAGAGAGCTCAATGTGGAGCAGGACTGAAAAGGACAACCAGCTCCCCAGCYGGAATTTCTGGGATTTCCCTTCCTGCCAGTGTGCTTCCCTGAGAAGTAAAAGAATAGAAAGGTCACCAGCCACCGCTTGGAGAATCTTAAAATCATTTTGGTTGAAAAAACCTTTAAGATGCTGAAGTGCAGCTGTGGTGCTGTAGGGATTGCTGTGGTCCCAGTACCAGACCCAGAACCTCATCTGCCCTAGGATTTGATCCTAACATGTCCGGATTTCACTCACTTCCAACRCAGTAGAACTGSRTAAYCTTATGATGGGACACCMCARTTTCAGGACTAAACARCCTTCTGAGAATAAAGCTGCTGAGMAAGGAGTGGAGAAGCCAAAGGGAAGGCAAAATAACAGCCTGCAGGTGTGTTCATCATCCTGCTTGTCTCTCYCAAGATCTCCCTCTGAACACATGTTCTCAAGTACTCAGGCAGACTCATTTGCATTGGTCACAGACCCAGTGCTTTAATAGAAGATAATATTCATTATGTGAGTGTTATTAACTTGGAGGATGCTTCATTTTATGCTCACCTTCAGAACTACTGGCAATCAGCCTGTCTCAGGCCCAGCAGGYTGTTGGATTTATTGCCCACAATCAYCACTTTTGTCCAGATTTATCACACCTCACTGTGACCATTAGCACCCTTGATTACCKCTTCATCTTCACTATTTTGAATCACGACTTTGATGTATAATATCTCCTCAGGCAAGGACATTTCCCCCTCAACAGCAGTTCTGGATGGTACACAAACAACTGGAAATACCCCATCAGCTTTTTTAGGTACTGAGAGTTTGTGACAAGGCTTTTATYTTTAAAAATATCAAGGATCTTTCTTTCTGATGATTATTCCATCCCATCCAGTAGTCATCATGGTATGCCTGTATAATCCASATCCAGGATAACCATCTTAACTAATATACACTAAAGGGAGCAGAAACTTATCTAGAAACCACAGGACCTCCTAATTGATTCTTCAGACAAAAATCTCCTTCCTTACGACCACCTGTGCTTCATCAGACCCACCTGGAAACACCTGCAAACTTCCCTACAATTGTCTATTAGCTTTTAAGTGACCAAGAGCAAAAAACAAACTGACTCTGGTATATTGGTCAGTTYTTTCCACTGGCACAAGGCTGTTGCAGTTTTCCCTTGGTCTTCTTTATCATCCTAAATTCACTTTTTGTCTCTTGCTGGGGGCTACAAAACTGCTTGGAGCAGAGATTGGGTGGGTTTGCCCAGTATTTAGAAATTTTCTGCTAACAATTCACATTCCACCATTATGAATCTAATGATAGYAGTACAATGAAAATTTCTCTAAAGTGTACTTCAGAAAAGAAAGGAATTCTTTTAGTGAGCTTGTTTTCTTGTCCAAGTGAAGTATATTGATATACTCCATGGGAAAGAGTCTGAGGGATGGATGGAATGCTTCTGCTTCTGTCTGGCATTGATGACAAGCAAGGTGTTTCATAGGGTTCCTGCAGGACTTGTGTTTGAATATTTCTCACCTTGGGAGATGTGATTCATAGCAATATTAWCCAGAAAAAAGCAGGTGGACAATTRTGAATGTTCTKGCTTCTTGGGCCCAGAGCACAGKGGCAAGAGGTGATCTCAAACACATTTCCTCAAACAGCTTATCCTCCTGCCTGGCACACCAGAAATGCCCRGGCCTGTGCTTGCTGAGCTGGCTGTGAGCACAGCTCCACGCAGGCACAGTGCTCACAGCAGTGAGGCTCTGCACATCCCACATTTCCCACCACAGGATGAAGTGCTGACACGGTACCAGCCCAGCAAATTCACCTCTGGCATGAAGCAAAACCACAAGAAACATGACAGTACTGTATCTAATGAACTTCACTTCCTTCCCTCTGCCAACTTCAACTGCCTTCTCTACTCTTAGAGTTGCAGCAGTGAGGCCCACAGGTTAAAAAATTCCACACTTTGTCTCCCAAATAATTTTATTGTCATTCTAAACACCTCTTCTGTTTTTGTTCCATTCCTTCTTTCCTAGCCTGGCAAATCCTTAAGTATGTGCYTTCTCTATAGCTATAAACAGCCCCACAGAGGAAGTCTGTAATGGCAACTGCCCTGTCAGATGGAATAAAGATTAAAACTGATGGATAAGGAAGAGGTTCAAACAAAAATTGTAGTAATGAGTCCACCCAGTAGCCTGCATTTTCTTAGTTTGCTTCTTGGACCCCAACAGCCCACCTGTTTTTTGTCACTGCAGCTCAGCTGTTGTTCACAAATTTCAAATATTTGTGCCAGTAATTAAATTGTGCCAGCAAACCACTATTAAATTTGGTTATTGTTGTRAGGAGCTAAAATAATTTATCAGATCCGAGTATGTTTGAATTTAATGAAAATAAGAATTGGGTCAGCAGGAGGAAGAGGAGACATCAATTTAAAAWTATATCTATACTGAAGTCTCAAAGGCCATTAACATTGATTTCAATCCAGGACACAGGGCCTGGCTGGCAAAAAACSTTGAAGAATAATTAAAGAGTGGTTTGTTCTGTTGTTTTTTGTTTTGTTTTGTTTTTTTTTCCTGTGGCTAGAATACAATAACAGAGCTTCACAAAGTGGATAGGATGCAATCAATCCAGAGAGCTACAAAGGGCTAGGAGAAGCTGTTAATGCTACATTTGTTTGGTCTCCTTTCATATCTTTATTTGCATTTTTAAAGTTGAACATTTGCTTTTAAGGGACAGGAMTGTGGGACTGGAGCTGGAATTCATTCTGCCCTTCCTCAAGCTGTTCTTCTCACAGGTTCATCACTGCACTGAAGCATCATGAGAGCTTCTGTTGCTGAAGATGATGCAGTCAGACAGGTTCCTCACAGCTGCATCCTGTTCAGGCAGGGGTGGGAACACAGACTGGCTTGGTTTAACTGTATTTTGATGTTTGTAATATCCCCACMATAAATAATGTAACTATTCCATTMTTGAGTCAAAAATGTGTCACTTCTSAGTCAGCCCAATCATGTGAAGASTGTAGATGACATARATTAACTTCTTTCATCTTCCTGCTCTTTATTTTTAGGTCAATATGGTCTGCTCTGAATGACCCAAACAGGATTGACTTTCCACTAAAAWAAACMAAAAACACAGAGCTGGTAWATGGCCAAAAGAACTTTRTTKCTGAYTGGATCCAAGATCTGCTAGCAAAARSTCTTCAGTTTCTGTYCTTGAAGGATTTTCAAAACYGCAGCTACATGACTATCAAGGTCAGTATTTTTTCTGTGTGGTTTGTGAATAGGATAAGTTACATTAYAAGGAACTAAACTCCAATTCAACCTTCATAAAAATGAAATACCATTATGTCTTCCTCCATCACATATTCTTGAATAGATGGCTGTAATTCTGCTTTTGCATCTTTGGTAGACCCTTTCTCATCTAATTCAACCTACAATCCTGCAGAAAACTCTCCAGGCTCAAGGGTTTCTCCTTCTTGTTAGTTTGCAAGGATTTTTCTTTTTCTTCATCTAGTGAGTTGGCCATTCACACAGAGGTCCAATCAGTGCCCAGCTTCCTTAAAGTGAGAAATGAGGGGGAGAGAAGCAGCACAATCCTGGGGCTGRAGTAATCCCTAAGAAATAGCATATACACCCCAGTTTTGTTTATATCCTACTTTAAGAGCTATTCATTGATTTTTGCTAGACTGTCATTCACAAGGAAAAAGGTAGGTTTGTATTCTTCTTAAACTTCATGTGCTCAGGATAGAAAAATAAGAAGTAAACAATTCTGTGTGGGCTTGGTTGGCACATTGTTAGCCCTAATTCTGCTAATTAGTGGAAAACAGCTGTTCAAAGGCTGAATACTCTGTTCTCTGCACCAGRCAATACTTGGAAACCTTCTAGAGTTATACCAGGCACACAGGTTTGCTAGTTTATGTGTGTCAAATCAAGTTACCTATCAGAAACATAATAGCTTTCTTTTCTGAAAAAGGTGATTGACTTCATTCAGACACAAATGCATTTTAATTAATGTATATTTATGTTGGAAATGACTAYCAGAAAACTGACAACATCTTGATCAGAAATCTTTTTGGTCCAAGACTTGAGAGCTGGTAGTCAAACATCTTCTGGGGATCACTTCACTTGGTTTTTTTGGTTTTTTTTGGTTTTTTTTCCCATTGGCTGTGAAAAACCAAGCCAAATGGGTTTTAAGGAACCTTGCAAAACTCATAGCTCTTGCCAGGTTATTGTCTGTATAAAAATTTAAGCTTTTGTTATTTGGAGTGCCTGTCCCTGGACTGTTTAAGGTTGGATGTGGCACTCAGAGCCATGGKCTGGTTGACCAAGGTGGTGCAAGGYCAYMGGTTGGGCTCGATGACATCAAAGGTATTTTCCAACCTAGTTAATTCTGTGRTTCTGTGATTTATGAGTCTAATTATTTCATATGAGTAGTGTAGCTAAAAGGTATGTATATCCTGAGATTCACATTCAGGTCATTAAAAAAAACAACCCAGCCATTGAAATGCAGCTGAAGTTTTGCAATGCAAACATTCCCTGCCTGTTGTATACATTTCCAGCTTTATAGTAACTAAAACATTTCCCTGTACATGCAGGAATTCTRCATCAGATGGCCACTCTGTCAAGCTGGCTTAAAAAAATTGAAAAAAAAAAATCACTTAAGCTATTAGGTATTTTTTCTGATACTTTTCTTTCTTAGATAAAATTAACTGCTATCACTACTGTCTTCATTAATTTGCAGRTGAGTCAGTGACACACTGCATGGAACTTCTGGGTATTGTTGAGAAACAAAATTAATTGCCCAAAATATGGACTAATTGCAGCATAAACAGARGAGGCAGAAAGTAGGGCTACAGATCTTAAAGAAAATACCACACTTTGGCCATCATTTCAAAAATTAATTTYACTGGAGTATGACTACAACTGTTAGCAAAATTACTTGACAAATTTTGATGGTCCAGCAATTACTGTTTTAACACTTTAGCTGAAATCTCATTAAAATTAACTTCTCTTACAAAATAAAGAAATATTTTGGTGCAGATTATATCTACCTAATACCATGCAGGTTTCTGCAGATCAGCTGAAATTCAGCTCCTTTTGCTTACTTGCATCTGCTTTCAGCACATTTTGGCATGATTCCTTAACTTGCATTTACATTAGTCTGAGAGGGACACATGAGTGATCTCTGAAACCTCTGGAGAAAAACAAACCTGWTGATCAGTAAGTCTTGTTTTGTTTTGCTGTCTGAAATTTTGGGAAGATCAAGGGAGTATTTTATTAAAAATTACATAATTCTGTATTAGATTTTTCTCTTTTGAGCAAAATCTGAGGCTTAATTTAAGGCCAGTTGGTTTAATATTTATGACTTTTTTTAAAGCATCAAACTGGCCCACAAACCAGCTCTTGGAAAAGTCATCCTATTTCTGAAAATATTTGGTTATATAAAGAAATTCACTTTTAAACTCTTCTCAAGCTGATCTTTTGCACAGAAATGATTTCATGTGGAATATGGGAGTAAATCTGGAATGAAGGAAGTGACATAGGGATATTTGCCCTTCACTGTTTCTGGAAAAAAAAAATCTCATAAGGTCTCAGGCTCAAAGGTACATCCTTTGATCACAGGACTAAAATATCCTTCAGTTTTCAGATATAACCCCATCATGACCTTTATAACCAAGGTGAAAGCAAGCATTCCTCAGTGTTAGAAGGCAAAAAGTAGTTTCAGGGATTTTGAGTTATCAGGGGTGGAAAATGAAACTGCAGAACTTCCAATATTCCCTGGTTTTACACAGGCAGAACTTAGCATTGGACAAATCAGTTTAAGGATCCTAATCATATTTGTGAGCACAAACCTCAAGTGCGCAGCTAAATTTGTATGTTCAGTGTTTGCATTAAAAGTGCAGATGCTGAAATTGAGCCATTTCTAAAACATTTCCAGAATATAAATTTACTGTTGGCTAGAGAGGRTGTTCTCATAGAGGAACCACTGGCAGGGGTGGGTCACAGGCACAGCCAGTGCAGCAAGGGAACTAGAAAAGCCAGATGAGAGAGTGGACTTCAGGATCTGAGGAGAATTTATCATCTCTTTAACCTATCCCTGTGTAAAGTGCACCTGGACTTATTAATTAAGTTATATTTGAAGATAGACCATTTTAATTTATTCTCCCCCTCCATAAAATTCCAAGTTTCTTTGCCTTGATGACACAACCTGTCCCAGGCTTTTCTGCATCTTGGCAACAAGCAAGATACTGTACACTATCTTGTACTTGTCATACCAAAWCCACCAGTTCATAATCCCTCTATTTCCAGGGAAATCCCTGAGCATCCATTCATCTCAGGTGCTGGCTGCAAAATGCCTCTCCTGTTAGTGCACTTCCAGGCCTTGCATTTGTCAATCCTGCTCCTTCCTCCACTGGTTTAACTCCAGCTTCCTCTGACCCTCTGCACAGTCTCTGCCATCTGCAACAGCCTTTCAGTATCTCTCTGCCTCCTCAACACTCCATCCCTTATCAGATCTCATCTGCAAACCTCTCCTCATTCCCCTGCCTGCACCTCTTAATTTCTTCCACCCTCTTCTGTTTGGTTTTGGTCTTTTCTCTATGTTCTACAGGCAGTATCTTTCTGCCTCTGTTGGTGTGTGATTTATACAGTGTAATGTCTCTGGTCTTGTATTRTTTATTTTAATAAGCATTTTAGGAGAGTTCACATGAAAGAAGATATGAAAAATAAACTTGTATTGAATTATTGATAGTCTGTAAGAGGAACTTGTACTATTGTCATCTCTTTTCTTACCTTTTCTTTTCTGTCTTTTCATTTCCCTTCCCAAAATGCCCCAGAAATTTTACCTAAGTCTGAAGTCTGCACCTGCTGCAAACTGAACAGTGATAACTTCACAGAGTTAAATGTGGGTGATTGCTAGGGTCTGAAAGCAATGCTGTCCAGGACACCTCAAAGAAAGAATGAAACTTTGAAACAGAGCTCACCAAAAGAAAAGAGAAAGTTCTTTAATGTAATTCTCAGGGCCTTACGGCCTTGGATAATCAAAGTGTATAGTCACATTCCTGGACAGAGAAAGAGGAAAGCAGCAGGAGGCTCTGCAGTGAGATCTGKTAACTTGCAGCTACACCAGCATCACAGACCTAAAAAGCACTGAGGAAACAGGAGGAGTGCAAATCTCCTCCTTCTTCCTAAGGCCATGTTTGAGGAGCATGGTGGAGGTGCCAATGTCTCCAGAGTACAAAATCCACCTGGCAGACTTCATGTCCAGAGTATTAGCTAAAAACAGTGGAGTCACAATATTTGCCACAGCAGTGTCRGGCCTTTAATACATTGGCAAAGGTTTTACAGAAAGGAAGGAGGTTCCAAGTGGAAATGAAACTTGGGAATGAATCTTGTTATTCTGGTCAATTGAAAAACCCAGCTGGATAATTGCAAAGCAAGAGCAAAGGTAGTCAGTCAGAATAACTTTTATATTTATCTTAAATTTATTCTTTTAATTTCCTTTTCATTTTTCATGAATTGCATAGATATGAATATCAGTCATCAGGTAAAGTAGATCTTGAAAGTCTTTCATGAAATTATTTCTCTGTCTCCATTTTCATTTTGTGTTTCTGTTTCTCTCTCTCGTGCTATCTTTATTTTTTTTATTTCTTTTCATTTTGCTTGCAATTACCTGCACAAAACTTCTTCATATGTTTAATTTACTTTATGATTGCAAGTACATTCTCACACTCTGGTAATTATCTCTGGATATGATTGGCATAGGTAATGATAGCTGGCTTCAACAGAAGAGTCTGCAGTTCTCTCCTTYCCTTGATTAATGGCATAGCTTTACTCAAAGATTCACTATAAAAGGAGGAAGGTCATCTTAGTCTATGGCCCAGTTGTTATAGGTTATAAGTCAGAGGTAGCTGAGGAAAGTAATTCTAACTTTAGAATGACTGGAAGTGAATWACAATGTCTAAAACTCTGCTCCCTATTTCTTATGTACTGCCTTTCCTGCCCTGTTAACATTGCAGAATATTTTATGGCCCCTTTTGGTTGGTAAATGAGATGTTATGA
The DNA here is from genome assembly GCA_902810485.1 of Alauda arvensis. Taxonomy (NCBI): domain Eukaryota; kingdom Metazoa; phylum Chordata; class Aves; order Passeriformes; family Alaudidae; genus Alauda; species Alauda arvensis. Next base: position 1,729,318 of record CADDXX010000151.1, read on the forward strand.
GATGCTTGGGGAAACAAAACAAAACAAAAAAAAATTCTCTCTTCAAGGTAACATTTCTAGAAAGGAGAGCGTAGGAGTAAAATGTGAAAAGAATAAATTGCAGCAAAAGAGAATATCTGAGAAAAATATGCTCTGAGATTTATTGTATTAATGTAAAGGTGGTTAAGAGTTATCCCACTACGAAATTCGTGTCTGCAGCCAAAGGGTTGAGAACACAGCCCCATTAGTTGTATCTGGTACTGCTAGGGAGGCAGCAGGTAGGGAAATAGAAGGGAAAGAAAGAATGGTGTTAAGGAATTCAGGACTTTTAGGCCAAAAACTCAGCCAAAATAGGTGAGAGACATACCAATGTCTTGGCCAGTCCTGGATTCTCATGTGGCTGAGCTGCCCCATTTATTACAGCTGACTTTATTCAGTGCTGGACTGTTGTTCAGGAGGACCTAAACTCAGTTTCAGTTTAGGAGAACTGCCTTCAATAAAATCAGGTGGGATTTCTTTCCCAGTGGGTTAAGACATGTAATCAATAAAAGAGTAATAAGGGCACTGATCTCATATTTGCATTAAGTGTTGCATAGAATAAATCAAKACATTTCCTTGCCTTTATCTCCAGACAAAGCACAGTCTAATCAGCACTACATCTTCTGAATTTGCATTTGAGGGCAAAGATGAAAGGTTTTTTTTAACAGTCATGTAGCAGAAGTTGTGATGCAACAGATTAAAAATGGGGCTACACAATGGCTTTTTACAGATGAACTGCTGCAAGGACAAATCATTAGATGACATTTAACCTATGCTGGCATTTTTGTTTGGCCTTAGAACATCACCTAATTAAATGTGGATTTATTCTGACAAGCCAGATGGTCCTCTGGTTGCTGCAAGGAGTCACAACATGCCAGATCTGTGCCTGGCTCTGCCACTCATCTGTCCTGCAACCTTTGCAAGTCACTTAACCTCTCTACACCTTCAAATTCCATTCATGATACCAGAAAAATAACAGGATTTTAAGATCACTGCCTGCTCCACTGTCAATGACAGGACAACAGATTTAAGTTTGTGGAGCTTGCATGACCAGCTGCCATTAACTGTTCCATCTCCCCTGACTTCAATGGACTCTGACTAATTCATGCCCTCTGAAGATTTGCTTCATTTTGTGTTCTCATTTAATTTGCAATCTGAATATTTCATTAGCTGTATTTTACCATTAACACTGCATTCTYTTATATTGTTTTTAATAAGCTATTAGCAAATTTATTCAAGGGTAATAAATTCTTTTGAAGTCTTACAAATCAATGACTTGCTCTTATTGTTGCTAATAGACACTTCTCATTTGAGCCATGTGTGCTTCCAAGATGTATTATTAAATGTAGCTATTGCTATGTCAGTTTAAGTCTTGAAATTAGAAGTCATTTTAAGTTATTCTCAGAATTCAGGAAATATTTCTATACCTTTGAAACTTTAGAGGTTCTTTTCCCTTCAAATTGGGACGTTTATCAAACCTACTCTCATATTTTTCTCAGGCCTTACAAGAAATACCAAAGTTACTCAAAAAATATGACTGGATTTTCAAAAGGAAATCTGGACAAAAAGGTGTAGTTGTCACAAAATTCAAGCAGGGAATTTGATTTAAAAATTCTCTCTATTCCTTTATACTTTGCTTTCCTTGAAAACTTGGGCTTAGGGATGCTTCTTCATATCAGACTAAATATACAAACATGTCAGAAAGAGCTGATWTAGTTGTGTCTTTCCTCACTCATCTTTGCCTCTTATGTTTCTAAATAGTAATAAATTTTCATAATAATATATTATTAATAATAATATTATATAATAATAGTAATAATTTTAAATAACATAATAATATTTAAAATACATTTAAAATAAWTTTGAATAATATTATTCTAAATGTTATACTTTAACATTTTGAAGTATATTTACAGAAGATTTGTTTGATCTACAGCATCACTCAGCAATAAATAGGTCTTTCTAAGTATTTTGTGTTAATCTCTTTGTAGACCTTCCAGTAAAGCTGCATAGCCTGCAAAGCAAAGGCAACTGCTTTTTTTTCCATATTTTGCTGGTGTTGGAACTTTGATTTTTTCAACTTTAAAYKTAATTATTTGCATATTTAATKATTTTCTTCTATATWAATTCAGCTTTCAATACCATKGTGCCTACATTYGGAACCAGAGGTCCCTAAGCCAATTTCTGTTTCCCAAATTTAGTGTARTGGTTTGGGTGTCTCCTAGAATTATTTACTCTTTTTCYCTCTGTGAGATACGAKTAGGAGAAAAGMAAAGCAGGCTCAAACTGAAAAGGTATAAAGATAGGTTTATTAACAAACACTAAAAARAGAGAATGAGAATCAAAATGAAACTTTCAAAACACTTCTCCTSCCCCCMAAMAMYTTTYWMYTTYC
>CADDXX010000151.1:1738961-1753241 GCA_902810485.1 Alauda arvensis
AGAAAAAGGGCAACTGCACTTCACATTTAGTTTGGGTGGTGGGTATTTTCTTTAGGAAACAAACTACATCAAAAYAAAAACTGTTCTTTAGCTTTTGTTGTATTTTTTCCTTTTCCTTTGTGTGTGTGTCTGTGTTTTGGTCATTCATTTCCTCTAYCCTAGGAGTCATTAACAAAGACATATATTTTCATTTTGTGGTAGTGAGTCTGATTAGTCCACTCAAGGGAACATCATGCAATGGGCAGTATTTGAATGATTTACTGAAGACAAACATTCATCTTCCACAGGGTGTTGTAGCTAGATGTAAGTAGATCATACCTCATTACAAAAGTCACATCTGGAAACACTGTCTGGATTTACTGTCTGTGGCAGAATTGGAGTGCCAGCTCTGAGCTATACTTTCTTAGACATCAAGTTCTGAAGTMCTAATACATCTAGTTCTTTTTTATATATATCTGTCTGAGGATAGTTAATGATAAAAATTATTAAAGCTCTTCAGTTCTTCAGCCCTCATTTTCAATCTTCCTATTCTTAATTGCTAAATTCTACCATTTTGATCTAATGGGAAATTGTAGGAAGAATAATTTTTTTTTCTATTTTGTTGAAGTATTTTATTGAATTTTATTTGTTGGTGTTTTTAAGGCAGATTGTTTTGACAACAGACGCCTCCCTGGTGTCTACTGGTTATGGAGAAAAACCTTTCCCCTGCCCTCCTCCTCCAAGGCTGACTTCACAGAACCACAACTTGATGTTCTGACACTTCTGTCAGAACAAAAAACTTTTTCCAGTATTCTCYTCTTCACAGGGAAGAACAACAAATGGTGAAACATTGATGAGTGTCACAAAATTAAATTGGCCTTCTCCAGCCAGTYCTAATTTCCACAGTAAGAGCACACACAACTTCCTCAGTCCTGTGTGGATTCATCTACCTGAACCTCCCTGTGTAGCCATAAATTCCATGAGCTGCCACACACAGTTAGGGCAACCCCAAGTGGTATCTGTTGTATTTACAGTCAAGCATTTGCTCAAAGGAAATGATAACCTGTAGTCCACATTAGCTTTTTAATCAGAAATCCTGGATAAGCACCATGTCTTATAATAAACATACTTTTGCCAGATTTTAAACATTAGAAATAAACCTCTATTTAAAGAAAATGAAAAAAAGAAAAAAAAAGTAAACAAATGGGAATTTGTGAATGCAGCAAATTTCCTCTTCATTGTCCCTTCTGCTGAAAWAGAAAAAAAGTCAATTCAAATGTCCTACCCAAAGTCTGGACAACCTGAGCCCAGTGGTCTAAAATGCATTAGCAGACATGTAGAGCTTGGGATTTCTGCATCACAATGTGAAAACTATGGCTGGCAAGTGCTGTGGTTTTATCCTGAGAGTCAGTTTAGCACCACAGAGCCACTATCTCATTTTTCCCACCAGCCAAAACAAAAAATCAATCAAATAAACAAACAAAAAACCCAAACAAACAATAAAATCCCAAACAAAAAACCCAGAAACCCTAACAATATAAGCAAGTGGTGCAAAAAACTCCAATTGCTCACCACCAGCCAACGGATGCTGATTCTTACCCCAAGCAATGTCAATCCTGGCAAACTTCCTCTGCCACTGTATTTATTACTGAGCACAACACTGCATCATGCAGAATATTTAATAATAAATAATTCCTTTGATTAGTTGGGGTCCACTGTCCAGGCTGTGTTCTCTCCCAAATTCTTGCTCAGAATAGAAAGTAGAAAAGGCCTGGATGTTGTGTCAGCACAGGTCAGCAATAACWARAACATCCATGTGTTATCAATGCTGCTGCCATCACAAGTCCAGAACACAGCACTATAAAAGTTACTATAARGAAAAACAACTTTATCACAGACAAAGCCAATACAACTGGCTACCAATATTGTTATTATGTGAGCAAAAACTGGTCAGCCAGAAGTCCCAAAGCTCCTTGCTCACAGGCACACACAGAGGATGAAGCTTAATCTAGTGGTATATAAAGAGCCAGAAAGACTGAGCAGCAAGGGTCATCCTTTGCCTGGACTCTTATTGGTCAGTTGCTGCACTTTTCTGATGTCCAAAATATCTTTTATGAATCCAAAGTCTTAAACCTCTGCAGGAAGACTCAAGGGCCTAGATCCAAGCTCTGGAGCCTGCAAGTTAATGTTGTACAAACCAGTTCATTTTACAGGGCTRGATCTAGTTGCTTATCCTTCTGAGACCCAGAGGATGGCTTGGGATGATGAAAGAGTTTTTTTTTTTTTTCTGTTTCTGTTTCCCTGTATATTATTATTGTTTGGCATTGAAGATTTTGTTCCTTGTTCTCCAGTGTGCTTTGTTTGGATTCAGTTCAGGTAACAACTTCTACAAAAAAACTGGGGTTGATATAAGGAAGTTTTTCCTGGTATTGCCATTTTCTTTCTAAAAAATCAAGCTCAGTGTAGATCAGAGGTTGAAGTCTCTGACAGGAAGGACCATTAGTAACAACAGAAATTCTGTAAAATGTGCTGGAAAAAAAGGAATAAACAAAATCCCAGACTATCATAGCTAAATTTTTTTTAAATGACATTTTCTGATGTATTTTTCTTTCTTTTTAAAGAACTGTATAAACAACATGATCTATTTCTGCTTACTGGTACAGTGAATTGATCCTATATCAAGGAAAGAGCTGTAAAGGGATGTAATAGCAATTGTGAACATGAATGTAATGTTATTTTATGAGTATTTTGGCATGTAAATTTTAACTTWGTTGAACCAGAGACATGAGTAGGAGGAATGAATAACCCACCCATTTCTACATGAAATAGATATGTGCCTCTCTGCTCTTTTCTTAATAATTTGTGCTGTAGCATCTTTGCCATGTGTGCCTTTCCACTTYRGTCAGTCATGCCTCACAACACTCCTTTGAGCAGGATAATCACTGTAGTGAATTCTAAAATGAGAAAAGGAAGCCAATTCCAAAAGTTTGTAGCCTATATTTTCACTAAGTTCTTCAGGTTTTAAACAACTAAATGGACAAAGCAAAGCCCTGATTCTCAGTAGCAGCTGCTCTGCTCAACAGCCATGCACACAGTAGATATTCAGCAGTTCTGTCTGAATAGCCTTGTGTTTGGAGCACAAGTGCTCAATAACCTGCCCCTGAAGGAGCTGTTTGCAAAACTGGCACTCAGCTGAGTRTTAAAGTAATAACTCCGAGCCCTGTGCTTGTTCTTTACTCCCTGAGGTCCAGGTGAGAGCACAACATCCACATTCAGGTCCTTTAAACCAACATTTTGTGCTGAACACTGAGCACTCACTTAGGCCTTCTCATGAACTGCTTTCATGGGCTATCAGAATAATAATTCTGATGACAATATTTTACAAAAAAAAATCAATATCTAGGTTTATCTTGCAGATGGAAATAGGCATGAAAATGGTTTACAGGAGTAACCTTTTTACTTGGGCCAGTTTCTATGCACAARTTCAGCTGTAATCTTTAAAAATACACTGCACTGGGTTTGGCAGTTCAAGTACTCAGGAATATCTTTCCTTGAAGAGGCAAATGAGGAACAGAATATTAACAGTCTCAGCAGTTTATTAAGTTTGCACCAGAGAGTGACTTCTAAAGGTTCTAAAAAACATTGYCATGCTAATGTTCAAAGTGGTTCAYAATTGAATRCAAYTAACTTTACTCACCATATTTGTCATCAATGTCAAAAAARGGTCTATCTATTTCTTTTGGAAGAAAACACATACTTTCTTCTTCTTGAAAGGCATATACAGAGTTTYACTTAATCATCTGTTGTCTCTGCAAGTGAAGCAAGAAAGAACTTGTCTTAATAAATGCTATTGAGCTGTTGAAAAGTGTGGTACAGTGAGGAAGAGCAAAAAATTAAAATAATTTGGTATTTCCAGTAGAAAAAATAGTTTGAATAAAGTACTGTTTGATTAAACAATGTTTGGCCTAGCAGAAGTCAACACTGWTAACTTGGAATGTGAAAAAACATATGAAAAGAAGGGGATTTTTAGTTATTTCTCATTCTAAGGATTCACAAGGGAATCAGACAGCCATGGATACAAATCTCTGTTCCTGTGTAAGATTGCCACATGCTGTGATCTACAGCCTTGCTGGATCACCAAACAGTATTAAAAGTGTGACTGCAAGACACATTCTAAAAGTGCTCCAAAACTAATTTATTTTGCTGGCTGAGTCTGACCCCACATGATTCATTGCTCTTAATAATCACTGCAGCAATGTAGAACTTCATCTGAGAGCTTTCTCCTTCTAATTTAACAGCTTATTAGAAAGGCTGCTTATACTTGATTTAATACCAGCTTGAGCTACAAAATTATTGTCATGTCTTTCCTCATAAGAGTCTGTTCCTCCCAATGTAAATCAATTCAACCAAAAGCTTAATGCAGAGGAATGTGAAAACATGTAATTTTAAGCAGTACAATATGAAAATACTGACAGAGGGTCTGTAAATGTTATGTTTGTTGAGTCAAACTGAATCAGAAAATGTTGYTACTGTTTCTATTAGTATTGTTACAATTAAATATATCCTATTGACAAGAAATAACCTAAAACCATAGAAAGAGGCAAAGAATGGCTTCYTATTGTCATGGTTTATAGGCACATTTCACCCTTTCTAGGTGGGAGTAGTTTTCAGCAAAATACACAAGTAAATTCTCCAGGATGCTTAGGAATATAGCAAAGTTCTTTCTCTGTTGATAATGAAGGTGAGGAGGTAGAAAACATGGTAGAATTTTAAACTTTTATGGAAAAATAATACTGGCTACAGTTCAAAGCTGCACAAGAAAAGAAAGTATTTAAGAATAAAAAATTGAGTTATGGGATATGTGATGGTAACTGTTACTAATCTTATCTTGATTTGCAAGCTGAAGGTTGAGAAGCTGTGGGCACAAAGATGACAGYACAACTCCAGTGCAACTGCTAGAGGTAGAAAGGAGGGCAAGTCTGAGCAACTCCTTTTGGTGGAGTTTTATTCTGTCAAAGAATAAGCAGGTAAGATAGGAATGATRCAATAAAGGAAGTAAGAGTGGGAATTCAGCATTTGAACATTAGTAATAAATGAGTTTGCAAATTGGTTCTGACAAAGTGAGYCCAGTAGAAGTTCAGAAGAGTGCAGGAATTGAGAATGGGTTTTGTGTTGGGCTGGAAGCAATAGAAAAAAATAGAGAAAGTTGAATGCATTTTAGAAATTTGGTGGCTGAACACCACAGTTAACAAAGCTCATTGTTGAAAAATACAAAGCAGTAGATGCTGAAGAAGAAAAAAWTATATGCTGTTATATTTTACTGAAGTTTTCCAGTTAAACATTCTAGTGACACAAGAATAAATCAAAACAGATTAGCAAAGATGTGTTCAGAGCTTTGCTAAGTAAATAAGGCAGAAGGATGTTAAGCAACAAGGTTTATGCTGATTTATGAAATAATATTGGGCAATCATATTAGAACATTATACAGACATTATACAGACCATCTATCAAAGTGRTGTGGTTTCATCCAGAATAGAATCTGCAATAAAATGAACTTGTCTCAAGAAAGATGCTGTAAAAGGGGAGCAGAAAGGGCAAAAAATAATTGCCATGAAGAAAGAAAAAACAGAGACACTTGGCTGAACAAAGGATGAAGAAAAAACCTGGAATTCTTACCCTTAGAGAGTAGGGACATAAGAAGCAATATAGAAAAATAAAGATACAAAGAATAATCCCAGTCTGGGAATTTGCTTTCACGAGATGGGAAATCAYTGGTTTTGCCACTTCAGACAAAAACCCAAAACAAAATGGGGCCATCAGTTGAGTACTAGGTATCAACATCAAAACTCATATAAGAAAATACTTTTTTTTTCACAGATTTTAGAAGTGTAGAACATGCATTTATACTGTAGTTCCCAAAGTCAAAGATGACCTTGGGTCTGAAAACTTCACAAGGTTCAAAGAACAGGGTGTTTCCAGACATACCAGCAATATCCTAATTTACAGAATTTAATGCTAAAATAAGCAGGAGAAGAGACAACACAAAACATGCAGGAGAATTTATGCAAGCATAATTCTCCATAATTTGGAGGAGCCTTCTAGGAGGAGGCAGATTTTGTCATGTCTAAGGGTTAAAYTGCTTGACTCTTTCTACAGAAATACCTGAATCTGGACATTGCTGGAGAAAGGCTGCTAAATTTGCCAACCTACAGATTGGAAATTCTTTCCTTTTCTCATGCTGTGAGCCTAAGACAAAGATAAAAAACTTGAAGAGAAATTCAAGCTGTGAAARAGAAGTGAAAAATGTAGGGGAAAAAAAGGAACATGAAACTCAGGTTAAAGAGTAAGGTAAACAAAAGAAAGATGTATTTTTAAGGCCGTTTCTACAGAGAACACTGGAGTGTAATGCTTCAGGTGCTGAAAATAGAGCAGGCACAAGAATGTGGAGCTTTATCTAAGCCTATAAGCCATGATCCATAGAAGATATAATTTATTGTGCCTCATTGCAGGAACCCCTCTGACATCTCAGGACTCCTGGCACTGTGTGGTGCAAACCTTTGGAGAGTGTGTCGCTCCTGTCACTACCAGTGGGAGAAAGGAAAAGGCTAAAATAATGTCATTTTATTCCTGAGCATAATGAGTGATGTCTGGCCCAGAACACAGGACAAATAGAGCCACTTTCACTCTGATTCAAATCAGCAGCTCACTGGGCACTAAGGAGAAGGTGCTATCCAGCACTGGTCATGCAATGTTGTTTTTAATGCTTGTTTTCAAAAGAAATTGATGTCAGTTTTTCTATTATTGCTTGAATTCTCATCTCAGCTGAGTGTATGTGTGACCAACATGAAGTTCAGCCATTTAATCAGGCAGTGTCTTTCTTCTGCAAGCATCACTGCTCCAGTAAGTGACAAAAGGCACAAAATACAGCATTTTCAGGAGGAGAAAGCAAGCATCTCATAGGAAAATGCCCACAGGGAATCTAGAAGGTATAATTTCCAATACCCTCTCCCCAAAAGAAACTGAATTTGTTTTCCTCTTTGTATTTTTTCTTAGGATGAATCTAAGCTGCTTGCTGAAATAGCTTACTAAATGTCTTCTCAGGATCTCCTATTTTAGTAACCCTGTTTCTGGATTTACGTGCTTCACATGAGCTCCAGATAACCATTCATCATCCCTTGTGTGTGCTTGGGTGAGCAGTATCAGTATCAGATTTTGCATAAGCCCAGTGGCAGAATCAGAAGTTCAAAGGGGAAGTAGCTACAGAGTTACACTGCAGGAGAGCTCCGTGTGCGAGCTCGAGTGCTCAAAGAGCAGACAGAACCCTTGACTTCACGCCRGGGAAGATGAACTATTGAGTCTGTTTGTAAAGTAATATTTTGGGGGGGAGGAATTTCCCCCTGAACCGTGACCCTTTTTAAATCTCTTCATCAAACAAACAGTCGTTGGTGCCTCTTTGGAGTCACCGGAGTGCACATAAAGCTGCCAACAGTCAGGCTGCTCTGAGAAAAAATTGGGTTTGAAATACCTCTTGGTYTTTTTCCCAGCTAATTAAAATTAAAAGAAGTCCATGGCCTGCCTGACACCTGCTTTCCTGTGTCCACACATCATCCTCTGTACATGAGTGGAATGGGCAGGTTTCCAGTAACTGAGGCTCTCTGCAGAAAAAAACGACTTTTGCAATTACACAACTATTTACTTAAGCCCATAATGCAAGGAGTTTTCCTAGCGCTGAGCTTCAGGTTACTGCATTCTTCTGTGTGTTTGAACTTCTTCTCTTGAAATATTCAGAAGCCATCTGAATGCAGTCCTGACTAACGTGCTTGAGGGGACACTGGGAGGTTGGGCTAGGTGGYTCCTTCCAGCCCTYCTCATTCTGASATTCTGGGATTCTGGGTTTCTTTGACAGAATCATTTCTAGCTCCTCGGTACGTGAAAGGCACAGCAACACCCTTCTCCAGCTTCCTGCAGGGACTCATCTTCCAAGTAATGTGGGAGCTCAGSAGACGTGCGGCTGATTATTGGCTTGTGTTTGCCTGAACAGCTGCAAGCACAAACAGGAGCAAGGGGAGTATGTGCAAAGGGAGATGTGTCAGTGTGTGTGCGTGCACGGACACACGGGACACACGGACACAGGACACACAGACACAGGGAACCGGGCACGCCGGCTGCAGGCAGGCCGCTCTCCAGGGTGCTGCAGGCGGAGCCTCTCAACTCCTCCGGCGGCTCCGTCCATTTCAGGGTTTTCCCATTTTCTCCCCATTGGAAACACTTCAGGATATGACCCCTTGAGATTCAGGTCAAGGAAGATCTGCTTTTTGTATGGTCAGCGTCAAGTAAAGCTTTTATGAGGCAGATAACCCATTCCACACACCTGTACAAAATTTAGAGGGAATTTGATTKAACTCTTTACCTTTTAAGAGCTTTGTGTCACAACTATAAAACTTACCAGGTTAAAAACAAAACCATATCCCTGCTTGTCCCTCGTTAATGTTTTTTAACTCCTATATGACATAAATTGAGGCGACATACTTCTTTCTTGTTTTCTTTGTCCTGACACAAACTCTTCTGTCTGTACTCTGAAGTATGTCAGACTACCTTGAACACGTGCTGTATCATGATTATCAGTCACTGTCTTCCCAAATCTGGACAAAGTTGGCACTGATTCTCAGCAGATATRTTTTGCAGATTGTTCTGCAGCTCTTTTCAGATCTGCCCACCTGGGACACTGCAGCATTTGCAAGGAATAATTATTCCCACACAAAACAAACAAAACAAAAACAACAACCAAACAAAAAAAAAAAAAACCAAACACACACACACACAAACACAAAAACCCCAACAAAAACTTCGGTGAAGATCTGCAGTTGATAGGGGTTTATTGCTAGGATGATAACTACATGCATGCTTCTATTAAAAAGCGCTCCATCAGTTTTGCTGTGCCTAGCAGAATGCTCTCCAGATACTGTGCTTATCCTTAATAAACACTAGATTTGATTTTCCAGTTCGCCACCTAGCTGCTCCACAAGAGAAAGGATCAGTTTGGCTCTTCAAATTAGACCTTGAGCCCCATTTAATCCTGCTGGGAATTTCCACTGCATCCATTTTCATCTGATTTGAATAATTCCCAGTATGTTGGGCTTTGAGACTCAAAGGGGACACAAAAACAGCATCATCGTCATTCAGGGGAAACAGAAAAGAAATGCTTGATGGTTTTGTATTAACAAGGCAGTTTAATGTAGCTGGTGGGCGAAAGCAACACTCCTCCTTGCCAGCTTTTCTGGAGGACTTTAAAGCTTGAACTGAGAAGAAAAACCAAGGTGTTCTTAGTCCCCTGGCACTAGTGAGATCCAAGCTACCACGTGTCAACATTTCACTGCTAATCTTGGCAGATCCAACTGTGGTTTATAACAGCCCTAGAAATACACTGCCCTGGACATAGCTGAGGGATTACMCATCATTTTCTGTTAAAGGTTTGACCATCAGTTTATTTAGCTCATTTAATTTCCTCATGTTTTGGTCTATTAGGAATTTATTTGCACAGAGTCTGGCAATGCCTTTGTCTCAGTTTGGAATTGTTCCTTTCTTCTTTCTTGCTCTCTGTGTTCCACACTGTCAGGATGATTTGCAGTTCCATTGTCCCACTCTCACCAGCATTTTTCCATCATGTCTCAGGCACCTGCCTCCCCCGTACATTAAACTCAGCTATCCATTTCAAGGCTGGGGATAAATAAATGTAGAAGTCCAAGGGCCTTTCACTATTTGCACYAAGAATCTGTTGGCCTTGTGTTTTCTTCCACAGAGAAATGAGGACTCTCCTGAGTCCTGTTTGCCTAGAACTGCTGACAAAACCTCACAGGGAAGAGTTGCTCTCAATAAACATGGCTCACAGACCCACTTCTTTCCTCTGAGAGGTGGCATGTCCACCTCCAGCAGGCACAGGGGAGAGGACCACACATCTGAAGGAAAATCAAGCATTTTGGCTGGCTGTTCTGTGGGCTTGCTCTCTCAGTCCCCCAAGAAAGTTGTCTGCTGGTTCAGAAGCCAGTCACCTAAACCATGGAGAACATATTGGGAGAGAGCTGAGTGATCAGATCCCYATCCACAGGGCATTTACACATGTAAGTGTACACTCTCCCTGCTTCCCTCCTCCTAGGAAACCTGGCAAGCAGGAAACAGCAAACAACGGGAGCTGGACTACTCTCCTGATCCATCCTTAATCTATTTGGGAGAGAAAGAAGCTACAAGAAAGGAAGCCCTCAGCTGCCCTGAATCTAGGTGGATGTGAGAGCCTCTGGCAGTGAGAGGGAAGTCACAGCCTGCCCTTTTCCCACTCCCCTTCTAACACTAATCCTGTGCCAATGGGATGAAACAGGCCTGGAGGGACCATGAGAAAGGGGCAATAGGAGCCATGGGGAACTCTCCTGAGTTTCTGCAGATATCTCTGTGACCCCCCAGGTGCAGATGAGAGCTGAATTGGAGAGGGAGCTCATCCCTACAAATATAATAGTAAAGCTACCCTTAGAAGTGGCTCCCGGGGACACTGCTCCTCCCTCTCCACCCAAGCTGTATATCCATGGGGACAGAGGACTCAGCCTGCCAGAGCAAACCCCATCGAGGCAGCTCCACGCCGGGAGAAGGAGCCATTTGGGAGATGTGTAGCCAAAAACAAGGAGAGCCCCCAGCAAAAATCTCACTAGAGATCACTCAGCATCTCTGGATAGGGATGCTGTTTCCTTTGGAAATAACGTCGCTGAAAGTTGCTGTCTTTGCCTGCGCTCCCTGGGAGCGACTCCCGGTCCCTCTGAGGGAGGGGAAATTCAGCATGAGCCAACACTCGATTCCTCACTAACGCTTTTTTTTTGTTTTTTCCTCCCAGCGAAGGGCAGAGGGCTTTGTTCTGTGGTTTTACAAAGAATTTAACTCTACAGCAGCTTAATGTATTGTAAATGACTCGGCTCCCTCGCCCTCCCTCTTCTTGCATGAGCAGGGGACGAGGGGAGTTTGACCGGCTGGGGAGTGGGGGGATGTGTTCTAAACGTTTTAAGCTCAGAAGCCGCATTTTTTTCCCCCTCAGGAGGCGTGTCTAGCACGTAGATCTATAAAGAGGAGAGCTGSTAATGACGGATGTTCTGTCAAACTTAAAAGCTGCCAATTACCGCGGAGTCACCGGGTGCCATCAGGATGTATCTGCCGAGACTGATGARGAGCCGGGCGCGGCGGGCTCGGGCAGGCAGCGCTGCTCACACGCGTGTGTCGGTGCGGGAACCTCGGCTCTCCCGGGCCGGGCTGCAGACAACGCACGGAGGAGGTGCGGGTCACACGCCACGGGTTTTCAGGACCGRGCTTTCATTTCCATGGGAGATCACGGCGCGGGGGAGTGCTTGCGAGGAAGTGAGACGCTCCCCGCTTGGGCCAGGCTGGCACGGCGGTGGATGTCCCTCCAGCGGTCCGTGACGGCCGCACGGCGCCGAGCAGCGTGGCACTGGGGAGCCCCCTGCAGCTGGGTACAGCCGGCCGCCTCCTGCCTTCGCTCCAGCCGTGCTGCTGGAAGCGATCCCCAGTCCTTTTCTGCAATGGAAGCAGGGAGGCTGGGGAGTCCCCAAGCCKGCCGTGTGCTGCCGGGGTCATCCCAGGGCAGGGACGCCACCCTCTCCCTGCTCGCCGCTGTGGGAAAGGCTGAGTGGTGCTCACAGTCACTGAACAGTAATTAAATCTCCAGAAATCAACGTGCACAATCAAACACTCGCTGGGAGGGGAAAAATAACAATAATGATAATAATAAGGGGAAGAAGAAGCAGGCGTTGCGACTTTTGAGGCTGCTCATCATCCTGATTAGTGAATGTTAAAGTGTGTTAATTGCCAAGGTCTGAGAGACAACCCGCGGGAGGTGCAGGGGGCGGCYGGGGCTGAGGCTCTGTCTGGCAAAGGAAGGGGGACCCAGACTGTGGAGGTGGCTGTCCCCTGCCCTGGCACTTCAGGGGAAGCAATCCCATGGGGYTGCAGCGTGCTTATGGCCTGCTCCCAACCTCCGGATACCAAATATCATCAGAGTTGCCTGGATAGCTGTACTCCAACTCTGCTGTGAAGTCCAGGTAAAATTTTCTGTGAAAGCTGAGAAAACAAAAGGGGCAGAAGTCAGGTCCCAGGTGTCTTGATGCTCCTGAASAGATGCAAGTAATCCAACCCTTAARTCRTGTGAAAGTGCTTTCAGGTAGAGAAACACAGCCTTGGGTAACACTGAAGGACAAGTACCTCCAAAATTTAGAGCTCCCCTCCTCCAAAKTAGCTGGTAGTAAGCAACATAAAARATCATTTAGGTCMAACYTCASTGSCATGGGCAGGGACATCTTGCTTTGATCAGGTTCTCAAAGCCCCATCCAGCCYGGCCTTGAACCCTACTCTGAAGACACATCACCCTCTYTGGGGYAAATCCAGCCCTAAGACCCTCCCAGGAGCAACAGCTACATGTATGTGAGTCATGTAGGCAGCTCTCTTCCTGCAGCAATCTCAGGCTAAGAAATATTTGGAGGAGTAGTGGTTGGAGTGGAGAGGAGGGGGGTGGTTGAGCTGGGGCTGCTTCAGCCGTTTTTTAGAGGAGAGAGGGGGCAGGGGAGACAGCAGCCAAAAGCCTGGATTGCGTGCACAAAGTCCACTTCTCTTTTCTGCACTTATCACTTCCCCCCTAGTACTCTTTGGACAATAGATGAGGTGGGTTCTGCTCTCCTGCTTCCCACTCCGACAGCCCCTGTCCCAATGGAAAAAGCAAACTTCAGAACACAAATCAGTTCTGGTCCGGGAGAGAAGCAAATGAAAACACAGAAAACCTAAATATTTTTATATCTAGATTACATCCATAGAACTGGCAAGTGAATTCACTTAAGCAAAGTGAATTCTTCTTAGCCTTGTGACTATTAACTAAAGAGGAGTTCTTTACACCCTCTCAGAATTAACTCCTATTCTCAGAATATATCTGTTTTCCCTAATTTATTTGCCATTGTGCAAAAAAAAAAAGCCTCTTCCAATGAAATTTCAGAACAATAATCAGTKTAACAAACTGAACTGGATTTAGTGCAACATTTTTCCACAATGTGCAGAGCCTTCAATGACTGCAATAATCTAAAAGCAAGATCTCTTTCTTTCTCCTYCCATATATTGCTTTAGACTTACAGCTATCAAGGAGTTGAAAAAAAATATATATGAAGAGGACAATATTGCATGGAAAGATGGGGAGGAGGTAATTGGAAGAAAAACCAAAAAAACCCCTGGTTCTGATGTGCAWATTGTAGATAAAGACTTGTGATGAGGAAGAGGGGAGTGCCTGATGAGGAAGACGGAGAGTGTGTTGAGAGATAACAAGAACCAGTAATTTCTATTCACTAAAGCCACCAAATCAGAGAGCAGTGCKATCTTATTGGAGGAGAGCCTTCAGCAGCAACTAATCCTGTCATATTGAAAGAAAATTGTAAATGTTCTCTGCAGAAATTGCCTTCCCATTGCAGCTAATCGAGCCCGCTTGGCGCTCACACACATCACACACCCCCGCGCAGCCCTCCGGGCGGTCAGCGAGCGGACCCACAGCCGCAGCACCCGGCAAGGACACGCATTCACCCGGGATGCTCACCTARGCACCCCGCTTCCCTCGCTCGCCACCAGCCCAGCGAGGGCAGCAGCTTACCCTCATTTCTGCACGAGCTCTAGGGGAAGTATGAATTATTACCGGCTCACTCACGAGTCCCGGCTTCACCTGTTTTTAATTACTCCAGTTTTGTCTAAACCTTTAAGCCAGTTTTGATAGCACTACTGCTCTATTTTTTTTTTTTTTTTTAAGCTCAGCTTGGCTGAACTGCAACAGAGACTCCCGAGGGTTCCAGCCACCGAGGGTGTGTGTGTATATGTGTGTGCCTGTGGGTGTGGGAGGGCGAGAGGGAGCGAGAGACAAAAACTCCATCAGCCCGGACAATGCCACCTCTCGTTTAAAGCTTCCAACCTGTTATTCTTTCTCCCCACTATCACGGTACCAAGCGATCTGTATTTCCCCCGGCCCAACCCCCCCTCCCTCCTCGTGGAAGATATGGAAGAGGAAGATAAAGCTGCTGGCTGCGGGCGCTGACGGCGCGCAGCCCGCATGCCTCTGCCGCCACCGCCGGGGCCGCTCCGCAGCCGCCGCTCCAGCGAGCCGCTTGCAGCGGGATGAGATGCAACTTCTGCTAATTGGATCACAGGTAGGAAAGCTTTGGCTTTTACTGACGTTTCCTCTCTCTCTCTTTTTTCCTTTTTTCTTTCCATCTTTTTTTTTTTTTT
>CADDXX010000152.1:0-108755 GCA_902810485.1 Alauda arvensis
CTATCTCCCTTGGCTGACAGCTGTGGTTTATCAGCTGCTTGGCACCATCAAGTTCCCATTCCTGCAAGGATTTCAACACAGCCTGGCAGCTGTGTCTCCACTCCATTCCACCCCACCCCATGCCCATTTCATCCCCCTTAACATGTGCTTAAGGTTGCACACTGTGAGTGTGGGGAGTCATTGTGGAAGAGGTTTTGAGCATGCCAGCTGCATTCCAGCCTGGGTGCAGGAAATGCATTTTGTCCTGTAATTTCTGTACTTCTAAAACTTCTGTTAGAATAAGAATATAACTACCCATTTTTTTTCTCTAATTTTACCCCTGGTCATCCTCCCACTCAGGGGTACTCTGGTTGTTAAGGAAGAGGTCAGCCCCTAGATTTTGTGAGTTGGTTCAATTCATCTCAAGGTGTTTGTCTTCGGAGAGGGATCCCAAACAAAACAACCTCTGGGCCTTTATACTGTCTGTGCACCCAGTGTTCATGTGCTCTTTTTGTGCCCTGCATGGGCCTCTTAGCCCCATGAGGATTTATGGTCTGGGGTCTTCTAACACCTCACTGCATTATTTCTCCATGTCTACATGGGCAAGCCATTAATGGTTCTAATCTTCCAGCTTGGGCCAGCCTTGAGGCCCTCCAGTGTCTCAGCCTGTATCTGGAGAAATCTGCCTTTGTATGTTTACACTCCTGCTTAGCTGTTCATGCTAACAAACAGAATTCATTTAAAGTTCMTCTGCCTTAAGTTTTGACCAGGGCCCACTCATGCTAAGCTGTAAGCAAGTTAACAATCAAACTGTAACCTCTCTATTCTACAATTTCTACTATTTTTAAAGTAAATTTATTTTAATCTCCAGCACTGTTACAGCATGACAGCCCACAAAACTCCCCTGCATATGTAAACTTCCGGGGTGGCTTAGGAAACAATCACAGTGATGTCTGCACATTTTGCTGCGAACACATTAAGCAATTTGGAAGAGAAAGAGAGACAATTAGAGGAGTAGGACTAGAAGTCAATAAGAAGCTTGGGAAAGGGAGGATAAACAAACTTCAGCTTACTTGGTTAACACTTGGGCCATTGTTTTTAAAATAATTTTTAAAAAGAGGAAAATTATAAATGGGAACACTAACTGCATTTGGAATTTCAGKTTTTTTAAATCTCTAATAATATTTCTAATTATGTTATAAGCAAACCTGGTTTGAAACACCATGTTTAGTGGTTGGATTCAATGATATTAAGGATCTTTTCCAGCCTTAGTTRTTCAATGGCTCTGGGCACATTTGCTCCCTGTCCCAATCAATTCCCACCCACCAGAACTGATATTCCTGCAAATCACAGTGTAGTGAGCAGTTTCAGGGATGAATATTTACAAAAGCATGGCAGGGGCTGCAGAGGGCAGCCCACCCTTAATTAACCATTTCATTAACCTGCAAATTAGCAGTTGCCAAAAAGAGAATGTCTTCCCTTTGCAGCTGGAACCCAGGTCTTGTCCTTGCCCTGCTCCTGAGCATCAGCAGTGACCCAGAGCAGGGGACTGATCCAGCTGGAAACAAAGCTCTGCTAAGTGTGAATTTGAAGAAATTAACCTGAAATCTCTGATTGATAGATACAGGTGATGGAGTGCAAAAATATTACATAGGAATGCTTTTCCCTATTGGCTTGGCTTATCTCAGTGTGGAAAGAGCTTGATCACAGGGGCATTTTCTCATTGTTAGCAACTCCCTTTTAAACACACAAAGTAATTAAGTACTAGTCACTTCTGTATCTATACAGATATACCACTGAGAGTGTACACTTCACTTCAATTTACTTCAATTAATGAGCTGTTCCCTGGGCAATTCCATGACAAATGCTACCATTCAMATCTCTAAAACCCAATTTTTTCCCAAAGTGTTTCCTTTCCAGACAAGTACTTCCAYACAAGTTTTCACTTGTGCTCTGTTAGTGAGAAGGCCCACAAATACAAAAGGAGCAAAGACACAGAAAGGAGACCCAAATCACTAATATCTGTACTCCATGTGAGGCAGAGATCTCCTAAGTCTGGCTAAATTCTCTGTTTCCAGCTTAGGTCTAAAAGGTTTAATGTGCTCATCACTTTCTCCAGCTTGCATCCCCKGGCAGCTGGAGTTGTTAGTTTTGTCTTGTAGGCACAAATGGTGATTGATTAAGGAAAAAAACAGTGAGGGAGGATTACTTCTGCTGGATGATTACCTCCTTGTTGGAGGTTTCTGGTAAACAACAGAGCCAGGAGTTGAAAAGGCATCTCCAGCACAGCCACTGGAAGGGGAAGGATCTGGGACAGACTAAAGGTCTTCTGGAGTGGGTTTCTCACAGTTATCAGACCTGCATTAGGAATACCTGCTTCCTTTCTCCTATCTCACAAGCCAAAGGCCTTCCATTACTTCACTGTCCCAGGCACATTCATTGCCTCCTGTAAGCACCCTTTGTGATCAGGGACATGGTCACTCACAGGTTTACCTTCCTTCAGCAGCTGTCCCCGGCTGTGCCCTCTGCCCCCCCTATGTCCCCTCTGCTGAGCCAGGTGTGCCATGGGGAGGCACAAAGGGAAGACAGAAGTTAGCTGTGTCCAATGCCAGTCCAGGTGAGTGGTGGTGTGTGATCACCATGCCCTTTAGACCATCCAAACTACTGGAGTTAATCAGACCTTACCAATCACCTGATGAATCTCTGGCTACAGGCAGATCTTTTTACACATTTCAAGTGGGACACTTTAAGATATCCAGAGCAGGGGCATTCACATCTGCTCTTGTCACCACAAGCTCCCTTAATAGGCACCTCYAGGACAAAATTTATCTTGCTCAAATGAGATTAGAGCAAAATAGGTCAAATTAATTGTGTCCTTATTTCTCCCYAGTGAGCACAAATGGAGTCTAATGTAATTAATTCAGAAATAAATATCTCTGCCACAGATATTTGTGGTTGGAGAAAAAAGGAATCCAAGCCATCGATTTAATTCTTCTGCTCCAAAAGAATCATCTGTAAGATGAGTGTCTGTGTAGGCTCCCCTTATGATCAAACAATAGGAAAAGGCACTACTAGAGAAGTACCTAGTGAATGGGCCAATCTGAGGATAACTCACATTCCAGAAGTGCCAATTAGGTGTCTAAAATGTGAGAATAAAACTGCACTGAAATGACAAACATGTTTTGTTTCATCCATTAACTCTGAATCCTGATGACCATTTTATTTCAGACGAGCACCGTATCAAAAAAAAAAGAAATCTCTGATTTCTTTCTGGAAATGTCAGAGAAAATGAAAAGAGAAAGAAAAATTCTGATTTCAAAATGTGGTTTGGGTTTGGGATTTTTTGGGCCCATATCTAAGGGAAGCCCATGCCCTCATTACCAGCAGTGAAGTGACAGACTTGCACTYRAGGCATCTCAAATAGCAACACATATTCATGTTTAGGTAAGGGATTCACACCCAAAAATGTATGATACAACTGCTTTAATTCAGATATCTAAAATTTTGACCTTATCAAGCATTTCCTCTTAGTCCTCTTTGTATCTTCTTGTTTCTGTCCTGGCTTCAAAACAGTTAAAAAGATGTGAGGTACTACTTCATCAGCCTTCATCATCATATTGTCTCTTGATGGTAGTACAGAGGTCACTATGGAGTGGAAACTCACCCCAACTTGAAAGAGATTAATAAGTATTGTTTGAATTTCTCTATCTACAAGATCATCTGGTAAATTGCAGATATTGCCTTAAATCATTGAGGTTTGTTTTTTTTTTTTTAATCAGTAGTATACCACCCACTGATTTTATCATTGCATTACTTGCCTCCAAGAGCAAAACACCTATGCCTTTATATGATTTTGGAGCCACAGTCATTGATCCAAGCCCTMCTAATTTCTTTCTCAAAGAAAGAGATTTTTATGAAGCCAACAGCAAAATGATGGCACTCAGCTCACAGAAGACACTGTCATTTCCATTGTGTGGAGATAAAAATGTAGTTTTATCATTTCTATTTCTCCTGTAGAAGATCTAATCTTCTGACCAACCAGTATAATGACTGACCTTTAAATTGTAACAAGCAATCAAATATATTGGTTCTACTTTCCTCTATAATCTTCTTCCTTTGACTGCCCTTTGACTTTGAATCAGAATGAGAGTTTGCAAAACCCTTGATTCACATTTTAAAAATGTACAATTCTTTCTGCTCTGCAGGGGGGAAACTGGATAGTGGTCAAGTTAAGCAGCTCACAAACCCATGAGTAGTAAGTCACTAAGGCAGAACAAAGTACCTAAGACAATGCTAAAATTCACTTCTGTGAAGTCCTTACTGGTGACCCCAGTTTTCTTATCCCCTCATTTACATTTACCCTTTCTTCTCACACTTCCCTGGACATCTTTTCTCAACATGCAGAAAAATTCCAGTCTCATCCATCTCCAAACTTTTCTTTCAAATTCACTTGCCTCCTTCAACTAATATCTCTTGCTCTGCCCCTTGGAAAAAGCCTTACTCCTAAATTTTGATTGTATCTTCTTGTGGAGGCTGTTTCCATCTTTTACGCAATTTCTTTAAGCTCTTACTCAGTGACTCCTCACAAAGGAGCTTGGTATTTTTTGCTACAGGAGTATATTCCCTGACTTGTCATCTTTTACAGGACTTATTCCTCCAAAAACATTGTCTTCTGGTTGCTCTGACTGTCTTCCCTTAGATCTTCCTTCAGTCTCCAACAAGACAGCCCAGCCTGTGACCAGCCTTCTTCAACTGATACACACTAAGATCTCAGACTYTTTCTCTGACACCTCCTYATGGACATGCAGCTTTCACCTATACTTACCAGAGTGGTTTATCAGTCCCTTCTTTTATTATTAATTCCTTCAGGTAGTACCCATTTCTGGGTCCCTAGCCTGATCATCAATGTCATCTGTAGCTTCTCTGCATCTCCTGACATTCTGAACTTTCCCCTGAGCAGCAATTACATCAATTTCATGCTTGCACTCTCCATCCACATGGCCAAATCTCTTTTACATCTCTCATCAGCTTGCCTTACTTTTTACAATATGTTTTTTCTCCAGTATTGATAAAACTGTTTTTCCCCTTACCTGTTCAGAGTGTTCCCATTTACCTATTATTTCCCATATCTTTGTATCTTGTTTCTCTTATCTCACTTTTTTAAAGTGATGTGTCTATTTTCAAAGCCTGTCATGGCCAGRCTGTATTCTGGCTGTCACTTGTCATTCAGTTCTTCAAAGACCACTGTTTTCTTTGATTGCTCTATGTTTCCAATATCCTGCTTGCTAAATTCYGAACACATTGCTGATAACTTTCTTTCATTCTCTTCCATGTTGTGGACATAATGTCATAAGCATCTACTTTATCTTGCTGTCATTCAGAATACTTCTCATTTTCCTTTGCCTATTATCTATAAAAAGATGTGGAAAAGCTTCTCTTTCTTGGCAATCTGAAATTCCCTCCCATCTTCCAATTAGAATGYGTTTCCTTGAAGAAACCTCTTCATCTCTCTGATGTTGTTGATAGTCTTTGTCTTAAATTTAAATAGTAACCTTCTGTGGGGTAAGGGACATCTTTTTATTCTGTGACAAGCGCTAAACATCAAAGTCATAAAGATACAACAACAATATACAACATAAAGTAATAATAAAAATGATAGTGACAAGAAATCTGTTCCAAATTAAAACTCAACAGAAAAGATTTAGTGGCTTTAAAAACATCATTCACCTCTTGCTTTGGCACACATTTTGCAGCTTCATCACTAGCCACAGCACACTGTTTATGGAGCTATAAACATATTTGCATGAGCAAATAGATAAATCACAACAATGCATCACTTATAAAAAGGTTTATTCTTATTTTATCACATGACTAGGACAAGTAAATGTGAAGGCATACTCTTAAAATTACCTTGCAAATTGTCCTGTTGCTGGGTGGCACTGCCCTCTCACTGTCAGAGCCATCTGCTCTGCTCTCAGCAAACTCTGGTCCTCCATCCCCTCCTCCTCTTCAGCTGTATTTCCATGGAAAATAATATGTGTCTGTGGTGACTGACTGGTGTTCCCTYCGACCTCCAATCCATTTGTTGTCAGCCAGGTTTCCTTTCCTGAGTTTTTTATGTGAAAATTGCCTTTTAGCCGTGCTGCTTTGTGCCATTTCTCCCTTGTCCAAAATGATAAATGACAAGACATCCTCAGCTCCTCCAACCTACCAGCTCTGATAGCATGCTGCCCTGCCTGCCATTTTGTGCATCAGATAGATAMGAAATTTCCRTCTGCAGAAAGAGGAAAATMAGGAGTGCAATGGCCACTGACATCTGATTTTTCTGTGCARTCGAATTCTGCAAATTGCATGTATMGAAAAAGAGCCAAGTAYTCTGTGGCTCAAGGGAGGACAGRGTGTCCTGGGGACAGCTTGCTWATGCCAGCCCCTTCCCATCCCTGCCAAGGCTGAGGGTCTGCCCTGGGGTGCACCAGAGTTCAGGAGTCACTGTGAAGCCACCTCATCAACGTTACATTTGGAGTGCCTTGAAAATTGGTTTGGGATATTTTGACCTCTTTCCTGGAGTTCCAAAGTCAGAGTGGTAGAAAATTGGCAGATTTTTTTTTCCCCAGGTTTCTTGTTCAAGAAAACTGTTGGGATACAGGGCCTCATGCAGCTCCCATTCCCACCTGAGCACTGCAATTATTGGGGRCATGAAACTGTAAGTATGGAGAAAAAAATTTACTCATTATACTTACAAATTACATTCACAGGTACTTAGTTGGCTGATTAAGCTCTCAGTTCATAATTCTTCAAGTTGTGGGATCATCCTCCATAATTGAAATACACCTAGTAAKAGATGTGTAATTGAATATATATCAAAAAAGTAATGGGGATAGTGCAGGGAATTAATCTATTTAACAAGGAACATATTCTGGTAGTCATCTTGTAGTATTCCAGACAGAATCAAGAAGAAAAACTCCCTGAAAGGGATATTACAGTAGGAGGTATCCTTTCAAAGGCCTTCATTTTGTTTATTGTTTACATTTAGAAGTCCAAAGATCATAGGAGGCCATCTGGTTGTCAGCCCATGGCTGATTTTGTTCCTAATGCATATACACAATCACATAAGGATCAGCTCATTGCAATGCATCCTGGAGGTGTGTGAGCTGAAAGTGATTTGCAAGAAAGATTTCCTTTTCTTTTTTTTATTTAAAAATGCCAATTTTTCAAAACCATACTTTTTTATGACAAAGGATTGCTTTCAGTATTTTATTCCAAGTAAAAAAATTTCATATCTGTTTAATATCTTGTTTCAGTGTCTTCAAGAAGAAGTGCTCTGCTTTTTCATTTCAGAAATATTTACCTTCTGAAAAGTAATTACAGGGAAAATTAAGATTTTTTTAAATGAAAAAGATCAGCATCTAAAAGTAAGCATTTCAACTACTCTAAAGCTGTATTTATAGGGGAGGGAGGTTGTTTGCYTAATTTTGCTCTCTTTGAGGTTCTTGGGTTTTGTCCCAGTTTGACAGAGGAATCTGAAATATTCTAAAACCAAGAAAATGAGAAAAAAGCTTCTTGCCCTGTATAACAAGAAAATAGTTTATTGCAGAATTCAACTATGGTGACGAATGAGTGTTGAGTGATGAAGTGCCTCACTTGGTGATCTTCAGGCCTGTCTGTAATTATGTTGGTGGGATTTACACCAGGCCAGTTTCATGAGAAATCCAGTCATGGCACTGGCCTACTTTCTTTATACATTACATCACAGATGTTTGAATAATTACCTTGATTGTAGTTTTTTCTTCTTAAAATCCATACGTGATGTTGAATTAAGTTTCAACAAAGAGCCATCTCAGGCCTGCAAGTCCATTAGATATATTTTCACAGAGGAGCCAATGTAAGGATTCAGTACAGAGACATACAAAACTAGCATGTTTTGTAGCACAGATTTTTTATTTTTTTTTTTTGTCAAGCCACTTCTGAAGATTTCCAATCCCAGCATTTCATTTCCTGAATAACTTCAGGGGAAACTGTTCATAAATAAAGGGAGATTAGATATAAGGCCTGTGAACAAATTATCTCAAACTAGGCCATCAAATTTATTAAGACCACTAAGAAATTATAATGAATAATCAAGAATGTGTTTAACATGGTGGGGTTTTTTTCAGTTCATCTACAAATTCACTCTAAGTGACATGTCCAGAATTTAAAAGCTTGATGTATTTTAAATGTTAATCTGTGTGGCATTCCTTTACAGAAGCATATAATTATTAGTGMCATTTTGAGCTTAGGGATTTTTTCTATTTAGATAAATATTACTAATGTTGAGAAACAGCTTTTATATCTAATTTRTCTTTTCACAATACTGCATAAGTAGCTAATTCTTCTGTTGAAGAGTTTTGTCTTTAGTCATATTAGACTACTTAACTGCAATTATTCTTCAATTCAACCTCTATCAGTCATTTATTTTTAAGTCAATTTACTGGTAGAAGGAAGGTTTTCTCAGTCTCTCTGACATTTTCACTTTTACTAAAATWCAGAATTGTAAGAAGTTATTCTTCTTGAGCTACCTGCAGTTATTGATCATAAATTTCTTTTTCAACAATTGCCCTGATATTTGCATCCAAAAGRGCTTGATATTCATCAATTATTTTCATACTTTCTCCTCCTTGGGACAYTGGATAATAAGAACTGTGAGTAACTGCATTACTCATTGCATAGCAGCAGTTCTTTTTGTCTCATGTGAATAAACCACTTGCATGGGTCGGATCTTTTGGTTGACAAAGTCCAGAAAGCGTTCAAATGTATTTTTGGATTTACAATTCAGAAGGTTGTGCAATTGGGATTAATCACATGTAGGCCTTCAGGTCAGTTTTCCACATTTATTTTCTCCAGATCCATCTTTCTGTTCTTTCCCACTGCACAATGGACCATGGTGGTTTTTTAATCTTCAGCATGGGCCTGTCTCATATCCTGTGAAATGACACCAGAYGGTCAACCTCCTTTCCTTTGGGGAAGAGGGTCCCTACTGCTGTGAAGAATTGTAGCCTGGGGAAAGGAGGTGAACATTCCTTTTTCCCCTGGTATTTAAGAGAGCAAAGTCGTGGGCTTTTCGCAATTACAGCACAATTTCTTTCCTATCAAACCAYGTGGAACTAAAATTCCTTTAGAAGGTGTTTACCTTTTTAACACCATTTGAACTTTACTGCTGTTTCAGTTTTAGCTGATGAGCATCTCAAACTGTTTTCCATGCAGATTCCCTATTCACTTGGATGATTTTCTGAGAGTTAGGTGAAGCACGGGGTTTGCTGCAAGATTTCACCAATCCAAACTACAACAACAAAATCGTAAAATGGTGATGAGTATAATGGCAAACACAGAAAATACCAGACTTCTGACTGTTTGTACAACTTTGCATGTCTGTATTTTGATGCAGACTTCCACTCTCTGGTGAGAAGATGCAGTTTTTCAGGTGCCAAGGACTTCCCCCAGTTTGCACAGTCTTTCAGATATAAGAGACAAAGTCTTTTATTGCTCATGTTCTCTCAGGTACCCTCCAACTCATCTGCATTGCTGTTCCCTCTGCCACTTTAAGCCTTCCACTAAGCACAGAGGTCTGGGAGATTTGTACTGTGAAGACAGAGGCAAAGAAGGGGTTGAACACATCAGCCTTGGCTGGAACTGAAGCCAAGGTGGCAATGAACTTGCACAGGGATTGCACTAAGAATAGCTCTGGTACCAAGTCAGTAGAGATGAATGTCATCTTGGACATGTCATGTAGCAATGCTAAAAAGCATTATAAAATTTGTGATGAGCAAAACAAGAGATTACTTCTCCTTAATCCCTCCCTTTGAAAAGGGCAAATGGAATTACAGAGAGCTTAAACAGACAGGTTCAAACTAAGGCACTTTCTTCTTGTGAAAACTGTTGGCCTAAAACATTCAAGTTTGGCAAAGAACTGAAAATAACAGGAGTCATCATCTGTGACATGAAGACTTTATTTGCATCTTAATACAGAAGTGTCTGTCAGCTTGATCGTGTTTGATAATAATGATGTCCTTTTAATTTTAGCTAATTCTTTTGAAAYATGTCTCTCAAAGAACCAGCAGAGAAAATCACTTATACCTGCAGGCTCAAAAATATCTCCATTACAGTCTACTGGCAGCCCCCTGCCCAGCCCCCCACCCAACTTCAACTATTTGTAATTAAGTTTTCCATTGCCAACGTAATGCCTTGTTTATTAGCAAAGGCTGTTCAGTGGGGAAAAGAAATTCTACTTCTACTGGTATGAGCAATGCCAGGAGTAAGTGATTGCTCAGCTGTCATGTTTTATCATACAGAAATGCTGTCCATTTCATAGTGGAAAAATTTAATGGACAGACCACATATTTGGGTCATTTAATTTGTTGGGCTGTTTTTGTGTCAGCCTTACGTTTCTTTACAGATTTTTGTGCTTTTAACATTCTGTTCTTTTTGTTTTCTGTTGTTAAGATTCTTTGTATAGACTAGATGTCCTGATTGCTTGTTACAAAAATAGGTAAAATTCTACATTATTCTTCTTTTTCTGTTAAACCTTGGCCTTTACACAAAGGAGAGGAAATGAACAGAACATTTTTCCTCRTTTCCTTTACATTAACCACAGAGCTGAAGGAGCTTCAGCTCTTTTTAAGGCATTTATGAGACAAAAAGATATGTTGTATCTAGATGCTTTTGCCAAAGCTGGCTTCAACATGAATTGCTCCAACACTTAAAATTATCAGGCTGAGAGGATAGAGATCTTATTCAATTACATATAGTTGTTGCTAGAAAAACTTGTTCTTCAAATCTTTGCTTTAAAACCAGTTGCCATTAATACTACTATGTCCACAGTTTTTGTCAAGGATACCAAGAGCTGCAAGCCCACATCTAAAATAAAATGTTATCAAAATGTTTCAAAGCAATGCTTGCAGCTTTAATTCCTTTAAATTTAAAATTTCAGTTTGAAAAGCTTGTAAATATTAGCTAGGAGCACTACTGAAAATGAGTCTGGTTTGAACACTGCTGTGTGTTTGCGGTTCTGAAAACAATTTCAGTATTATTTTCTCAGTTCCAAAGATCTTGTTCTCCCTGCAATCCATGGCTGACATTGTAGACCTAGAACAGCTTTGCAATAAGATGTTTTCTGCAGATTAACATCTTATTTCCATTTTAATRTCTTTGGATGAGGATCATTCATATATACTTCTATACCAAACAGGGAATATTCTCTGGAGACAGGATTTAGCAGGGGGCCCTACAGAATGAATTTTTTTCTGGCAGGTTGATTTGTATGGAGTTGGGCTGGCAAATAATGCCTTTTAGTGAGAGGGTATTTTTTCAGAAGTGTTCAGCACCTACCGTAACCCAGGGAGGTGCCTGTGTAATTGGCTTGGTATTGAAAAGAGARGAATGAAAACAGTGACAAACTCCTTGCCCTTGGAAATGTAGCTCAACAGAGGTGCTACTACCCAGTGCATAAACACACAGAGGTGCAAACTGCAGAGCTTGAAACTTGATTTCACTTCTTTTTTTACCCCATMCATCTACAGGGCACCTAGTGCAAGTGCATAACTTGTTTTTAAATCAAATATTAGCATTTCCAGTTTAAGGTTAATTGAACACCCAGTCCAAGGCACACTGCATGACATTTTTCTGGTTTAATTTCTTATGGCTTAGTGTTGTGGATGGCAGGAACACTGGCCAAGTGAGCTCCCTCTGTTTATATGTCTTGTCATTAGTTTAATGAGAAGCTATTGCTGTGACTCATTCCCTCTTTTGCTCTAAGGCTCTTGCCTTTAAAAACCTGGTTAAAAAAAAAAAAGAAAGAAAAAGGATCTAATAAAAGCAAAATTGAACTCTCCACCTTTCCTTTTCTCCATGCTCATAATCCAGAGTCAGAGCAGATTCTGAGTGTCATCATTTAGCCCTCTGCTCCTACTGAAGTGCCAGATGCCCAGCAATATCTGAAAGAGGGGTGCTTATCTCTGGGAAGCTGTTCATCCTCTAGCAGGAGTTTCTCTGGAAGGCCAGCTAGATAGACATTATGCCCTGTGAGCAGGACAGCAGGCCTGTCTCCATGTATTTTTCTGGTTTTRATAATGGCCCTTGTTTGTCAGGCTGCCTGGCATGTGTGGCTTCACAGCCTGGTCCTTCCTGASTGAGCCAGCACCAGCCTTATGTGTTGTTTATTAAAAGACAATCCAAAAACTGGAGTTCCAAGTGGGATCTCTTCTCCATCAACACCACCATGTGACAGTTAAGCCAGTCAGAAACCCATAATGTCCTAAATATTAATCTTCATGAAGGAAAACTCACCTAGTCCAGAACAAGCATGGCTTTGATCCCACCAGCAGGAACATGAAAATCCTTATTTTCACAGAAAAATTATTTCAATCTCTTTAAAAAAGAAATTAAATATTTTTAGATTCCAATCATTGCTTCAAATGGGATTTAAGGAAACAGACTGGCATTTATGGGAATAGGTCTGGAGGAGGTATAGGAAATGTGTCTGTCCTCTTCACTCTTCAGCTACACAAGTGACAATAAACCTCTTTGAAGCACTGAGATGATGTGTCAGCAATGGCAAGCCAAGTCCTGCAACAGCCTCCAGCTGAYGATGTGTTGCACATTTCTACAACAGGATTTCAGTTTAAATGAATGCATTACTTAGGTGAATATGAGACTATGCCACAAGTAAGAATGCAAATATTCCAGCCAGTACTGGAGTTACCTTCCCACTCTTCTTCCCTTTGAGGCAAAGAGATTTTCTGACAGGAGAATTTTCTGAAACAATTCCTTTGCCCCTGCACCTGGTATCAGCAAAGACTCATTTTAGCTTGTTTTCTTGTTCTCACTTTTTTAATATGCTTCTCCTCCTTGTCATTGCTTTGGCCTTTTGTTTACACTTTCTTCCTCCTAAGCTGCAAACGTCAATGTGAAGGATGCATGGTGGGACTGAACAGCRGGTACTGAGGCTCTGAAACACCAGCCATCCTTTCTGGAGGCTATTTTCCCAGTATCTCTCCTGTGGGTTGAAGATACAATACCTCTTCTTTCTCCAGCTACACTGCTGGCAAATATTTCAAACAGGCCATAGCCTTCAAATCCTTTTGTTCTGAAATTTTAAAAGTTATTTCATGGACCACTTAATAAAGAATACTTTTAGTTGATTGGATTTTAATGAGAGAAAAGGGCATGAGGAAGTTTGTGCCTAGGGGTGCTATAGAAAAATAAATTACTGGTATAAGCTATATTTTCCCTCTAATTAGTGCTCTTGATGTGTGGGTAGTGTAAATGCAGTGGGAAATGCAAAGACTTCAGGAGCTCAATATGAATTCCACATTACTATGCAAGCAAGTAACTGACAGAGCACTGTGTAACTGAACCATCCTCCAACCCTGCTAAAATACCAAGCAAGGTACGAAAAGGTCTGAATGACACCTAAGTGTTACTGACAGAGAATTTTACTGAATTTCTGAAGAGTAGAATTGCAGCAAATCTTGCCAAGGACACCCTTGAATGGCTGCTCCCCAGCCCTCAGTACTGCCACAGTTTGGGCTCTTTTCTCAGAAARCCCTCCTGCAGGTCACAGAAATCAGCCAGAACATTCTGGTTTTGATTTTCACTGAAGAAGAAATTGCTGGATGATGGTGACCAGGAAAGGATAGGTTAGCTTTCTGGAGCCTTTTGGTACATTCCTTTGTATCYTCTGCAGCTGTTCCTGCAAAATGACACAGCTCTCCAGTGGCCCTTCTAATATGTGCCAGATCCCAGTGAGTGTCCTGGACACTCTAAAGTATCTCTTCTTTTGTGTTGAAACTACTAAACAGAAGTTTACTTTCAAAGAGGTCTTTTCCCCCCCTTCTTGCATATGAAGTACATGACTATATAAACATAAATTAGCAGAAGGCTGCAGTTTTGCTACTTCTTYCCTTTCTTGTTGTAGAAGAAATGTTCTTRAAGTCTGTTCTGGTCTTCTTTTAGGTGCTAAAATAAACAAATAGTGATGGAGCACAGGAAATGCTGCTGCAGCACTCACAAGAGAGTGTCACAGCTCAGCCTAACCTTTGTCTTCCACCTACTCTAGCAAGRAAACCAAGGAACACCACATGGTGTTCCAGGCTGTCACCACACTCTTCATTGGCCTCTATGTTGCTATGAATAAAATTAGTATTTTGAAGTTTTCARAAGCCTTCCTATGCTCATTTTTAACTCTCCCTACTGAAGAGCAAAACTGAAATGAACAGTTATTTTGTGTTGGCACTGCTGTACATGGGGAGACCCAAACCCCAGGGGTTCTCAAATCTCRGAGCTCTGCTGAATTTGACAGTCAAAAACTGAATGGAGGTAACCATCTCTAAGAAGAGATTCTGGCACAAGCTGCATGCACATTGTAGCTGACTTTTGTCTATGCAAACAACACTGGGTCTTGCTCTAGGTGTATTTCCACTGTGCAGATGAATTTTAGAGACAAGTGCCTACGTTTTGCAGTGATCCTTAAAACTATTCCCTAAAACTGCCCTACCTCTGTTTTGGGCAAGGTTTGCCAACAATATGCAGGAGTCTGAAAAACTCTATCCAGCTTTTCCAGGTCTGAGCCCTGTATCTTCACACAATCTGAATGTCTGTTAGAAAAGCCAGCAGTGGTTTTTTTGTGATGCTCATGTTCCTGCACGCACCAACATTAACACTTGGCTTTGGAGTCTGAGCTCACACCTAGCTTCTGCTATATATAAAAAAAGTATGCTAAAACATGAATGCAAATTCTACAACAACAGAACTATTTGTAAGCAGGCTGCAAAATTCACAGAACCCAATGAGTGGAGGATAATTGCAGGACATCAGCTGGAACTAGGTTAAAAAGCAGRTTTCTTCATTGTTTTCTTTTTAAGTCCTCTGTTCTGTATATAGAGCTCTTCACTTTGGAGATTTTGTATTCCTTTCAAGAATATAAAATAATTATACCTGTCAGTTTCTATTTGATTTCCTTGCAAAATTTTAGACACTTGTCTTTTCTATAATTTTAAATCCCAAAAAATAAGAGTAATCAATCATTTGTAGTGCTATGTAAGAAACAATTTTGTCATGTTGTTACCCACTGCTACACCGGTGCAGTGTTTCATTAGATTGACAAAGCATATCATGTTGAAAATTATRTAAATATGATAATGGCAACTCTTGATTTCTTAGAAATCTCTGAATCTGAAGAGACCCTGGAGAACAGTACAGATACTTTCATAAGTATATYGAGCTGAATTGAGTGCAATTTCTGTTAATAGAAACAAGTTATTTGCATTAACACCAGTTAGAACAAAATTTGGCTAGCTGTGCAAGAGGGCGAAAGTCTGCTGTGTTCCTGCAGTTATTTGTTTATTTCCATTTGCTGTTATGTTTACAGTAGCATAACTACCAGAAAAATGGGCAAAGGCTCTAGKTCTGCAAGCAGAACACTGATCATGTGTTTTAGTGAGACACCCCAGTCACRTGGGATTCTCTCTTGAGCAGCGAGTAGCAGGGGCACCTGGAATCCAAATTCCTCCCTCTAATGCAAGACACCTAACAGAGAGTACTGCACCCCACATTTTGATGCTGTCCATGATGAATTGTAGGCATCTCCAAGAGTAATTTGGGCTTTAGGAGGAAATCAATCACTCTGGGAACATATCTTCCATATCGTCTGTCTGCAGAACATTAGGAGGAATGTGCTTCAGATCCTAGYATTTGATGCAAGAGAACTGAGCCCAGATTGTTTTCCCTACATTCAATGTTTTAACTAAATAACTTGTGGCATCAGTATGTTACACTGTGCTAAAAATATATGTAGTCAATAAAAAGGAATCTCTTAAGCAGTAGTGGAATTTTAAAGTTTTCTTATGTATAAGGAGAAAAAAAACCAGTACTTCTAATTTTAAGCTGTTGAACAAGGAAGGTTAAGACACAAAAAAACAAGCAGAAAGAACAGCATGAAAGTAGCAATGAGAGAAATCTGTGCAGTAYTTTTTCACAACAGTCTCCAAAGTTTCGGGAACAAAATAACAGCTGTCTTTGCATCGCCATGTGCGCATCTTAAACAGAGCAACTGAGCATGTAGAGAAAGGGATAASATTTCATGGGTCACAGTTGCTAGATTTTGGCTACCCAGAAGYAGGGAGACCTGAGGGAAAATTTGAAATGGGAGAAGGAAAGTTTCAGTGTGCYAAGAAATACATGTGTGTGTGTGCATCTATATGCATACATACATATTTTAGAAAACAACTTTAAAATGGAGAAATGCCAACTGTCGTTAAATTTAGTACACCAGAGCCATAAAAGGACATAGGAAAATGATATGTTGTCTAATCTGGGTCCTTATTAAAGTCCCATTTTCTAAGTTATTGCCAAGAGTTTCTCATTTTTAAAGGTCATGTGACATTTAGACATCTCTTTTGGGGCATGAGCAGAACAACCCTCAAGATAAAGCTAAGAAGCTCCACARTTGTGTCTCTGATAAGGACACACACACTCCTACACATATTCCAYCTTCCACCTGGACTTAAATCAGTGTCCTCCGGGTGCAGCTATGAAGAGTGCAGCAGCTTCTTTGCCTAGAAGAAGCCAAACTTCCCTTTCTCACTTCCTGCCAGTGTRTCTGATCACCCCTTGGTCAATACACCTTCTGGGCTGTGCTGGTCTTGGGTTCATTTCCCCTCTCCATCTGAAGTTATCTGAAGTTGCTTCAAATATGAGGCTGTGTTTGGTGGGTGCTGCTTGGGTCTCCCATGTGCGCTCAGAATGATTATCCCTGGTTTCTGGGCTGGGGAGGAGAAGCAAAGGAAAGTCCTTTAGAGCTATCATGCAAGACAGCTGGTTTGTTGGGGGTTCAGCTAAACGATATTTAGAAAATCACTCTTGTGCTTTGTGAAAGTGTGAATTCAGCTTTAAAAAAAAAAAAAAAAAAAAAAGCCAAACATGCACCTCTTTCCAGCAGGAACTTTAGCATATCTGATACTGAGAGCCAACAGTGACATTACTGTCATAGCACTTCTTACCAGCTTAGATGTCCTCTCTGCAGGGCTGCTGTGCACTACACAGGCATCCCATAACCCTCATCCAGGAGTGTGGATATCACCAGGCAGCCTGCCTCAATARTTGCCAAGGGAAATCTCAGAGCTGTAATGCTCAATGTCTTTTACTGGTAACAAGCTTTGACTTCCCTTTTATTGTAAGGGATAGACTTRCATTTCCCTATCAAATAGCTGAAAATGAAAATAGCATAAGATAGAGTGAGGTTTAGAGACATCAGGGGAAGACCAGAGGATAATATAATTATATTTTCTTTGCATAGTACTTTTCTGTACCAAAGAAGAATACTAATTAAGGCAGAGGAACCTCACTCAGCTCAATGTAGGATTTCATCCCATGCCTCACCAGAGAGCCCAGGACAACAGCAGCATCATTTCACATCCTATCACAGCACTGTTTTCCCACAACTCTACAGATGTGTAGGCATTCCAAATTTGTTTTTAGTGCCATTCTTTCCACTACYTTTTAACTACTCTAAATTACAGCGTCATTACTCTTACTGTTCAATTACCTTCCTCTATTTTCCTACTTCTTTGCCTGGGCAGGCAGGAGGAATAGGAACATTTAAAACCAGACACACTGGAGAACATCCCCATTTCTGAGTAGCTCATATGAATTGCTGCATGAAGGAAGCTGTAAGCAGTTCAAGTGATTTTACTGATCCCACCAAGATGGAACTAGCCCATGTATTCTTAAATGCTTAAATGCCCATTAAATAATTATTTGAATCTGTATTGATGTTGAGTGCTCCAGCAACAAAAATTTCACATAGTGCTGAAGAACATTCAAACTAACTCAATTTTATAACCAGTCAGTTTTACTATTTATTTTGTGCCTTGTAGATTACATTTAAGGTACTCAATGCTAATAAAATTGCATCCTATTAAAAAACCCACCAAACAACCCTACAAAAAAAAAATCAAACCATGAACCTATCTAGTACAATAATATAATCTGCCAAGAGTATCTTTTGTTTTTACCAGAATTACCTAAAATCACAGTAGTTTGAGTCGGAGATGTTGCTCTGTCTCAGTTTTTCCCTTTTGTATATTGATCTTGGTTTGGAGGAAGCAAGCTGGGAGTAAAGAAAAGAACCTTGTCCTTAGCAACAGAGGGCCAAGGACCCTACATTGTTGCTTGCAACCAAAAAGTCTGGCCGCCCACAGTAATCCTGCAACACTCTTAAGCTGAAGCCAAAGTGGGTGCTTCAGCCAAAAACCTCCTTGTCAGCTTCTCAATAAGACAAGTCCCTGGCAAATCTTTATGTGTCTCAAATGTTCAGCCCTTTTTTGGTCACTGACTGATAGAACGATCCTCTAACTGGGTGCCAAGAGGGTGCAGAAGAAATAGGTCAGATGTCTCACTCCCTGGAGATGTGTTCTCTTCTGCTGAGTGTAAGGGCAGGCTATTTTGTCAAAGGCAGGGATTTCACATCCTTGTCTACAAATTAACCCTCTAAAGCTGGTCCCTCCAGTCTCAGGGACTGTGCTGCCACTAGTGCAGCCTCATCAGTGCAAATGTCAGCCATGTCCCAGCTGAGTGGCAGAGATCTGAGTGACAACCAGCCCTACCTTTCCGCACCCTCCTTTCCCTGGAAAAGGAATGTGGGCTCTCAACCTAGGCAGAAGTTGCAGTGTTGTGCAGCTCTTCCTGAAATCCCTCTGGGTCCYATCTCTAGATGCCTGGATGCCTCCCAAGTGGCCTTGTATGGTATTTCTAGATCTGCATGCCAGGTGCTGGGAAATCCATCCTTAAAGGTAGCTCATGCTGGTGAAGGGCAATGCAAGACCTGGGACAAAGGACACTCAAACTGAGTGATGATCAACACTGAGAAGATCCAGATCCACTTTTATGTCCCTGTGTTCAGAGGGAATGTTCAATCGTGTCTAAATGTAAGAAACACTTGTTTCTTTATCAAAGAGGRCAGATAATGTGTTCCAATACCTGTACCTTGCGTGTCAAAATCAGGTGTCTAATAAAACAATCTCCCTAAAAAAATGAAWCTATTATATACACAGGCAGTGCAGAGACATAGGGAGACAAACTAATCCATRATGTTTTCCCAGAGGAATTCTTTAAGGACAGGTGTTGACCCATTTCTGGTGTTTTGGCTAAATACCTTTCATTAGCCTGTGTCAGTTTCTCAAATATTGTTGGCAAAAATATCACTGACAATGCCATTTTCCTGTAGGGTTCCTGCATAGGCAATATTTCGTGATGAACTCGGTAGAACTGCTAATGTAGAGAATATCCTGAATAAAATTAGTTCTCCTATGGGTAAAATCCACTGAAGAATGAGCAATGATATAGCTCAGAAATCATCATTGCATCAAGATAATACTCCATGGTGTATACCAGAGGGAAATGGCTAATGTGTGTCAATTTATCATCATTTTAAATACAGACTGATGCTTAAGGAATAAATCACCATGATTTCCCTGATTTGTCATCACTAGAGCTTTGCTGATCTAAAACACTCAAGAATTATAYCCACAGKGCAGTAATACTAATATAATCATTGMTATTTATGKGCCTGAATTGTTTTGAATGCAGAGTTTGCCAACTGGTTGGAATACATCTTGAACTCTGMGGAAACGTGTTACTGCTGTTGGACACAGCAGATCCATAATGACATCAGAATGCAGAGRGCACCAAGTGATTTTGTTGCTCTACATGTCAGAGCAAAGAGATTTAGTGTCTGTGTTAGACAATGAATTAAATAAATTTAAAAAATACTAAAAATCAGAAGGAAAGAGAAAAGACAAAAAAATGCAGAAGCTAGTTTTCTGCACGTCAGTAAAGAAACATCCAATGAGAAGAGCATGTAAAGGCAGTTTGTCCAGTTAACAAATAACAGGAAATGTCAGCACCGAACCAGACTGTACTCATTGATTTCAGCAACATTTCTAAGAACATACAATAATGCTTCCCAGTGCYCTGTGTTTCCAGGAACTGGATTAATAAGATCCTATCTTTTCAACATCTTTGCTGCATAAGCAACCAGAAAAGGCTCTTAAGAACATATTGTTTTGAAGAAAGTTGTAAATCCTACTTCCTTCACACACTTTGGCTGATTCCTCATAAATYCTGCCTATTTCAGAGGGATAGATCTGAGCTCTACCACAAGTAAGGCACGTACAGTACCCTTTGAAAATAATGAGATGAGCATTCCTTATGCTGCTATTTCAAACATTCTGTATAATTGCTGTTATTAACCCACTTCCTTTGTGTTGCATGACAGCTGYGTTCTACCCTGTTGAAAATAATAGAGGAAAGTGTAAAGAAGTGCAGAACAYTTTAGTAGAACCTCAAAAAAGCTTTTACTTGGTCAAAATGACTTTAAAAAATCTATTCTATTACTCTTTTTTGCATTATATTTAGCTGTACAGTATACTTTATCAAGGATATTATTATTGATTTTTAACCTCTTTTTCCTTATTTTAAAACAAGATATTTGTTTTGGTTTTGCATGTATTTGACAAATTAGGGTGCACATCAGTATTTAAGCTGGCTTTAAAGGTTTTCAAAGGAAAGAGATTTTTATTTCCATGTACCTTTTTACAAGGAAAATTATSTTTTTCTTGGCTKTTATTGAAGCCACTRTATTCAGTCAAAGAYTTMAACATCTTCAGTGTATCCAGGTTCAAATAATTACTTGGACTTTAAAGTTCTAGCTAGTGTGATGACAGTTCTTATCCTGTCCAATATGTGCAATTAATTCTCTAAAAAACTAAGTTGGAAATTGCAGTTCCAGAAGAAATATCCAAATGACACATAATCCAGTTCTATATTTCCTTTGACATTTTGTCAAATGGTATGCTGCTTTCAGTCTCACTTAGAATAATCCAGTGGGACACATCATGCAGTATTTGCTCTGTCCCTGGAAGAATCCATGATCTACATCTACCTCTTGTTGTGGAAAGGATGGCCTCCATGCATCCATTCTTATTTCTTCTGTGCTTCTGATATCTTTAGTAGTGACAACCAAACTGTGCATTTTTAACAGTACTTACTGTTTAACATAGACTTGCTTCCAAAATCAAGGAAAAACTCTCAATTTTTTTCTTTTAGGGGATTTTTAACAAGTCAGCAAAAGAATCCTGCCAAGAGGTTTCAGTCTTGCAGAAGTAGAGGTTACACTGTCTCTAGCATTAGCAAAGTTAAATAGCTGTTTATTCAAACTCGTCTACAAAAAGGAATAGATCCTCCTCTAGTGGAAACGTTCAACTCTATWATCTCCAGCACTCCAGTAACCTCAGACTCATGTAGATTAGCYACAAATTTTGGTTTTTTCCAATTGTCCGTACAACATTTTTTTCCTAGTGGCTTTTTTGGGGTTTTTTTTGTGTGCTTTTTGATACTGTTGTCCAGGTGAAATTTCCTTTCCTTCTGCCACTCATAATTTTGGAACATAAACATCTTCACAAAAAGCAYTATGAAATGCACAAAAAAATCCAAACAAAAAAATCACATTGGCTGCAAATCAATAACCACGGCTATTTTTGCACTGGGAGAACAAAAATGAGAAGGAAGTGGTTTTAAAGGTAGGATAATCTAAGAAAGAACAACTAAATAAGGAAGAGTTATTCTTCATTACAAGTTAAAGGTTAGCCAGCTCCCAGGAGCTCTGTATGACCTTATTCTTTCAGATAATCTAATATTTTAGCTGATAACTTTGTGGGCATAAGGTGACCCCTATCCTGAGTTTTCTTGGTCAAGGCCTTGCTTATGCTAYCCMTGGTTTTGCAGATAAATCTGACAAKAATACTRTAARTGTTTCCAAGCCAATACATWGYCACACACAGTCCCAGACCCTTAAACTGAGCTCAGATCTGTTGGAAGTTCAGATTTCYACAGATCCTAAACACAGWGCCTTGTAGCCAGCAACTATTTGCATATTCACACCATCACCCTTAGGTTATGTTCACATCCAGAATCCAAATGAATCTGCTTAATGGTCCTAGATATTAGAGCACAACATCTTAACAGCAATTATTTTACCCTGAAACTGCTAGAAAGCTGAAAATGCCTTATCAAACTTCCCTTTGCTGCCAGAGATTCCTCCAGCATTTGAGCTACAGAAAGCACCCATGCCTTTTCTGTTTGCTGTTTAAATACACTGACATGCTGCCCTCTTGCTCTTTAGTCTGCTTCCTCATGCACTGCTCCCAAGCTGTTGAATTCTCAGAGAAAATAAGGGAATAGGTGCCCCTGGCAGTGGGYCACCAAGTTCAAGCACCTGGCTTAGGAATGCAGCCTTCCTGGTTTCCCTTCGGAGTCTTTCAAGAAGTATGGAAATCTGAGGACAACAGAAGAATCCGTTTGTTAGTCCTGCTCTGGAACACTCTCTAGGAGTGCCAGAAACTTTGCATTACATTTTCAAGGACTTCATTGAAGTCTCCTGAGTTACCTAACTTGCATAAAAATATCTTCCCAGATTTCCATCAAAGCATTGCATTTGGTAGAGCCAAAAATTTATTCAAAACATGTCTGGATGGATGGACTTTAGAAGAGAGATGTAAAATTTTAGCATCTGTGATTCTACATCACACAAGTAAGCAGGAGCTTTTAAGCTGCCTGATATGAAGACAACAATCTGTCCAAGCTCTCCTTTCCAACCACTTCAACCACCACCACGCTTACAACTTTGGTATGTTCAGCATGACATTGCTTTTTTATCAAGAATTCTCAGCAGTCACATGGTCAGGAAGGCATTTTTCCTTTAGAAASCTCTGTGAGTTGGTGGCTTATCTGAATTTCCAGGTCACAAACCAAAAATTTTAATGGTCTTAGTATTATGAACATCAAGGAAGGAAGGAAGATAAGAATCTTCAGTCAGTTCCGGGTGAAATGCATTATATTAGTGGTGTATTGGCAAGATCAGATCTAGTTCAGCACTCACTACCAGTTTAAAAAGGCTCTTTTACTTTCTGGTCTACTGGCACAGAGAAAACACTGGAAAAAGTTCTKTCTTGCTTGTTTAGCCAAGCTGTGGGAAGCTATTGGTCCAAATGTTGTGCCAGATGGGTAAGTGAGAAGCAAAGAACAAAAGAACAACATGGAGAGGATAAGAAGAAGGACATGTAGAGGCAAAGCAAATGCAGGAATGARACATGTGGGAAGCAGTAAGACATTTCATAGAACTGAGATGTGAAAAATTAAGAGTCAGAAAAATGACAAGAGAATATGGAGGCTAGAAAAATGGGAGGACAGGAAGACTGTACCTGGATGGTCATTTACCTCCTGCAAGGTCAAGTAACTCCTGCAAGGGCAGAACATGAACAAAATCCATTATTTTGGGCAGAGAAAACAGAAGTGCTGCAGTCAAAGGATATTACTCATTGCTTCTTTCTTTGCAGTCAAAGTGAGCAGTTGATCAGCAAAGCACAGATGATTTTGCATGCTGGAAGACTTAAAGATGTCCAAACCATCAAGAGAGATTTACAACAGAAGCCAGACTTGATTCTTACAAACCCTTTGCAATGAAGCCTTGGAGATTAGTAGTGACCTCTGCCACACCAATGCTGCACAGCTGTGCACACATCAGTTTATCCTCCAAAATGCTAACACTTGTTCACTTTGGTGGGAAAACTGRGCTGCTTCCCTTTTCTTGCTGATTTGGCCTGTGGCTGATGTTTTTTAAGTATTTTTTCTTACAATACTTCAATTTGATAAGTCTAAGGCAGCATCTTGTCAGAAGCTAAAAACACTTTAAAACTGCTTGTGTCTAAATGAGCAACATGAGTACTGCAAAACCCACCCTTGTTTAGAATATTTAAAGGGCTGTAATGATCTTGGGACTGATATGGTTGYTGCAGCTTGAAAAATGAATAGAAGTGTGTCATTAGGAGCAAGATGCAGATGTGGTGAGATTTTGTTCATCACTTTTTGAGTCATTTTCACATGTGTCTGTTATGTGGGTGCTCTAGAAGCTGAGAAACAGCCCAGAACAAAACTTCCTCTTCATTATCACTAGGCTGTAAAGAGGAGTRGGAAGCATTGGGAAATGCAAGCCTTAATGTTATTTCAAGTACATTTTTCATGAAATAGATTGARTAGGAGAGAGAAAAATTTCCTACGGAGAACACTAGATGTATGAGTGCAGCAGGAGAAAAACATCTGCAGCTCTGTCTAGACTACTGTTTATGTAGTCTTCTAAATTAATTTGGTATATTGCCAATTCATTCTACTTAAAACTCACCTTGGAAAATTATGTTGCAGCCA
Source organism: Alauda arvensis (assembly GCA_902810485.1). Taxonomy (NCBI): domain Eukaryota; kingdom Metazoa; phylum Chordata; class Aves; order Passeriformes; family Alaudidae; genus Alauda; species Alauda arvensis. The sequence goes on from CADDXX010000152.1 coordinate 24,268, forward strand.
TTTTATAAAGTTATATGTTTAAATCTTAAAGCTTTGGATGCATGTGAYGGGTAGGAGATGATCTCACAGAGCCTTGCTCCAAAGCACAGGCTTGATTTAAGCTTATTACTTTGATCCCATCTCAACCAGCGGATCCACAATCATTTGGTCTTTAATTAAGCACATTGTGGAACTGGGACCCAACTAGCCTTTTCTTCTTCAAGCTCCCAAAAGCGTTTCTTACAATAAAAAGTCTACAGTAATAGATATGTACAGGGTGTGACACTGAGAAGACTGAAGTAACCATGATTTTTCTTGTCATGTTTAGAGATCAAAGTCTTCCTGGGTGAATCCTCTCAGTGAATTGTCAATGGATTTCTGGGGCACCTACATGGTGAAATATACCCCTAAAAGAAAATAAAGAATAAAACATTGCTGAAATTTAATTTGCTGTAATGAACAAATATAGAATTTGGTCTCATAGAATATTTTACATGGTAATTGTTACATTGATAGGAGAAGGTTCAGTTTAGGCTCAAAACATTGAGTAGGGAGAGAATTATAGTTTCTCTGGTGCTGCATCTCTTCTACTGTCTCTGCACTGAAGGATTCCAGGTGAATGACACTATGCTACTTTAGGCAAAATACACATTTTCCTTCACTGTTGAGAGGMTGCTCCTCAACCTAAAGAAAATTGATGTTTTCAAACCTTGCTCTGTGTATTAAAGACTTGAAGGAGAAGCAAWTTAAGTCTTTGCTGACAGCAAAATAAATCACTTCATCTCCTGAAGTGTGAGGATTCCTGAGGACAGAGTCCAGATAAGCCATTAGGTACAGGCACACAGAAAGCAACACAGTGGGTACTGTTTGACACCCTTGTGACTTCTAATCTTTGTTTAAGTGCTCAGGGTATTGGTACCAGAGATGTTTTTCTTGTTATTTACACACACACACACACAGAGAATGTCCTGACCACTGACAACCTGGTGTGTCACTATTCACAGTTCTGCCAGGGGATTTTCTGAAAACATCTCTTTTTCTGACCTGACAGCCTGGAAATCCTACTTTTAAGCCTGGCAACAAAATCAACTCTTGTTCAGTTCAAAATMATTTTTAACTTTACTCTGACAGTTGTCTTACTCCTGATTGAAAACCACTGCCTACCACAGAGTGCAAGCCAAGTGATTGTTAACTTCAGTAACACTTCAGGCATCCTGGAAAATGCAACCATGCCACAGGGCAGGGTTGCTCATTCATACCAAGCATCATTGGGCACTTTCATTTTGAAAGATTTTGCCTTAGTGTCCTATCAAACAAAGAATGTAAAATCCATCAGATTCCAGGATGTTCCTATGTAGTGCTGACCAGTGCCACTCTGAACCCAGCACAGGATGACCAGAGAGAGCCCCACCTCCACCCCAGCTGCTCCCCAACTCTTCCTAGCTGCATGCTGTCAGAGAGAAAGCAGACTCAAAACAGAGCCYGCTCCATTTTGAGGTGAGTCTTGGCAGCTCTGTATAAGCTGCCCCAGTGGCAAAAGGGCATCCCTGAGTTTTAGAAAGATCTTATCTTGTTAAGGCAAAAATTGGACTCAGTTCCTCTGCAATAGACCTGTCATGACATCTGCAAAGACCAAGTCAAAGATAACTGCAGAGGTTTGTAATTGTCGAGGCAGTCACAACACAAAGCAGAGACCACAAGCAGTCTCCCATTACTGCTAGCTGGTGGCTCACCTAATTCCAGGTGTCTCAATAGGAGAAAATCAGGTCCAGACCTCCCTGTGGCTTTTACTAGCCACTCTCAGCTACACCAACACCGCCTCCCCTACTACGTCCCAGTGGGTCACTGTGGTAGTCGAGATGGTCAAATCACACAAACTACTTCCTTAAAAACTTCCAGGGGCTCCAAGTATCAGGACTTTATTATCTATAAATCTTTCATATCAATCAGAAGGCTTCAGGCACTAACACCTTGCTATTTAACAGTCTCTATCTTTTTTCCCAAAGGCAGCTCCAAGCAGCTCTCAGGGTCTGTCCATTTATGGCAGCAGCCAGTTCTCCTTCTCTCTTCTTTCTCACAGCACCAACTCACTCCAGCCGGGCCCTAGCCCAGCCCCTGTCAGTCCCTGGTGCAAAGTCGTACCTTATCTGTCCCTTGCACCACCTCCTGTTCCTGGGTCTGCACAGCACAGCATCAGACTCCAACTGAGCTGCAACTACAAGCAAAGCCCTCCCAGCCAGCTCACTCTTTATCACACCCATAGCTGGGAGAACAAGGCTGTTCCCACTCTAGGGTAATTAACACAGCTGCAATACATCAGAGGCAAGATTACTTTTAGTACCAACTCTTTGTTTCCTCACACTCTTTACCTATCTTACTACAGAGGTTATTAAGTTTTTGGAGGATATTCTGGAATCTACAATGGTGTTCCAACAGTATTTATGCAATTCTAAGAAAACGTGTAAGAATTTTAGTTGACTTTCAAGGCACAAGTTTTCACTTTGTGAATACCTGAAAAGCTCATTGCAGTGTACACTTCAAATTGTATTTTACCTAAAGGTCATTATAGAATCTCAAGGAAAACTCAGGGAAAGCATGTTACAAAGGCAGCTACTCCATTTCTGCAAACCTTAGAGTGTAAATGGAAGGTTCATGTGTTTGGGTTGGATGTCCAAGSTGCATTTTAAGCTACATTTCATAATGGCCTCCAGGAATGTGTACACTCTGGCAATAATTTTACTGGGAATAAATATATTAACTTTAGTATAATCTCTATCTTTTTATGCATAAGACATTTCCCTTTTTTACCCCCCAGGAGTCAGAGAAAGGCCACAAAAAAACTTGTGCAGATAATACAGACTCACAGAATAAACCAGTTTGGAAGGAGCCTTTAAAATAATCTAGCCTGCTCTCTGGCTCAAAGTGGAGCAAATCACAATGTTAAATCAGGTTGCTCAGGATCTTGTCTAGTACAGTTTTGAAAACTACCAAGGCTGCAGATTTCCACAGCCTCCTTGGGCCTCTCCTCTAGTTCTTCATTCACAGTGGGAGGGATTCTGCTCTGTGCCCAGCTGGAATGGACAGCATAGGTTTTACCTGAGAGCTGTAAAGTTACCCTCAGTCTACTAATTCTGAACAGAACCAAAGTAAAGCAAGGTTGATTTGAAGGAAAAAAACACATTTCATAGCTTCAAGCATTGTTTCAGGGCACATCCTAAAACTAGACTAAAACACTTWTGATTAAAAAAATGAGGTTCTGGGTGATTTTAACAATCATTATATAGAACTAAATGGAAAATACTTTGCAAAGAATATTAAGGTGATAAAGAAGAGCTGGATAAAGAWTGTCACATAGCTTTCTGGAAATAGCTTTCCAGTAACTTTTCTCAAAAGATATTTTGGTCTGTCAGATCCCATCATCAAAAAAGACCAAAGGCAAAAATTCATATTTTAAACTAAAGCAGTCTTAACTTCAGTTTCYTGACTCCTGAGCAGCTCTTGGAAATGAGGAATTCAGATGGAATTATTAGTGCATTATTTCAATGAACTGTACATCTGGGAGCCATTAGGAAACAGCCCTGCAACCAATCTGTATTTCCTTCATTGGAGTGCTGTGGTGGTGCATTGTAGAGGATACACTGGGAACACCTTTGCAGTGGAGTTGATGGATTATGATGCCAAGGCTTGCCTTTGCAGGACCATACAAGATCCATCATGATTTATACTAATCCCTACATCTCAGAAAGGCAAACAATGAAGTTCAGTCTATTTGTCATATCCCATCACTTGCAGTAGCAAAACTCTCCTGTGGAAGAGAGTAGAAATCACACAGGACCTAACAACAGAGGCATGACATTTATTTCTATCCCCTCAGTCATCTGTAATTCTTCATGTTTTCTCAGGGAAGTGTGAATTAAGTCCCAGTATCCCCAAAGAGCCAGTGATGTCCAATGCATTTTGTGGCAACATCAGGCTGGGAAGAGCAAGGGGCAAGAACAGGCAAAAGGCTGTTCTTCAGTACGACAATCCTCCTGATCCATTTCCCCCTCATAACAAAGCCTTGGACAACCACTCTGTGCTTACCCACATGCCTGGGCTCTGACTCCTCCAAGCAGCAAGGATAAAAGCCTGGGCTGTTCCACACTAGAAGTCAGGCTTAGGTRACTTAGGTAGGATCCTGAGAGCCTGTAGTTAAGTTTGACCTGTGCTTCACCAGAAATGGAAATACATCTCTAATGGCCTGAGTTTCACAATCTGCACACTCCAACACCTTCAAAAACAAGCATCTCTTAAGAAGCCCAAGATTTTTCTCTTCATGGCATTCATGGCCTGAGCAATCCAAGGATAACTTGCTTTCCACCTGCTCCAGTATTCCTTCCTTTCTGCCCACGTGGCTCTGTGTGGCAAGGACCTACATCTCAATGTCCTCCTTGTGCAAAACTGAAACACACTCAAGTCCTTGCTGAGTTAGATAGACAGCATAATTTCAATTCCTCAGTTTTGCATCTTTATATTTTAACCAGTGGTACACTTACAATCCTGAAATTTGCTTCACAATCTGTTTCTATCCGAACCCAGAGTTCTGGAGTTGAARATCTTGGTCCAAGTAAGTTCAGATTCCCACATCTTTTGTTWCTGTTGCTTGCATTCACTTTGATTGCTGACAGTACAATCACACTAGCAAAGTGCAGTACATTCAGTTCATATCTTAGAAAGAAATAAAAAACCTCTAGCCAAAAAAACCCCAAAACCCAAAACAAAAACAAAAAAAAAAACCAGCCCACCAAAATTCATTATCTTATGATTTTGGAAATATGTACACAACTGCAGCTGTTTGGGCTCAATAAAGAACTTTTGTCATTTGTTTGGTTTTGTTTTTAGTGCCAAATACTTAATGAGTTCTCAACTTTCTCCAAGCTATTTGTAACTAGTGCACATTACATACAGTACATTCAGGCAGTGGCTAATGCCTTTGCCTCTAACATTTCTGTTCAACAGTAATAAGGGCTTCAGCAAAGCCCCAAGTTRCTGTAAGTAAGTGGATAAACAAAATTTATTCTGGTTCAAAGTTCTATTTTCAAGTGGTCAAGGGAAAGAAAGTTTCTTACTTTTTTTTTCCTTTCAAATAACTTGTCCAGAGAAAATAAGGAAGGGAAGGATATTTTTTCTTGCAAATGACTACATTTGGCCACAATTTCCAAGTCAAGCAAGATACATTGAGCTACTTCTGCAGTTTATGTTGTTCTCACTTTTGTTTCTACCAGGACTAATTAGGTACATTGCAAACARCTCTTGAAATAAATGAGGAATCACAATGTACCCCACTTCTCAGTATCTCCAGAGCAAAGCACTGAGATGAAGTTGTTCATCTTCATTATAACCAGAAAAACATCCTCTGTTCCAGAGAAGAGAAAATAGATTAAAACTATGGGGKTTTTTTATTTACAATTACTTTTCAGATTGTCACACATACTAGCATTCCTGAATAATATCAGATGGTCTACATCATTGGTGAAAGACACCACAGTGTTGTCTTATGCAAAAAAAAACCAAAAAAACCCCAAAAACATACACACACACAAAAAACCCAACCATTGTGAGTGGTTTTTTTTGTCTCGTATCTACAGAAATCTTCAAGTGTTATAGTTCCATACCCACATTAAATTGAGATTAATTTCCTCAACTGGGTTACAGCATTAGAGACTGTAGTAATTGGAGGCATGCCAGGCTGGTTATGATTTGGATGTTTATTCTGAGAAGCAGATGTGGGGTCTGGTCAGACCCTGTCCAGCCCCACTCTCTGCCCCCTTGGGTGCATGTTGCCTCCTCAAACCCTCATGTTCTTTGAAACTCTAGCTCAGCAGCTACCACTGTTCAAGTAGTTTAAATTCTGGATGGCTGGCATATGTAAAACTAGTCAAATCTCTGCATCTGTTCTCCAGATCGCAAGAAAATAAAATTCATTGGAATATTTTAATATTTAATATTTAGACAGAAGATGCCATAGGTTTAGAAGAAGAGCTAAGCATGGGTCAAACAGTGGTCATGTCATTAGAAGGGGCCATAAACCATCAAAGATCTCCAAGGTACCCTCAGACTCCTTTCTGGGGTCTTCCATCAGAGGATTGCACATGCAGTGTTGCATCAGACCATGTAAAGCTCTCTCCTCCAAGGGAGGTATCTGCTTGTTCCCACCTGAACCTCAACACATATTAAACCTCTTTTGTGGGTCAGATGGGTCTTGGGGTACATCTGCTCTACACAGTTCCACAGAAATATCTGAACCCACTCCAAACCCATCAACGTTTTAACGCTGTTTCAGTGCTATAGATCTTTATCCCAATTGTGGCCACCATGCTATTTCCAAAACCTTAGCACCATGCTCCATGGTACAGGGCAAAGCTGGTGTCTCAGTAGTGCAAGGAGCTATATGGTGACATTGTGTCCAAAGATACAGACAATTCATGGCAGTTAGGTGAAATGTAGAAGTTTTGCACAGACGACTCTCTAAAAGGTACCTGAACAGTTCCCATCCTCCAGAACCCACATCCAAATTATCTACAAAGTAATTTCATTCAAGTCAATAGAGACAGTGTTGAAGTCAATGGAGGGTACAACAGAGATTAATTTGTCCCTTAAAGCTTTAATAACAGGAAATTACCATCTGGCTCTACATGCCTGCTTTATTAAATTTTTATAAGACACAGAGTGACAGTTTTTATAGAAAGACAGATTATTATTGCACACCATCCAAGCATCTCTCCTCAAAACTGGCTTTATTCAGCAGGAAGAACATATGTATTGCTTGTTTCACTTACTGATGCCTTYCTTCTTTCATAAATGTAGATGGTTTGTATTAGAGTGGTTGATGTCAGTAAAGACTCAGTTCCCATAATCTTCATTCCAAGCAAGTGATGCAAAACTTAAAGCAAAAATCTCTATTAAAAATATATTTAAATAAAATTAGAAAGTATTCCATCAAGGATCACATGTCCAGAGCAGTGGACTTAATTTATTATCTCTCCATATCATTGCCCTCTCTGTTTTGTGCAAATGTAATTGATTTGCTCAGTCTTGACACATGAAAGAGGAATATTTCCTCACAGGGGTTTAGCTATAGGTGTTCATGCCAATAGTAAGAAAAATTGTATAGCCAGATCCTTACACACAAAACAAAACAAAACAAAACAAAAGCCTCAGGAAATTTACCCTTTCCCAGAAAATGTGAATTTTCACTAGCAAAATGTGGAAGCAATAGTTTTAAGAAGTCACATCACATAAATTTACACTAGTGATGTTCTGCCCCCTCTAAGGTGTATGCAAAGAGTTTGAAGCAGGCACTTTCTTATGTTAATCCATGTTCACAGAGTCTCAAAGGAGCCCCTTTTCAATGGATTCACATCAGTAGGCACAAAATTGCAGGTGGCTTCATTGCTTCTGAARAGGAGACCATACTGCCCCGTTTTGGATACCACTGTCCTCCTGACCCTCTTTAAAACTGTGTAAAACTTGACTCTTTCCCACCCATTGGGAATGTATTTTGGGCKTCATTGAGGATAAATTTGCAAGTGTGTGAGGCCAAAAGCAGAAGTTTAAGACATTTTAAATTTTTTAAAGTGAAATTACACAAGCTGTTTCTTTCAGAGAATACAACTGTTTTTCAGAAGAAAACAATGGCAGAGCTGGTTGCCTCTGTGTCTTTGTATACAAACCACATTTGAGAGCATGATTCAGTGGGCAGGAAACTGAGCCACTGAAATAAAACTCCCAGAAAATACAAACTTTATTAGAAAGGCTAACAATTACTATTTTCCTTTTAATGGTCTAACTTTGTAACTTGATTATGATGGGATTTACCAGAATTACTTCCAAGCATACAGGAAGCAGCCCATTCCCCATTTCACCATCTGCAGTGTCATGCTGGGTTTTTAATAGAATTCTGTGGGCATGATATAATTGCAAATCTAGTAAAGAGTTTGTATTTGCAGTATTTGTCATAATGCAACGTGTAAAGTTTTACTAGTGTCTATTCAGAAAGCTCTGAGTTACAAGCAGCCAGAAGCCAGAAAAGTGCTAATTAAGGTATACAACAAAATATTAATCAAGAGATGTGGGGGAGGAGAAGGGAAAGAAACTACTTCAATTAGTCACACCATTATGTGGCATCCAGCATAGYCTGAAAGAAAAAGCTAGCTGTACTGATGAAACAGCCAAGAAAAATAGCTAGGAGACCCCTCTGGCAAGGAGTATGAGTGTAGGGACCACAAGTGGATTCTGTAGATCCAYGTGAGTCTCTGACAAAGACCATTTGCAGAAGAAAACACTTCTCCCACGCCTCCACCTGGGAAAGGTCCTGAGGTTTTCATCCCTCCTGATGGGGCTTTCCTGGCTCAACTGTGCTGATGTGAGAGGCAGCTGTCATGTCTTAGAGGGTGTCACAGACCATCAAAGATCCCCAAAGTGCCCCCAGACTCATTTCTGAGGCCTTCCACCAGAGCACTAAAAGCTCCACCAGGGAGGTACCTGGGCGTTCCCACCGAGCCTGAGTGTGTTTGAGCCCATCAGGATTTGTGTTTTATGGGTTTCTTCTCCCAGCCCCAAGGGATCATCACTTTGACCAAGGGATATCTAAGATGCAACAATCAAGTCTCTGGGGGTGGTGATTATGTATCTTTCTACTCTTATCCTTTCTTTCTCCTTCTTTTCCTTATGCACTTTCTTAAATATTTTTATGCCTTCATATTGACATATTACTGTAAATAACAGTAAGCAAAATGGCTACATAACCTGCTTTCCATTGCAACCAATTTGTTCTAAAATAAATCCTTCATGTGCATATTTACAAATACTGATCCTCCAGTCTCCTTCCACTCTAATCCGCCCCAAGGGATCTATTAACATGAACCTGGGTTACCCTCACCTTCTGGAGTGGGTTGTAACAGCCCACAGTATTTTACTTACACCATCAACTTCTTGGGGGGTTGGCCTGCTAACTGGCAGCCAGTTTTAATGACAGCCACGGCAACTTTTTATCCAGCAAAATCCTGGATCGCCACTTTTCAAAATAGACAAAGTCAATAAAAGGTCTTGTGGAATTCCAGTCAAGACATTCAAGGTGGTCATTCTGTTTTATTGGAACAAAGCAGRGAGAACAATGCAAGACAAAGCAGTTTGGATTTTTGGGGGAGGGGCTGCATAGTATGCATTCAATAGACAATCAGGGCCTCTGTCACCTCTACTTTTCAGAACCTCTTTCCATCAGAAAACATTTTCAGTGCTGCAGGTAAAGCACTAGAGAATGAAATTCTTATTCTAGCTTTACAGTCTTTTTCTTCCTACAATAATTTCAGACTGTGTTGAAGGAGAGAAATCTGCTTCAAAGTTTTCTTGGCTTTTTGCRTTATGGAAAGATCGTGTCTGGAGAAGTGAACCCACATAGAATCACAGAATCATCATCTGCATCAGCTGAAGTGTGTGGGTTTGTAATGATTTCACAGCACACTGTGCCCACAGTTCAATCTAGAAGATAAAGAATTTGCCTTGGGTAAATGTACAAGTCAACAAGGCATTAACTCTCTCATGAGGATTAACATGACCTCCATATCACTGTCAAAATCCCATTTTGCTTCTAATTTATGCCTTCTAAAAATTATTTCATCAACATGGTGATCATGACATTGATTATTTGAAAGCCATAAAGCCCATCAAAAAATTGCAGGACTAGCATTAAGGAAAAATAAGTCTAGAAATAATTTGGAACCTTAATACATACATGAAATATCAGGAAGGCTCGGTAATTCTATAATGATAGAATTACATAAGTCAGCACGACCATGATGACCTCACTCCATCTCTAGTTAAATTTCAGATTCAGAGTTTGAACAGCAGCAGAATGACATGCCTTTGTTGCTGGAGGAACTGTTTCATGCTTGTGTTGCTAGAAAAACAGATTAGGTGTTCTCAGGTCTTTAGGACAGGAAGAAATCATTGTTTCCCTGATGTCCTAAACAAAAATAGGCCCTTAAGAACTAGTCTAATTCTGTAATGTGAGCCGTGGTCAGTGGAAGTTTAGTTTTGAGGTCTTCAAGGCTACATTTATGAGCAAGTAAGTACTTGTCAGTGTGAATTAGTCTTACCAAGGCAGATAATCAGTTTAGGAACAAATACTGGCCGTGCCCTTTGTTTGCAGGGGTGCAAGAAAGAGGGTCTGAGCCAAAACCACAAATGTCCTTTTGATGTGTTGAGTCTGTGGCATGTCAGAGGGTAGACCCAGGGCTGAGCTTGAGCTATGACAGATTCCTTCACACAGTTGCCTGCTATGGGAACTCAGACAGTCTCCTTCCCTCTGTTAAATTATGGCACAAGGATGGTGCAATTKAGCTTCTTTGAATTTCTTTAAAGCTTTAGTTCCAGTTCTGCATGCCTGTGCCTGTGAAAGTTTCTATTGACATCAGATTWTCTGAGAACAAGTCTCACCCACAAACTGCATATCCTGAGCACAGACTCTCCTAACAAAGGCACTGTTGAGGGTTGGTAAGTGCTCTTCACTGCCATTCAGAACTAAACCTCACAGAACTTTTTCTCACTTTATTACACAATAGCTGGAGGTAAACCAAGTCTTAACTGCATAGAATTTTATGTCGCCCACCTTTCCTGCTGTAATGTCAACTAGCAGATGTTTTGAAGGTGCAATAGCAGTCAGTGTCTTCACATAAACATGAAAAACTGATGAATTTTTCTTTTAACTTCATTGCATKAGCATTAGGTCTCACTGATTTATCAAACACCAAACAGTGCATTTCTGCCATTGCAGTTGTCCCAGTATAATGTGAAAAAACCCCTGCTTTGTTTTGTTTGGGATTTTTTGTTGCTTGCTGATTTGGTTGCAGTAGACAAAATTTCTAAAAAAAAGAAAGAAGATTCTGTAATYATGGGAAAGGCACTGGATGAAAAATGTAAGTTTGTTGCTAGGTTTTGTCCAATATCTTGAAATAGTCTGAAGTGTGAAGCTCTATGGTGTGTCATTGGGTTATTCTAGGACACATACACAAGCTGGAATTACCAGTAACTGTTGATAAATAACTGGGTCATCAGGTCAAAACCAATTTATTAAAAGATTTTGAACAATGAATGAGGGAAGAAGGGTATGGAGAAGAAACAGCCAGGATTATCCCAACATGAAGGATTTCTAGTGCAATTTAAGATGTGTGTGGGGGCACTGGGAGATTAGAATCCTGGTCAGGTCCTCAGACCGTTAAGAGTAACAACGCTTAGGGGACACCTTCAGCAGCAGCTGCCTGAGGCTGTGTTGTTGCCCAGAACTATTCTTGATGGTCAATACCTCATTGTACTACCTGCTGAAAATGCATGCTGGAAGACATTGCTCTGTTTTCCAAGATGTTCTAGTAGAAAAAGCACACAGGGAGAAGGCAATAGCTACCATATCTTGGCAGATTAGCACTTAACGTTGTTTATTTCTGTAACAGAATTAATCATACTTTGGTATTTTCATTCTTCATACTAAATTAATTTCAGGCTCTATGTATGGGTGGGAAAGGGTAATGAAGGACCATTGCCTTTTTTTATGTAAGCAGCAGAAATTAAGGCATTGCATGAGAAGAGACAGAAATAGACAACAGGTCTTTTAAAGTATGGTGTACGGCATGAAATACATTTATTTTTATTGTCTCAAGGGACTGATTAGTGCTGAACAAAATTTAAGAAYCATGAGCACTAGCATTTCCTAGGAAAAGGGTTGAAAAGTGCTGTGCAACATCTCTAATTYCTGAGAGGTTATCAGCAGTATAATAAACCCAATATCAGTTAAATCCTCATTACTTTTCAGWGAGCTGAACTGAAACATTTTGGATTTCGACACTTCTGCAGAAAAGGACAGCTTGGAAGGAAAATTCAAAAATACGTTTTCATAAGATTAGGCCAAACATGACAATATATTTTTCTTTCTGGAAACAAGTGATTGGAAAGTATCTTTAAAACTTTATAWATTAAAGAGTAGTAGCTATTAGTAGGGTAGCACAGATGTAGCTGAAATTGGGTTGTGGATTTTCTTGACGCTTTTTCAGTTTTGATAAGGTTTTACATTCAGTACAGGTGGAGTTTCCAGCAGGATTATCTTTCAAAGCATCTGCAGGACTTAAAAGAATCTTCTCTGTGTACACACAAATCATTTAATAAAACACCCAGAGAAAATACAGCTCTGTGGATCCTGGCTGATAGCTGACCAGAAGGAACTTCCTTCTGTAAAGCTGATTCACCTGCAAAGAGAAATGTATTTCTACAAATATATGAACWAGAGTGATTTATTTTAATAAAGTCTGTCTTTCTCCAATTTTCCTATGAATTACTATGGGTTATTTATGAGTGAGCAGGGTTCACAACTGTTCCAAGATGTACACATATATTGTTCCGAAGATGTACCTTATAATCTGCCTTTGAAAATGCAGCCTGGGCTGCAGTGCCCCTTGGGCTGTACCTCAGAGGCATCATAACTCCACACTTCCTCACCAAAGAGATGGCATTAATTGCACATCTGTGTCACTAGGTCTTGGAACTAGAAGGTGACACATCTTTTAATCAGTTGGATTAAATGCTTTCAGATGCAAAGCATCATTACAAAGGGGAACACATTCCCACAAATTATTCCAAAGGTCAAACCTTGCATGAAATTGAAAACAGAACTAYCAGTGTATGAGATAACAATAACTGCAGTTATCTAGATGAGGTTTATGCATAGACAGTATTTAAGTGACCCAATAACAATGATCTATTTATGTAAGTTGTGCATAAGTATGATATAAACAGACTTGAAGAGGACAGTTTTCTTATGAACATATTTCTCAGCATTTTTTCTCTGTTCTTCTGAAGCACCTGGTAGTGGAGTCTGTAGAAGTCCTTGTCAGAACCAGTCAGCTTTTTGGTTTGAGTTTGGATATCAAACCTGATTTTCTAGCTGCACATAAGACTGTGTAGGACTGTATAACAAAAGTCTGGAAGGAGAATTATACCTAATATGAAAAGAAACCTACCCAGTGAATTTTCTTGGAAAATGGTAGAAGTAAAACATAATAGAAAATGCTGAAACAAATCTGTGCTGTTGCCTTGGAGTCAGCATTCTGCACTGCTCAATAAGAATTCCCTTGACTGTAACAGGAATACCCTTCAGGCTACAATGRCAGGGAAATGGACCAACAGAGCAAGACCAGATCCTTAAACTCTTTTATCAGTGATGCCAGTGTTTAAGAAGCACTCGATTGTTGCTGGGAAATAWGCATCATTGCAAATTAAGCTGGTGCTCCCCAGGGTCAAAATGGAAAGTTTGGTGTAAAACTGTGCCCACTGGTACTGGCATTAGCTACTGCTAATGATCCCAGCATAACTGCTTGGCTCACTCTTCAAGCTTGTGTGGAGGAAGCATTTGGGAGAAGTTTCCCAATTATCAGCTCTTTGAGGCTGATGTCATGGTTTACAAGTATGGAAATATTCCCCGTAAGACATGGACTCTGCTTCAAGCTGAAAGGGAGTTCAGGACTTATGGGTTTTGCATTGTTGGTTCTTTTTATTATACAAAATATTTCCTATGTGTAAGTACCTCTTCAATAAATCACAACAATAGTYCTGAGCAGAGCTAAATTAAATACAGCATAAATTTTAACACATGTAATATTTTTAGACATTAGCAAGGTAATTTTCCCATTATTGCTAAGTGTGTTTATAAGGGTAAGTTCCATTTGAATGGATCTTTTMTTCTCTTTATTGTTTAAACTTTTGTTCTGCAAAGCTTAATTATAAGTGAACGTCTGCAATGGTGAATTTTTTCCTCCAAAGTCTAGTGCTACAAGGCCCTTGCAACTACAGGTTGCACAGAGATCACAGATGCTGGTATTCCAACGTGCCTGGAGCCCATGACTTCAGTGAGGCACATTGAGTTTCTTGCTGGGCTGAAGGARACTTAACAATACTAGCTTAAACCTAAGTGCAAGCAAAGAGGATCAATATACTGCTGTGCATGGGAAATAACTCATGGTCCATACATTTGACCTATCCTCACTCTAACTTGGGGCATTGCCTTTGCTTCAATGCCATGCAATGCTGCTCTTGGATTACCATCAAAAACTGCTTATTATTTTTCAGAGCAAYCTTAAACTTGTCAGTCACACAAATGTGTTACTGCAGGTTAGCAAACTGTGCTGGATTCGTTGTCTGTTCACAGACAGAACAGTCATTGTTCAACACCCCTCTGCTTTTGAATTTATCCTGAAGTCTGGTYTTAGGATAGTCCCCTAATTGCTGTGACAAATGCTTCATCTACTCAGCATTTACATCGAAAGCCTGTACAAATAGTGAACATTCTGTTGAATTACTTAAAAATATGAACCAATCCATGACTGGATTTCCTCATTTCCTGGAATGAGCCATCACTTTGCAGGAACACAAGGGATTACTCCATGGCAGGTGYAGGATCAGGCTCATCCCTCCCTGATAAGCAGGGCACCCAAGCCAGGAAGCCAGGAGTTCTCAGCCCCACGGTGTTATCAAAGCAAGACATCTCTGCAAGGTGATTTGAATTCTTATGTGGTGATGACTCTCTCTCTCTGCTGTGACAACAAGGTGACCTGAATAAGCCTGTGGTCCCAGGCTGGGCACCTGAGCTGCATGCAGGTGGGTGCAGTGAAGCAGAGTTCCACCCAGACCAGTTTTTTTAGCCATCTAAGCAGTTGTAAGTCAGTGGTACCCAGAAGCCCTGCACAATTCCTGCTGCATACACACAAAAGGCAATAACTGCTGACCTAGAGAGCAAGTAACAAACACTTGACAATAGAGAAGACCATTTTAAAGAGGTGATATGTCAGTGCTAGTCAACTTTTGAATACTTAAAGTGGCTCAGAGGATGTGTAACCTATTTTATAAGCTAAGGCATAGGGCACAGACAGGGTGCTGTGGAGGAGAGTTTTCCAGATTCTCCACAATGGCTGACTATTGAATATCATGCCTACTGGGTGCAAAATGGAAGTTAGAAGGTAGGTCTAGTGTGTCTGGAGACAAAGGTTAAGCATCTTTTTGTTTCTGCATTTGCAAGGTGATTTTATGGAGCATTTAGTATACTGACACAGTTGTACTGRTGATTAGATAAAGAAGGTCCTTGCCCTTGGGCTCTACTCTTTTGGCCTTGCACTCARGATCAGGCTGCAGTTCTTATTTGCAGGTAAAATAAACCTTGATATTCTTTGCTTAAAACCTAATGCTTGGGCAAGATTTACCCTAAATGGGACTGTCTGTGTTTTAATAACTTCAGATGTACAGGAATGTTACTACTAAACCTGKTTTCTTACTGTTAAATTACATTGACTGTGCATTCTTGGATGCAGTATTTGCTTTTTTATTATTTTATTTGCCCATGGTTTTCAACAATTAAGTGTTTAGCAAAGTTCTTTTAGATTCAGGGAATTTGAGTATTTTGAAAATTTGGGAAACTGATTCCYTGTACTCTTTTTCCTCCCAGCTGACAATCCTTAATATAGTATACATTATGTATGTTGGTACATCAGCTGCTTTCAAAGAAACAAGTAGCATGGAGAAATCTCAACCAGTTAAAAGTTTCATTACAGACACAAAATAGATAAAGCAGACATACATTGCTTTCATATTAGAAAGAGGGGGYGGAAAGTAGGGCTATTTGAGTAAAAGGTATTTGAAAAATATTTCACAGCAGCTTAGGAAACTTCACACCAAAGAGCTTTGCATATTGYGCACAGAGCTTTGAGGATATGACACACAGTCTGTCCAGGAAAAGGGGTAACATGGGGAGGAGTGACTTAAAAGAGCAGRGCACACTTCACTTTGAAGAATTATTGTCCACTTCTTTGAATCAGGGGAAGAATATCAAATACCATTACAAATATACACAAAGACACAAGTCTGGGGACTGGTCCTTTTCAAATCTGTGCATGGAGCACTTTCTGCCAAGTGTCTGCTGACCCTTATGAACCCTGACAGCCTTGAGCTACTGTTGATATTAAAGGTAGCAACTGATTGGCAGAAAAATATTTATAATTAAATGCACTGTCATGTTTTTCATTTTTTGTGGATGTTGTCCACTGCAGGTCACACAACATGGATTTGATGGATTTGCACTACATATTTTTTGCACAATTGGAAAGTGAAGAGATTTCTGAACTGAGAAGGCCCTTCTTCACTTGTAGATTTTCCAAAAGCTCCCTCTGTCAGTGAAGCCTGAGCAAGGTGATTGCTCTTTGGGTTTTCTTGAAAACAAAGATTGTGAGTCATCTTCCTTGGAAGAGGTTCTGGAAGTTGGAAGGAGATGAGGATGATGCCTTTGTCAGCTCTTTCAATTCAATCTAGACCTTACTTTCCTGAAAGGTGCATTACAGTTCCATGTTCACAGCTGGCTGTTCCAACAAGTTCCTGATCCTTGCATAGTATAAACTGTGTGAGATTCCATAGTCTTAAAGAACAATGAGCTTTTCCATCTGCTTTTCAAATGTTCAGTCTTTCTTCACAGGTGAGTCTCACTCAGAAGGTCTCAAGCCACACACTGCTAGATGATTGCTCTGAATCTTTAAATGGTTAATCCCATTTCCAGAGGCAGTCCAGAATTTCTAGACACTCATCCTAGGGAACTGATGGTCTACCAGAAGGACACTGGAAGACTTGAGTAATTTGGTTCTCTCCCTAATGAGTCAGTTGGTGTCAGGAGGTTCTGAGAATACCAGCAATGGAATGAGAAAGTGGAAGATGAGCTGGCAAATCTGGGGGGCATAAAAATAGCTGTCTCGTACCAGTTCTGGGAAGTCTGGAACTAAAAATGCCCWGTGCTATTCTAAGGCATGGATGTTTCAACTTAAAGATTTCAAGATGTTCCTCTCAAGATATCAGTAAGGTCCCTCTGAGGCAGATATGAAGAATAGAGCAGGTGAAAAACTCAGAACAAGTCCATTTTACAAGTTTCTTACAAAGGACAGTACTTGAACTCTTCACATTATGTTAGATTTTTATTTCTTTTGAGACACTTATATTTCTGAAGGCAATAAACAAGATTTTCAACTGTATCTTTGTGCAAACTGTATCTTTCAACTGTATCTTCCCTTTCCACGAAAACAATTTTTTTGCCCAGAAGCTAAACACAATTGTTGAACTAATGTAAAAGAAAGCAAACAAATTGCTAGCAAGAACACACATACAAATGACAAAGTACTTCCGTTTTACTGTGTTGCAGTTYTGCTGAGTTTGGTCTGTGCCTTTGCCTGGGGTTATTCTGACAAAGTTCTCATTATTTGGTTACATCTGATGGAGAAGAAAGGGGATTGCAAGGSAGAAAAAGGAGCTAAGGGGCATAARRWTTCAGAAATAATATTTCAACAAAATCTTAWATCTGTTTTGTTCCACTGTTTCTGAGAAGAAAACCCACTGCTGTTTCAGGAAGAATGTCTTCCACAGTTTGTATAGCCARTCTGGTAGCAGATGGGGGAGAAAAATGAATCTGTATTTCTTRCAGGCTGGGCATGTCCCCTGCCTGCTGGGTTACAGAGATGGCTTMAGCAATCCTTCTCTCCTAGCAATATGGGAAACAGAGATGGTTTTTGTTTGGTGTTTTTGCACAGTACAGTGCAGAACAACTAATAAGATGTACAAATTTGTTTCCTCCTGAGAAAAACTAATAAAACAGTGGTTCAGGACTCATTTGAAAAGTGGAGCACAGATTCATTTGCTACTTACACAAGCAGTCTTGGRGATGCCAAAAGCACCAGGCTGTTASCTATTTAAAATTRCCTKTTGTCTCACTTTCTACCTTTCCAGAAGACCTGTGAGAGATGTTGATTTTCTCCCATAACACAGGAAGGGAGCTTCTTTGACACCTTAAATGTGCATGTGGAATGGGAAGTCCAGCTGTGCTCAGGACAGCTGTGCACATACATTAACCCAAAACAAGAAGAGCTGTGTTTTTGTAGGACTCGAAGACAGATCTTTAATAAYGATGACACCCAACATTGCTGGTCATCATGAAAATGACCTTTCAGGTGTTTGACTGYTCCTGAGAAAGCCAAAGACTTCTTGTGGGCTTTCACACCCAATTTCTTTGATATAAACCAAAGTGTTTCTAGGCCTGATCCAGTTTGTACTGAAATCAATATCTTCAATAGACTTTGGGTCCTTTTCATGCCTGGCTAATATACAGCAAAAAGTCTGTCTTATTCTCTTGCCCAATATTACCCTTCTGCTAAGCTTTTCCTACCCTATACATTAAAATCTATTTTCCTGTATGTTTTTATTTRTATTTTCCACATAAGCATAAACACTTACATTTCAGATCTGCAGTAGCTGAAAAAGYAAAGTGAACAAGCAAATAAATACTTTTCACAGAAACTGCAACTAATCATTCAGTATTTCAAACTTAGGGGGTTTTTGGGTTTTGGGTTTGGTTTTTTTTCATAGTTTCCAAAATAGATGTGTCTGTTTCTCACAACTGAAGAATGCAAGGGAATATTGACAATTGGCACATACTAAAACTGTAATATTTTCCCACATGTTTAAGCCTAAAAAAGTTTATTTAGTGCAAGATAAATTCTTAGAGATCCAGAATTCCAAGTACACTACAAGTTCCTGAACACCTAGAATTTCAAWTTATTTCTTCAATTAAAAGCCTGTCCAGAGTGTCAGCACTTTTATTTTGGAGACAGAACTAATCAGCTGTATTACATCCTTTCTGTTTTSTGAAGATCAAACATTGTACCAGTACCATGATTCCAAGTCCAGTTCAGYGTCTTCTACTTTTGCTTCTCTGTTGTTCTTCATTACATATTTTTCTATTGCAAACACACCTTTTCCATTATTTCCATTATTTTAAATAGAGAACCATTATTTTATTCTTAAGACTTTATTAAAAGCACTCGCTKTATTGATTCCCTCATGAGGCTTGTCACCAGTTCCAGTAGTTCATAACATGACTTAATGATGTGTTTTGATTTATAAAATTTGTGCAGAACTTCAAGTCAGGCTGATAATCCTTTTCTATTGCTTTTCTCACCAATTTTATAAGAAGTCTAATACGTTTTWAAAATAATGTAAATGAAATCTTGCCTAAATTCTTGTCACTTCTTATCATGGTTCAAATGATAATGTTTTCTAACCTAGCAGATGTTGCCAAACCCTTCACAAAATGTYTCTTGTTTCACATGGGAATAAACTGCTTGATGACACATTTATGAAAATAATGAATTGAAGGCAAGAGCTCCACAAAAAAAGGAGTAGAATTCATTTGTTCTGTTCTTATGAGAAAAAAGCCTCAAGTCCTCTGCCAATATAAATTCATTTGATTTCTACTAGCTGAGAATTCACTCCTGAACTGGAAACTGGAACCACTTCCCAAGACTGAGCACATTTGTTCACCAACCTCTCTCTACAGAGCTGTCAGTTAGAATCACTCGTGGAAAACACACCTTCCCCCCACCAAACTCGAGCTTGTTTCCATTTCCTTYCCAAACTTAAACCACACAAAACGTTCCCTTTGCAGGTCAGCTCCTGGCCATTTTTCCTCTCAGGCAAGGTTTAGAGAAGAAGTCCTCGGTTTTGCATTTTTTCTCTGTTATTCCATTATTTTGTTTGGATTGGTGAAATTCAGCTGTTACAAACTCCTTCAGGGCTTTTGGGATCCACATGTTTTGCCTTCCACTCTTGTATAAACTACTGAGATTTTTCTCTTCTGGCTAGAAAATGCTTTGCCCCTTGTGACACCAACTCTGAAGTGAGCCCCCACAATTTCCATGGATACACACTCTAAGAAGTCATARTCCTGGCAGTCTTTACACTTCTGCAGAGTGCAAGAGGGAAAGGTCCACTGCTCTGCCATGCTGGTCTATTGGCTATTTTGATTTTCTAGACAGTAAGGCTTCTTTTCTTGAACTTCATCTTGTGGATGGAACTCATTGTGCCTCTTTTTTTCACTGATTTCTACATCCATACTTCTGAGTCAAGCAAGAACTTATAAGGAGAAAGTTATGTTAACAAAATACAAAATCATCTAATTAGACATATAATTCTATCATCTTACAGTGTGAGCATGACATAAGGAGTCAGATACCACAGATAGTGAAACTGGGAATTAGTAACAAAAGCAGGGTAACACCATCCTATTCATACATGTGCTTTTGGTTTCTTCCAGGAGCCTAAAAAGCTGCCTGTGTTCATTTAGTTCTCCAATTAATTAATTGCATACTATTCTGTTGCTTTTGTATCTTGGTTTCATGTTTGTTCCTCTTYCTCACTTCTTTCCAAACAACAGTATTGTTCCTTCCCTCCGTTGCTCCCCTTCTCTGCTTCTCCCCTTCTGYAGTTTCCCATTTTCACTCAAGCCCCTCTGTTTCCCCTCCCTCAGGCTCCTCTCATCTTTCCCTCCTCACACTCTTTTATGTGCTGTTTTCTCTTTGTGTGTGCTTGTATTTTTAACTCTTCCCAAAACGTTTTACTCCTGACACACCTTCCCCCTGCCTCTCTGACCCATGGTGTCCTGCACACACTGACACACCACTGTTTCTTGTCCCAGCCCTAACTTCATCTGTACCCTTGGTACCACACTCCATAGCACAGGCAGAGAGCAGGAATAACTAAGAAATGTTGTGCTGATGGGGAGGATGCTGAAAGCCAGGGAAGTCAGACAAGGAAAGAAGAGGGAAATCCTCCTGTTAAAATGCAGCCACCCTGCACTCCTCTGCAATTTGTTTTCCCTCTCTTGTCATTTTTAGCYCTTGATCAACCCACATTTTCTCCCTCAGGTTTCACTCATGATGGTCAGTGCAATGATTTCTCTCTCCATTTGCCCTGCAAATGTCCTTCCTGAAGAAGCAATACCTTTCCACTGCAGTGCTCTAGGCTCAGGATTTATTCCAGCTAGTCTTTATRGCTGTACCCTGCTGGTACATCCAGAGTCCAATCAACTAGTCAAGGGCATTACTATGTACTAAAACAYACTGATCCCATTCATTTCTCATTATATTAGCCAAATGTTCAATCTATCACCAGTTTTAGATTTACCTATAGTGGTGGACTCTTATTCTTTTTAGGTTCTGGTCTTCCTTGTGTGCCTACGCAGCTCCAGACCTGAATTAAAGTCTTTATTTGTGCCCATTTTCTTCCCTTTTCTCAATCTTTTACTTCACCTTGGCTGTACCCTGATGAAAATTTATGTATTGCACAGGGGAGCACCCCAGCTTTTTGCACCAGAATTTACTTCCTCCAACAGGTTTGCCATAGTGTCAGCAAAGCAGGAGCTGCTCCCTGTAGGGAGTGTAGGGATCCTCCTCCAGCTGCTGGCAGCAGGGAGTGRGATAGCAGTAGCACCATGACATTTTCCAGGCTCTCTAGGCTGGTCTCTCAGAAGTCTCTCCTAGCAGCAGGAATGCTTTCTATCCCTGTTTTCCTCCATTAATGAGCTTGGCTGATTAGCCCCCTTGCTGCTTCRGTTTCTCCAAGCCACAGTAACACAAGCACTGCCTCCACAGACTTTCTTGAATCCTAAACACTGATTGCTCTTTTCTCTGTCTTGACCTTTTTCCTGTCCTTCTTCAGCTGCCTTTTATCAATAAACCACAAGAGGACCTGGCTGCTTTCATTTCAGAGTATGGTAGTAGTCTCTATGCTTCCAATTAATTCATGTTTAATGAAACATTGTGCAACCAAAGYCCCRACTGCTGATRTCTTTTATCACCTAAAATACAGAATGATGGAGCAGACAGCTTYTCAGTACATGRTGCTTTGACTCTCTGGTGAGCCAGTGGAACCCAAAAATGGAATTTAAGCAGTCTAAGGCAGACTGCAGACATGCCAGAGAAATTGAAGAGAGYGCACTGGAGAGGAAGAAAACCCTTCCAGAAAAAAAAAAAAAAAGAAAGAAAAAGAAAAGTTTTGAAACCTTCAGATTTACTTTGTGTGGTTTGAACACAGCTGCATGAGCACTGTCACCATTATTGATGCTCATGACAGTCCCACTTCTATTCTTGGTATTCTTTGCCAAGCTGGTGAAAGACTTTTGCTGGCGGCCACAAAAAAGGTCTGTCCCACAAGCCTATCACTTCTCTGTGTGTCCCCAGGCAGTATTCACAAGTCTTAAGAAAGGGAAAGAATCTTGAACTTCTAGAACACTGATGGGCCATAATCTTGTTTTTCTACCAACTGTTTTTCTTTTTTTTTTTTGGTGGCTGAATAGCTGTAGCTACATTTTTCTTCATGCAGATGTTACCTCTTCTTTCAGTACTATGGCTAGGGTTTTTTTTCCTTTTCTAATTTGTTCCTCAATTGTCTCTGCTGAATTTCATTGTCTGTATTCCCTATCCTACTTAGCTAGTAAGACACAGAATATTATGGTGCCTGTTACTGACTTTGTGTCCTGTTTGGGTGTAGGCAGGGGGYTCTTGGTGGGTCATTGCTGGGAGCAGAAACTCAGAAAGGTAGAAAGCAGCACTTTGGCCATAACATTGAAGCCTCTGCTACTCCCACTGTTCATGCCTGAAAARCACAGAAGAAAAATGTCTGAGGTTGCTGGGARCTCTCATCTTCTAGGGCAATGACAATAAACAAGACTGATATGACTGGTTAGAGAAGGAGGGGTGAGTTCAACAGTGACTCACATCACACATCTTGCATTGTACAGAGCAAGATGAATGAAATCATCCATACAACAAGGGGGAAAAAATCAAGAAAACAATGCTATGCAAGCAAAGCTAGGATATCAGAACCAGAAAATGCCTCCCTGAACACAACTGTATTGTTTTCCTYGTTCTTTACATGTCCAAGGTGCTATAAAATGTTTTAAAACACGTGTGTATATAACTTCTGAAACCAGTAGTGTAACTACATATATTAAAAAACACAGATGGATGTAAAAAGACAACAATTCAGAGACAAGTCAACTACTAGAACATTCTTTGCTTTATGGGGCTTTTCCTACACAGGAGCATTCAATTTCTACTGGCTGTAGTTATTTATGACTTAAAATAATGACTTGGAAATTGAGAAATGTGACCCTGGTTCAGGACAGCCTTAAAAACCTGTTTCAGCAAGTTTCAAACTGTTCTTCTGTATTGACCTGAATGTTCTCAACAAATTATATAAAACTATATTCTGGGATGCTCTCTGGTCTGCAGCATTTATCTAATGAATCAAACAATTCTTTGGTGCTTGTAGGGACAGTTGAGAGGTTTATGCATTATAAAAATCTTCAATAATGCATAGGATGTGGAAAAAATTGATAAACAGACACTGAGAAGAGAGACTCAGGACACRGTATGAAGTCATGAATAGGGGCTCCTGGCATGCTCAGGCCAGTACAAAATTATAAATGAATTTATTTAATAGAAATAGATTGCTCCTTGGCACGCAGGACTGCCTTCCTGCCTCCGTGACAAAYATGCTGAATGGGAATGCAATCCTCCTACAGAAACTGTGAGACTTTTAATTTGCTGGAGCAGCAAAGAGACTGAAGGATGACAATTCAAACTGTACATGATGTGGCTATTGCAAAGGCTTATTTATTYTGTTTAGCCCTGGGTCAGGGTATTGGGTACTGCTGGAGGAGCTGAGAAAGCCTCAACATGTTAATTCAGGGGTGATATTCCCAATGTTTGAATGACTGCAGCTTTGTGTCCAGAGTTTTTAATACATCTTGGAGATATGGCTTCAGATCTGGGAGTAATCCCTTTGCTTTTGCCTATTTGGAATAATCCCATTCYTTTTATCATGGACTAACTGAGTCATGCAGCTGATTTTATGAAGTCCAAAATACAGACTCTATTTTGATCCTTATCTGTTCTGCACTTACTGCCAAATGTTTGCAGCTTGCCTGTTCACTGAGCTTGCTGGTATTTCCTTCTTCTGCTCCATCCCCCTGGCCCCAGTTTGCTCCAGTGCTCCACAGGCCTCCAACAGAGTGTCATATCCCATCAAACCTTGGCCTCTTTGATAAACCAGGCACTATTTATTTCACACATTTCATCCAGTGGTTATATTCCTAGTTTTTCACTGGGTCCCACCCCAACAGTMTCTAAAGATCTCTTGTTTACTAGATTTGAAGTCCCACTGTCGACTTCCACTTTCCCTGTCTAGAGAGAAAAATAATCATTTTYCCACAAGGGATGAATATCAAATGCTGGCACTTACTGCAATTCAAACACAAATTCTAATCTTTTGGCTGCCCACCGTGTCTTCCAGATGTCAGAGCTGTCTATTTTCTGTAACACTTAGTAGAGCTGGACAACCTTCACCTGACAGCTGGAACAAAATAGTTGTTTATTTTGAATAAAGTAGGCATAGTTTGACAAAAGAGCCAGATTTCCTATTGTATAGAAAAAAATTGATGAGAAAAAAAACAAAGAAATCTTGAAGTGCTTGAGCCTGACTCTTAAATCATTCRCAGAATGATATTAAAGTATTCATAGAATACAGATGCTCAGCCTTACAAGGATAAGGAAGCCAGCAATTAAAAAAAAAAAAGAAAAAAAAATAACAAAGCACACACACACACAAATCCCCAATCCATATTTTATAAATGGCATGTGTTTTGCCCCATATGCTTTGATGGTACTGTTGGATGAGAGATTTCTCTGAAACTTAGCTGACCACAGGCCACAGAAAAGGGTTACAATACAATCTAAACATACACTGCATTTCCTTAATTTCTTTTTATTTTCACACCTCATGCTTCTACAGACTATTTTTCTTATACTTATGTGGCAGATATGGGAACACCACTCTCAATACTCACAAGAAAGCTTGTGTTAGATCTCCACATATTATTTTTGAGCACTACTTCTRACTTCTTCACTGAGGATATGAGCCAAGGGCTCTTGTATTTGGATTTCTTTAATCCATCAGTGACTATGSTCATTCATTCAAATCTGAGTGCTATCAAATAATCTTAAAATCCTAAATTCATCTGGACAAACATGTTTCAGACACCTTATCTGGATGGCTGGGGTGAACTCCAGATCTAGACTTGCTATTAGTTACAGGCATTAATCTGAACTTGCCCTATGCTCATTAAAAACTTAAACATCACAGTAAGAACTTGTTTTTCTTCCTAGCCATCAGTTTCAGATTTAGACTAGTCTAGGTAATCTTTCAAACCACATCCTCAAAATAGGGACACTCCTTTTTCTTTATTTCTTTTTATTCAGACCCAATCAAGAATCCAATAAGCATCTGTCRTAATAGTTTTCCCCAGACTCTCCTCAGCTGACCTTTGTTACTGTCTGAATCATCTTCTGTGTCATTGAAGTGTAACTTCCTTCCTTGTCATTGGATATTTTGCATTGCATTAAAATTAATAGTYCCACAAACATCTCCTCCAGCTCTATTTGCTTCAGTTCACATACATCACCCTGTCACAGTGCAGCTAAAATCTTTGCAGCTACCATTCCGACCCTTTCGCTTAGCTCCTYTATTTCATGGCTCAGCTGCCTTTTGTCACTGGGCTACTAACATATTTCTGCAGTCAGTGAGCATGCAACCTCATTACTGTGATCCTGGGTGGTTGCCAATTTATTTTAAATATCCACTTGAAAGAATAAATGAATGTAGAAAAATTGTCTTATGAATAAGATGTGCACTTATATCAACTTACAAGAAAAAGGCCCATGTGAACCTCATGAAGTTCAACAAGGCCAAGCACAGGGTCCTGCACCTGGACTGGGGCAACCTCCAGAATCAATGCAAGGTGAGGGAGGAAAGGACAGAGAGCAGCTCTGAGGACATGGATTTGGGTGTGGTGGTAGCTGAGAGGCTGGACATGACCCAGCAATGTGCACTTGCAGTCCAGAAAAGCAGTTCTGTCCAGGGCTGCAACAAAAGCAGCATGGGCAGCATGTCAAGGGAGGGGATTCTGCCCCTCTGCTATGCGCTGGAGAAAGCCTACCAGGACTACTGTGTCYAGTTCTGGGGTTCCCAGCACAGGAAAGACATGGAGCTGTTGGAATGAGTCCAGAGGAGGGCCAAAAAKCTGTTTAGAGGGATGGGACACCTCTCCTGYGAAGACAGGCTGAGAGAGTTGGGTTGTTCAGCCTGGAGAAGATTCCAGTGAGATATTATTGCAGCCTTCCAGTACCTAAAGGGGCTTTATAAGAAAGATGGGGACAGACCTTGTAGTAGGGCCTGTTCCCCTATATTTCTTCTMTAAGTAAGACATTTTTTATGATGAGGGCAGTAAAACACAAGAACAGAAGGGGTCAATGCCCCAACCCTGGAGACAGGCTGGGCAGGGTTCTGAGCAACCTGATCTAGTTGTAGCTGTCCCTGCTCCTTGCAAAGSGGTTAACTAGATAGTCCTTAAAAATCCCTTTCAACCTAAATCTTTATCACATTCCCCTAAGGACATAAACCCAGCTCTGTTGAAGTGAGAACCATGAYGTGGGCCGAAGACTGACCTTCAGTCCAGTTTGCATTGCTACAAGTGGTGCTCAAAAATCTTATCAGCCAAGAATGGCATGGGTCTGCGTTGCAAAATGCTGATTTGCCTGTTTTAGTGTGTGGATGCTATCAGTTCCCCGAGCACTCAGGTTTCAGGTCCAGAACAGCATCAACGTGGGTTTAACATTTTACATTTTCATTAAAACACTGCCTTCTGCTGCCTTTCTGGGGGATACTGTCAGTGTGTACCCCTGAGGGAAAGTAGCTGTCAGGCAGCCCCACCAAACAGCTTGCTCCTGCCTGTGAAAATGTAGAGAGGATCATCAGTTTGAAAAACTCCTCACATTCTTTAAACAGCTCTCCCAAGTAAAGAGAAGTGAGGAGGAAGAGCCCWGCCTCACTAAAGGCAGGCTGTGCCTCTGTGTGGCTGTGCCATACTGCAGTGAGGGGAAGAGGGAGGTTGAATGCAAAACATTAATGGCCTTGAGTTCTACTGAAAATGACTGACTGCTTTAATTAGGGGGAGCCCTGCCACGCTCCCACCTGACAGCCTCTGTGAGGCTCTCGATTGCCAGGCTTGCACCAGTTTTATCAAGACAATGAATGCAGCAGCTGAAGAACAATGKCTTCTTCTGCCTTCCCCAGCTTCAGACAGCTCAGCATCCAGTCTTAGCTGCTTGAGACCAAGCATTGGAGTAGTCACATGCTCTCATGAGTACTGAAATGTGAAAGCTGCAGCATCTGGAAGTATTTGTCAAAAAATTTTCTTCTACTTGTTCCTCTCCAAATATTACTCGCTTCCACTGCAAACTTCCTTTGCTATACATTATTTAACTAATTGTCTCTTCCAAACATATGCTCATCTCACTAAGTTTGTAGAGTCCCTGAATCGAGAGTCATTTCTGCTGAGACAGCAGCAAAAAACCTTTGTCTATCCCAGTGTGGCCTGACAAAKAGAAGCTCCAGGCACAACAGCCTGCAATTCTCTCTGTCCTTTTACCTAGGACTGCATTGATACAACAGCTTCTTCCTGAAATACACTTTAGCTAGGTGTTTCTACAACACCATGAATCTTTACCATGTGGCCAGTCTTCCCACAATGTCATTTGTTAGGGCCTGAAAAGCAAGGATGAAAAAATAAGAAAAARCAAGRRAAAAACTTCCYCTGGAAATTATTCAGYRTGTACCCTTAGGCTTCCTACATGTGCTTTTGTAGTGGAGGGCATCCACAAATACAGGAAATAAGGGGAAAGATACTGAGAAATTTTCAAAAGA
Organism: Alauda arvensis; assembly: GCA_902810485.1. Lineage (NCBI taxonomy): Eukaryota > Metazoa > Chordata > Aves > Passeriformes > Alaudidae > Alauda > Alauda arvensis. The sequence goes on from CADDXX010000152.1 coordinate 51,952, forward strand.
CCTACAGAAATCTGGCAGATACTGAAATAGTAGGGGGTTTGTAAAATTCATAGACCTATTGCAYATTATTTAACATGTGCCAACTCTTTCTAAGACCTCTAAAACACCACTTGTTTTTCTAAAATCTCTAGATACCATTGGAATCTCTGTCTACAAGTACTATGCAGCAAAACTCCCTTTGCCATTTTCTCACCAATACTTTCAACTAGCATGTCTTATCTACTCTGCAGTCCTTGCTTTTCATTACTCTTGCTGCATTTTATCTTTTMGTCAACTGTCAGTAAATGAAGTCTACTGTTCCCAGGAGTTTCTACTTGTTTCGTGTGATCATTGCTGATTGCAGTGTTCTCCATGTTGGAAATAGAGCTCYCAGTAAAACATTCAGGCAGCATTTCTGCTTAGGCACAAGCTATGCTTGCATGGGCTACCAAGAATTTCAGAGAGCAAATTAGAGTAGCCAACAAACCTGTCACCATGTTTTGGCAATGTAGCCAGTTTCGTAGGGTGGCAGACATCTGGGGACAAAGGGTGGCATCCATCCTGCCACCACAGTCACAAAGTAGGCAGCTGGGCTTGGTGAAGTGAAGATTACTGCTGAAGGAATTGATGAGAAAAGCCAGCCATATTTTGGTGGGTGCAGTAGTGTCTACTACCACAGCAAAGGAGCCTTGCTCTCATCCAGGCTGTGCAATAGTACAGCTTGATGCAGCTGTAGTTCAATTCATCTGGTTCAAGATATTACAAACACAGTTCCTCCACTGACAGGCATTTCTTGCCAGTTGCAGGGACAGAGGGAATGGTACATATCTGGTCCTCCATGCTCCCATAGCCACCAGTGAGAATGGAGTCATTGCTGTGTGGGCTGATCTCTTTCCCAATCATGGGGCAGGGGAATTAACTTTGTAGCAGTCCAGACTGTAAGTTCCCCAGCATGCTGGCAGCTGGCAGGCTTCCCTTTGACTTGGATTGAATCAAGTGGAGAGCAAAAATCCACAAAATTATTGTGGTGACATTTCACTCCCTATGGAAATCTGTAGGCATCAAAATAGCCATTACCTATATCAGTCCAARAGTTTTAGCATTTCCTGCTGTATTGCATATCAGTGATGCAATTGGGTCCATCTGCAATCCAGCTGAAGTGTCAGTAACTTAATGGTTTTGGAATTTCAGACTTTCAATCCAATAGCAACACAATGACTAATATCAACTCCTCCTGCTCAACCCCTGAAGAATCACTTCTGTGGATGCAATTTTTCCGTGGGTTCAGTGTCATTAAAAGGTCACATCTGGGCAGGATGTAAAAAACCATAACTCCATTGACTCACTCAGTAGTCCCCATTCTGTACTTACTGAAGCATTTCTGCCTGCATGGTAACTTGCACTAGTCCTTATTAAATTGCTGCCTTTTTTTTTCCAGAGACCACTTTTTCAATTTGTCAGTTTTATTTTGGAGTCTGAGCCTGTCTCACAGTCTCCAGCAACTTGTTTTATAGCCAACTTAATATGTCTATTCTCCCCTCTACCATTAAAGTAACCAGCAAAACATCTAACAGAAACAACACCGAGGTTATCTCAAACTTCATGTTAGTTTTCCAAGACACTCTTCCTTTTAACAACAAACCATCAACAAGTTCTTTTTTTAGAAAGCTTGTCCACCCAGTATTATGCCAATGTTTTCCAGTTAATGAAGTACACTGGTTTAAAATATTTTACTCCTGAGTAATCTACATTGACAGTTACTCWGTCTCTCCTTAGAGGTTTACAGTTTCCCTTTTTTCTTGTAGTATTCCAGAGTTTTTTCCAAGAATTTAATTAGGCTAACAGTTTAGGTGTTTTGATTCTTCAATTCTTTTGCCATTTTTTTTCCAAGACACTACCTTACCTATGTCTTTTTCCCGTCTTCTGGTGCCTCACTCAGTCTCCRGGAGCTGTCTCTGATAATGGACTCATCCAGGCATTGCAGTCTATTTGCTAAGCTGACAGAGACAAGGTCCATTAGACTCAGCTCTCATGGAAAGATTTTTCTTAGCTRGCTGTACCCAGGAGTTTCCCTTCCTCAGGTGAAGGGTGCTATCAAGACATCATGTTGCCAACTGTGCTAGCCACAAGCTCTTGACAGCTTTGGCTGGACAGCACCTCCCCTCTCCCAAATGGTGGTTAGGAGAGACATGCTTAGAGGATAAAACAAGGAGATTCAGTTTAGAATAACCACAGTCTTGAGTCATGGGCTTCTGTCCTGAGGAGGACAGACAACTTGGCAGGGGGAGAGGGAGGAGGCATTTCTCTACACTGAAAATATAATTAAGACAAAGGGATAAAGGGGGCCATAGCTTAGGAGTAAAATACATAGCACATAGGAGTAAAATACAGCAAGTAGTTTCACCCCCWGGAGGAGAAGAGACAGGTGAAGCATTAGAAATTTAATCTTATCTCTTTTTAAACAAATCAGCATCTTAAAACCCAAAGGAAAACATTGCAAGGCTTGAATCCAGAAAAGGACTTTACTCTGCAATTATTTTGTTTCAGGAGAAAAGGGGAAAAAAAAAAAGAAAAGTTGCCATTTGACAGACTCTGCTACTGAATTCAATTTCAATTTTTCAGGTTAGCTGAAGAGTGAAACAATCAATTGTTTGCAAAGCTCCTGTCCTGGAGCCTTWGAAAATTACCCTCTAGAGACAACAATTATGGGAGTTATGGTGCAGAATAACATCATGGAAGTTTAAATCAGAACTGACCAAGTTTCAGGTAATTTAGGAAGATGCCATCATCAYTGTTTTTAAATGGGCCTAAAAGCAGTTTCTGAAGCAGTAATGAATATAGGYTGGCCTTCCTTCACCTCTTCACCTGGCACCATTAAGTATAATTACCTCTAGTGCTCTTCATGCTCACAGCATCAAATGACAGGTAGTTTTCCTGTTGTAGGTGACATCTCTAAGATGTTTCATTGTGTGACTGTGCTGCTGGGAAAGATAAGTAATTTTTACCTTTATTCACCATATTTCCATTCATGGACACCAGGATGTAATAGGAAATTCTCTGGGAATTCAATTCTTCCTTAGAGCTGAAGTTTTCTGGTTCTTGGAACAGTTCTGAGTTTATTCATTTGAGAGCTCAGCAAATGGGCTGTTGCTTTCTTTAGACCTTGACTAATAAGAATCGATTACTCAAGTGATGAGCGAAAAGGTTAAGTCTTTTTTTTTTTTTTAGTCATCAGTGGATTAACTCATCTCTGAATACCATTGCTGTTCATGTAGTTCACACAGTTTATTAGTATCACGAAGTCTTGGAGGCCAGGGTTGTAAGCTTCATTCAGATTCAGTCTGGCAAAGAATTCATGCCTGGTTCCTGRAGCATCTTCTTCAGGTGTTGGCCATTCAATGCCTTCAGTTGCCTCAGCTGCAATCTGTCCAGACACTTTGCAGAAACCATACCTTGACCATCTATGGAGCTAGTCTGTACAACAGCTGTCTTAACATTTATTTTTCGTGCCAACAGCAGAATGGGAAAAACAATCTCTGCATGTGTGTAYGTGCACACATAAACACAAACCCTCCTGGAGTTTTAAGTGAAATCAAAGAGAAAAAAAGTTGYATGTTGTATTCTTTCTGACAAGCACTTTATTCAAAGCCATGTAGAAAGCCAGAGATGGGACAGGAGTTCTCTTCACAATACTACAGAAGAGAGGAAGCCCCTTCCCAGATAATGATGAGATCACCTCTTCAGGCTGTGAAGGACCTAAGTTTAGGTCCTTTCTCATATGCTTTGACAGCACCCCATGGCTCCCAGACCCCAGAGAGGTGTCTGACCACTGTCCTCAGCATCATCTAACAGGACTTTTCCAATCTCTGGTTTTGGGGTTGTTTTTYATTTGTAAATAGATCCTAACCAGTCACAGAAATAACATTGAAGGTTAGAATCAGTCACAGAGGTTGATTTCATTAGGATGTCTTTATACTCAGTGGACTTCCTGTATCCACAGGGAACAGATACCCTGCTTTGATTTGAGTTCAATATCAGAAACAAGAGGTGCTGCCAAGATAATTCCCATGTGAGCTCTGTGCTTTTGAAATCAATCCCCTTTGACCTAGAAATGTGTCAGTTTTAGTATTCCACAAAGGCTGATCACCCTGACTGCTTTCCCTCAGCTTTGCTTAAAGGTGCATTGAATATTCCTATTATTAATACAWGGAAAACCTCACTGGGACTTTGGATGCTTTAATGTTTCTTGGAAATCACATAAAAGTAAAAGGAAGCAAACATTAAAATGTCTCAGTAGTGGATATGTTGCATACAGACAGTGGGAAAAAACCTTCGGAATCTTGCTCCTTGGAGTATTGTTTCTTCTGTCCTCAGTAATAAAGAATGAAAAGTTAGTAGTTCACTTGTGGGTGCCCAGCAGTTTCCTTTGCAGGCACCCTGAGTAGTCAGGAACATTTCTTTTAAAGCTTTATCAGACAACTGCTTTTGAGGGACAGATTCTTAACTCAGAAAGATCCATCTGGGTTTTGCTTCTATTAATTTTACATGAGGCATTTTTGTCAGCAGAATTAGATAGCACTTCTTATTTATGAATAACCCATGAAGGAATACATGAGTCAACATGAGACACTTTCCTAGTCCCTGGTGCTGGCTACTCACAAATTAAGAATGGCATCTATGCAGAACAATCACCAGCAGAAAKATTTCTGTGGTATGCTTGGATTAACTTACAATGAATTATCTTCCCAGATTTATGAGTTGCTTTCCCTGAAACATGTTTCTCCCATCCTTCCCCTATAAGGAGTAAGTCATGATTATGGTGGAGCTTTTTAGCTGTTCACTTTGCATGGCCTCAGTCTTATTCTACTCTTTTATTAAATGGTTCTAATAATTGTTTTCAAAAAAAAAAAAGAAAMAACTGGTAGAGGTTGTGATGGGGAAAGGCAAAGCAGTAATGGTAAAATTCTTGCCACTCAGGTTTTTTAGCTCAGCCAGCCCTGCCTGATGTGAGGCACAGGCTTTTCAGCAGTCCTTCGATGTGGTACCATTCATTCAATTCTAGAAACTGGCACAACAGATTATGAACCGCACCCCAAAATAGTGAATTACAACACAGAGTAATTCACTGCTGGATTTTGGTCACATCCGCAGGTGTACCAAGAAAAAATTCATAGGGAAATCAGGCACACTGAATTATGGGAGATTGGGCATGAACATTCTTGCAAATTTTAGCCACAATGTCTMAGAACTTGTCCAAATAACACTGTTTTTCTCTGGCATCAAGAAGTTAGGAAAGTCTGGGTAGTATTTTCACTTTGTCCCCTTTAGYGCCCAAAGCCACCAGGACAAAATGSTTGTAGAAGGAACACATCATCCCTTACAGAGGGACAGTAATTTCAGTATGCTGTAACCCTCTCAGAATCTCCAGAAGAAAATTTGTTTCTAATATGTTTTCTGAAGCACACTGACACTCTGCTCAGTCATCAGGCTGTTCATTTTGTGTACAAGTGGTACAGAGCCCACAGCAATGCAGATTCTGAAGTATAAGCATCTCTATCTGACTTAGGTTAAATTTTTCACAGTATAATGCASAAGGGGAATGCTGACTTGTAATTTTCCAGAAGCTTTTCACAACTGGTAAAACATCAGGTGAAATTAGAAAGCAGAGTAAACACATTCAGAGTACATGTATAGGCCCTGGAATGCATCCAGAGTAAATCAGTGACCAYAGGCAGTAAAGTACAACAATGATTTGTTTTGAATTGATGTTTAAATTACAAAGCAGTTATTGTAATTATTAGCAAGTCTAGTTTTTAAAACMCATTTTGTTAACTCGTGGATATAGCCATTAAAACAATGGACACAAGCTTAAYTGAATTTACCAGGATCACTACCAAAATTCAGAAAAATCTTACTTTCCCTRATTAGTAAGATACAGTTCATTAATATGGCTGCTTTGTATGTGTAACTATGTGAAGTGTACTACACACCTCTATCCCCTAACCAAATACTTCAGCTCTCATTCAGCATCCTGTAAGAATGCCTGCTTTAGAAATCTGCAGGTTTGGTTTAGTATTTCTGCAGTGTGTATTCTGAGCACACTTAGTCACTTGGAACACATGGAATTTGCACTGATCCCCTGAATCAATATGAAATTTATACACAGCCAAGAGCAAGCACTGATCATTCAAGAGATTCCATGGTTCTACTCATGGCAGTGAGTCCTTGCCTCATGAGAGACAGCTGAAGAGTCTAAGAATTAAGATCTTTAGGATTTCAAACAACAAAACTGAGCTCAAGCCTGTTTGTCCTTTGGGGGAAGGGATGAGGCAGTGTTCACCCTGCATAATGAAAAGGGCTTAACTCAGGCTCAGAAGTTTATGCAAACAGAACTGAAACCCCTTCTGTCAGAATAACAAGTTAAAAGCCTAGCTATTCTGTGCACAAARTAATTACTAAGCAAGTTTTTGAATGCTCTAGTTATTTTGTTTGCTTAGCAATATTATGCACTCTAGTCTCCCCCTGGAACTGAATTTCAGCTTTTCCTTTCTCATTCTGCCACAGTCCACTTGTTTTTTTCAGATGTGCTCCCTTTTCAGAATGTGATACAAGAGCCAGCACTAGACAATCTGATTCCAGGAAATAATTYGATTTATTTTTAACAGACCATGTATCCTCTTAAATAATACAAGACCAAAAGTCCTAATAGTCTAGGCAAGAGAATCATAAAAATCATAAATAACTTGGATTGGGAGGGAGCTCTGGAGGTATTTCTAATAGAAAATCAACTCTGTGATTGCAGCAGGTTGCTCAGAACTTTCTCCTGTCAATTACTGAGTATCCCCAAGGATGGAGATGCTGTTAATACCATTCATGTGCTCCTGTATCACACTGTTAATATGGAGTGCTGCTCACAGCAGAAACAATTCTCACTTCACAAACCATATAGTCACATTTACTATCAAAAAAACAGCTGGAAGAATATTAACATTCTAGTTGAAGCAGATTTCCTGGATTTTTAAGAGCAGAGGGACAGCTGTGATCACATAGTCCAAATTCCTGAGTAACAGAAGCTGGAAGGTTGCCTTCAGACAGGCTGAAGTAGTGCTCTGGCACTCATAYATTCCCCTTCTGTGAAACTCAGAGWTCATTCATGCAGCAAGCTTTATGGTGTCAACCACAAAGGACAGTTTTAGCAGCCATGTTCCACCTGCACAATCTTCTACTCATTTGTRGAGACCCCTTCATTTCTCTCTCTCAGGCAAGGGAGCTTCAAGGGTTCTCTATCCTGGMAATTATTTCAGGTTGAATYTTAGCCCCTGAGAATTGGTTCTGRAGTTGTTAATCAAACTCAATTTCAKCAAAAGRATTGTGCACAGGGTTAAAGGCTGTGAGATGGGCCCCTTTGTACTGCAACTGTAATTCAGGGAGCAGAAACAGGCTGTGTCTGCATTCTAATGAGCTAAAAGGCAGGAATTTCCAAACCTCAGCAGGTGCTGCTATCAGGAAGATTTTCAGAGAAGATCTAATCTTTACTAGTTGCTCTGTAGCTGAGGTAAGGAGCCTGTTAACATCTTATCTCCTGCTGTGTTGAAAGATGTAGCTTCCTTCTCAAACAAACATTTTTGTCTCCACATGGTCTGAAGCACATCTGCCATGGATCATGTATTGATGAGGCACCTTTTTCTTCTTCCAGAGKGCTGGWTTGCTGTTAGGGTAYATGAGAGGCATGAGCTGCTGCYTCCTGACTGCACAGCTGTGCTGCCCCYGCATGGCTCAAGGCACCAGCTCTGTGCCTGCCTTGGGAGCATCTGCACTTCTGYTCAGCTTCACTCCTGCCAGACCTGCAGCGCTCCTGCACCGATTTTGCAAAAGCACTTCACTGCAAACAAATAAAGATCAACCCTTGCCTGCCTCCTCTGCATGTTGGGTTGTTTGCTGTCTTCTGTCTTTGGTTTTATTTGTGGGTTTCCAGCGAGGCATTTGGAGTCATGGCTAGTAATGAATGGCTCTGGATTTTCAGYGTAATCCAAATTTAAACTTCAATGAGTCTGGAGTATTTAGCTCCCTTGCATACCTCTGTCTTCTGGTTTGTGGTTGATGGCTCTTGTTGCAAAGGCAGAAATTCTAAACTTCATCCAATGCATATTTCTCTAAATATCATAGAGTCATAGGAAAATCTGAGATGGAAGGGACCTTTAAAAGTCATCTAGTACAACCCCCTACAATGAGTAGAACCCCCTATAATGAGTAGGCACATTTTCCTCTAGATCAGGTTACTCAGAGCCTGGTCCAACCTCACCTTGAGTATTTCCAGGGATGGGACATCCATACCTCTTTGAGTAACCTATGCCAGTGTTTCACCACTCTCATTGGAAAAAASCTTCTTCCTTGTTTACTGTGAATATGCCCTCTTTTAGTGTAACATCATTACCCTCTGTCCTATTGAAGTAGGCCCTACTAAAAAGTTTGACCCCATCTTTCTTATAGGCCCCTTTAGGTACTGAAATGCTGCAACAAAATCTCCCCAGAACCTTCTCTTCTCCAGACTGCACCAGCCCAATTCTCTCAGCCTGTCCTCACAGGAGAGGTGCTCCAGCACTCCAGTAGATGCATTGAATAGCTCAGGTGGGAAAGGACCTTTAAAACAAAGGCTTTGTTTCTGTGCTGCACTTGGTACTGGTCTTACACTTCTCCTTGCCACGTTTCCATTTTCACACCACTCATGATGCTCAAATGCCACTTTGGACTTTCCCTCAGGATCAAGTTGAGTTAGGACAACATGCTGCCATCCCAATGCCCATTCACTGCAGTCCTGAGCTTCTGGGCTGCTTGGAGAGAGCAGCTGCTTAGCACTATCCTGTGCAGTGTTCATATCTCCTGGTTGGGAATGATTTAACTGATGTATTGCCATTGTTTCTTAATGGCACATCTTCCTAAAATAGGTTTCTAGTTCAAATCTAATGAGCACATGCTCTTCTATTCTGTGAAAATCCTTTTTTTCTTCTTTTCTTTTTTTTTTCTCTGCCAGATGGAGGTTTGCAGCTACTGTGGGGTCAGTCACAGTTACAAGGCTACATGTTTCCAGCTCATTACACTAATTAAGGATTTCTAATATGGCACAAAATAATTTTGGAGGAGGACAAAGAGACTCCCACTTGAAGAAGATCACAAGATATTTCTTTTCTTTSCATCTGTGAATGGGACAGGGGTGAGGACATGTATTTATTTAAGTGTGCTGGTGAAATTGAGGGTATTCAGGAACAAAACACAAATGACTGACATCCCGTTCTTCTTGCCTTGCATCAGAAGCAGAAGAAAGWTCTGGAAGAAAGTGGAAGACAGAAGGAAGTTAAGCTAGGTTCTTCTTCTTCTCAGCTCTGTTCCAGTTTACCCAGTGGCTGATGCAGGAACAGTTACTGCCTGYCCTGCTGCATGCCAGGCAGCCTCATACCCTGCTGAGGGATGCCATCYTTAAAGAACAACTCAGATGTATTGTACGAAGACGTTTCTTGAACAAGGCACAAAAAGCATTTGCAGTCAGCTTTGCCCATGGAACAGGGAAACAAACCTCCATGTTACTGCAAGGTGAGATTTTTGTGAACCAATTTTGCATGCCTCGCCAAAAACTGAATCAAAGTGCCCCGTGGGAAGTCTCTGACTCCAGGGAAGAAGGATTAATATTTGTCTCCTGTATAAGCATTTAATTAGTGACATGCCAGGACCAGATAAATATTAAAAACTTTATTAATTAAATATTAGGCCAAAGCCCCTAATTTTTTCTTAAGAATGTGTTTTAAAAGGCTATTTTTTTAATATGTTACAGCTCACTTTGGAAGTCTATGATTYACCTGCCTGGACTACATTTTCCCAAGTACAATCAGTATTACAGACAATAACAAAGCTGTGGCATTCAGTTTTGGTGAAGCTGCACAGACAGATGTTTTGCAGAACATATCAACACCCCAGGCTTGCAAAACTGGTTGGGAATCTCGGGGAAGTGACTTTGCACATAAAATTCATGCAGTTGCCCTCCTGAGAAGCACAGTATGTTTGCTGAGTTTGCTCTAGACCCACACCCCGCAACCTAATACACAGAAGCTACAAGTAAAAGCTCAATTATTTCAAGTATTTTATCAAATCAGAGGAAGTTTGCTTTGAGCAAGGGATTGAAGGGTTGTCATTTGCATAAGGAACTTGTCTATCAAGGGTTTATGAGCCATAAAATATTTTAGTTTGTTAATCATCACTGCCAGCTTAATGGTCAAACTTACCTTACACTCCAGCAACTACATTTACCTCCCTGCTGCGAAGTTTTCACTGTTAAACATTACTCTGACTGGACACAATAGTACAAGCCTCATTTCTGTACTCATTTTTTTCAAATGCCTGCCTAATCTGCAGCATCCTCCTCAGCCTGTGAATTTTCCCTATATTTTTCTGAAYCAGGACAAAATCAAAACCTAGCACTATACAAGTCTTTTGGAATACTACAGGAGGCACAGGTAAGGCTTATCAGGCTGTGCTGCTGCCATCCTCATTTCAGGTATGTGATACTCAGTCCATCCTAGAAGGCATTTAGGAATAAGGATGGAGCTGAAGACTTTTGGGAGGTCCTAGGACAGGACTCACACAACCAAATTACGCCAGATATGGGAGCTTTGAGCAGTTCCATGTACTGCATATCTCAGAAGCAAACTTCATCATCTTCAGAGCAACAAAGTGGCTCACTGATTATGGATGAACTTGGAACATTATGAAGTGTAATAAGCAAGATTTTCAAAATTGGATATTTCCTTGTCAGCCTCTGAGCATAGATTTGATGTTTATAAAAGTAGTTTCCCTTTAACAGGTACCTAAAACCCTGTGGAGCTGATGAAAATCACTCAGTTTCAGAAAGGACAGTTTATATTTTTAATATGATTTGCTGGAATATTTTTTTCTCCCATGTGAGCTTCCAATTCCTGCATTTTTGTAGGGTCAATAGAAACACCAAAATTTTCATCCTGTAGGAAATTCAGATATTAAGGTAGTTGTATTCTTTTTGTCTGAGTGTGCTATCTCCATATAGCTTTCTTGGTGAAAACACCAAAAATAGACTATTTCAAGCCAGTATCAGCTATATGTCCATTTTAAACTATAGCTAACTTCATGGAGACTTTAATTCAGACATCTTAGTCTCCCATTCCTCCTAAAAGTTTAGAGTAATTTTCAAACTAGATCACCAGTGAGGTTGTACTGTGGATGGTCAAGTAATTTGTATAAAATATTTGGTGTCGGTGGAATAGCCCAGCCAAGAAGAAAAAGCACCAAGGGACTTGAAGAACATGGAAGTATCAGGTCTATCTGTTATTCTCATCTCATACAAACACACAGAAATATTTAATTCACCATGTGTATGGATTTGGGATGGTCTTCCAAAAAAAAATTTTTTTTAATTTCACACATAAAATGTAAACTTAATCAGCAACAACTAAATTTTGGAACAAAATATCTATGTTTAAAAAAATCACTTTCTATGAAATAAAATAGTTGGACAGCTCCTGAATATCCCTCTTCTTTAATGTAAGAATGAAGGTGAAATTGTACATCTTCATGAAGCAGAACAGCCAGAGGCAGATGCTGCATAGCCAAGGGAGTTTTTGGAAGCATATCACTTATCTCACTGAAAGACAGGTGAGACCTTGCTTCAAAATTATTTTTCTTATGGTTCACACAAATCTAGCATGCTCCTTACCCAATCTTCAGGAAAACTTGTATGAATTTCTGAAATTTAATCTTGAAGGTGAGATGACCTAATTACTCTTTTGTAATAACAAAAGGCTTTTACAAATGCAAGATGACATTAACCTGTCTTTATTATTAGACCCTGTCARCTCAAAGCTGAGTGCAGAGTTAGTTGCAAAGAACAAAGGACTCTTTGCTGGWTGTTAATTTATGATGTGGTTTTTTGAAGAAGTAGGATTTTGGATTACATTTTTCTTGAACTGCACTGCAGTTAGAAACAGCTTTTAAGCTTTATACATATCTTCTCAATAACTGACTCTGTTTTGCATATGAAATCTGACTATTGGGCTTGTCTGCTCCTGTAATGRACAAGACATCATGAACACAAAACTAAATTACTTGGCAGAATGATGGCATGTCAARAAACACCAGAATCATAAATTGGTCAAGAAATACTGGAGCAAAATGGCMCCCAAATTTAACCAAAGGTATTATAAATCCTGATTTGTCCTGACTTCAGTCACCTCCCCATTCACGGAACCCTTCTGTTTCATTGCAAAAGAAATAGCATCAGCACAGTGCTGAAAGGGTCAGGCACCAAAAGAGGATGAGATACACAAATAATTGTGCAAGCTGTGTCACCCCTGGTAGAGGAATGACTCTTTTCTCCTAGTCGTGGAATAAACACATAACTAGCAAAAACAAATCATGGGAGGAAAACAAAACCTAAGACAGGAGAGGGAATATGATTTGTACATGTGTCTGGCAGGGAGCTGATGGAGGCAACAGAGCCTGGCTGAGTTGAAAGGCAGCAGCTGCCTGCTGTGGGAACAAGAGCTGCTTACTCCTTAGGACTCTGAGTCAGAGCATTTATTCTCTAGCCTTAAGTATACATGTGTGTTTCCACAGGGGAGTTCCTATGAACTGCCTGCATACAAGAAAAATAATGTTTATTTGGTTTTTTGCCCTGAGACTTGAATGAAGAAACAAGTTCTTAATACAAAATTTTATTTACTTTGCTGAGCAAAAGCAACATCTGCCAAAAACATATATAACCTCACACAAACAGCAAATATGGAGAGCAAGGGACCTTATGAGGCTACAGAGGTAAATTCTATGTTTCCTTTCTAGAAAAGAGCTTTGACTCAACTTAGCAACTACCTAWGGGGCTYGGGTTTTTTTTTTTGCTTCATGGAAGRAACTAACAAAAAAGCCAKGTACAAAAATACGACACAGACRTCTGGGGWGACAAAAAGGACATGGTCCTTTTGAATGTGGCACACATGGAAAGCCATTGGCTACTCGTGGATCATTACTTGTGTCTCCAATCRAGTTTAATAAGTCAGATAGTGTCTTTGCAGACTTTACCAATATTTACCTCAACTCACTAGTCATTCTTTCTAATGTCAGATATCACATATATATGGCAATATTTTTTCTGCTACCTACCTGGAAAACTACATTTTCTAAAACAGAGGAACAATGAATTATGACTAAAACAAATCAACAAACACAAAAAAAAAAGACCAAAAAATCCCAAATCCCCCTGCCCACAGCTAATAAAAYATGGATTTTTGTTAATACAGTTAGATGCAAACAAAGTTTCAAACAACCTTTGAGCAGCACTTGCTAGAATGTCATCATTTTATGTCTAAGTTAAAAGATGGTTGTTGGTCTGARTGTGGCAGTGATAACAAATATACAGTGAGAGCTGTACTGGTTATTTGTTTATGCAAATTTTGGAAAGGCATGCAATCCAAAAATGCAGTTCTTTATCCAGAATCACCTACAGAGACAATAAAAATGCTGAATGATACCCATGCGATTTATGAATACACTGCCCACGTATACTGCTGTTAAYACAAACTTTACACGAGAGAATTTACTAAGAATCTGGCTGAATTTCTATGACACATATTTAGCTGTGGCTAAAAATGTTAAATACTGGAAGCTGTATCTTCTGCCTTGATTTTATTAAGCATTTTAGATTGGGGAAATAAGAGGGACCCTGGACCATTTAGTTGTTCAATTGACATGGAGCAGCTTGACTGACAAAGCTGTACATACATCCTGACACCTGTCAATCATAAGTAGCCCATCTGGGCCCTGTTCTATTTATTCCCATTCAGTAAAGAGATATTGCACAGGAGGCAGCTGGCAGGCTGCAGAGAACTCTCCCTTTTCCCTTCATTTCAGTGCCTCTGCCTGCAAAAGGCAGGATSTGGCTGTATGCACCCAGTTTTTCTTTTATGTGAGACCAGGATACAGCTGAGGTAAYTCTGGCTTAACTGTGCAGAATCTGGTGGGGCTATGATGACGGGTCTTGTCTTGGGTGGGACACACCACAGCAGGCAATGTCAAGCAGGAGATGAAGGTCTGTCTCTCATTTTGCCTTTTCCCCAGGTGACTTCACCACTCTAATCAGAGTTCCCCTAATCAGAACAGAGAGCAAAGGGAACACGGTCCTTGATGCTGAGAACCACCAAGTGAAAAAAAATTTAATTTCCCTGGATATTATGCATATTATATGGCAGTTTACATGCAATTTTTAGTTTATAGACAGACACAATTTAGAGGGGAGAAGCACACACAAACTCATCTCTAATATTTTTGGAACCAGAACCACAGGTCACATGGCCAAGCTGCCATTTTAAGAATTATGTCCTGCACAATATCAAAATGAGAGCCTGGGGAAGCCTCTGGGCTGCTGACTTTTTATCCTGGTTATCATGAACTGAACCTTTTGCATGTGGGCTTACAAACTAAGATCAGAGAACCTAGGCTGCCCAAGGGAAGGATGTTCAAATTGCTTCAGGGCCTCAAAGCAAAACCCTGCTGCACCTGCCCACGACAGAGACAATGGTACATTCAGAAATGGGAGAGTTTATACCTTCTTTATTTTTCCTTGACTTTTCAGCTCTTCACACACATTCATACTACTTTTGAAGACTTTTGTAAAAGACAAATGATAAAAATAAAATCCTTTGAGAAAGTATGAGGTATTTTCCTTTCTTTCTTTGCAAGAGCGTTATCATCCTCTTTTCAGAATTCAGTTTTGCTGGCACAGAACTACAAGGACAGTGATAAAACTTTTTCTTCACCTTTATTTTTCATGTAAATTAAATTAATCTGAAAACTTCTTTTTCAATCCATTCAAGCCCAGAACTGCCAAAAGCAATGAGTCTGTAGGTTTAACAAGCTGGCCCAGAGCTGCTGCAATAACTACAGTCCCTGCAGGAGCAGCTTGGGCAGTTACAAAGCCTTACCTGAAAAGCATGTACATCTGACAAGGGTGAACTGCTCCCTTGGCACCCTTTGTCAYTCCAAATGGCCCAGGGACACACAGCCTGGCAACCTGAATGACCACCTCAAAATAATGTCCATCASATCAAACCAATAGACGACAGGCACAGAACCCGAGCACATGCAGGACAGTAAAAAAGCTATCAAATAATGGGTTTTTTTCACATGGACCAGTGTGAAACTTCAGGGGATGCTACTTCTGTGCTGCCATCCTCATACTTTCACTCTTCCCCACAATCTGATCTGAGGAAAACCAAATCTGGACATATGGGGAGGGTTGCCCCAGAGACAGGATGGGCTTTAGCAGTGGACAAGGCAGTTGCATCCCATGCACAAGTCCCCACCCTTCTGATCACCGTTTGAGTTTAGCACACAGATGTGAACTCTTCAATCCTTATGTCCTGTTACCTCCCCTGAGATGACCTTATTTTCTACTCCCCAAGAAGGATTCTGGGAATATAACTTCCAAAGGCTAACACAGCACATGCAGAACATCACTGAACCAGGATGGATCCACAAAATATTTTTGGAGACGGAGAGATTCTACAGGCTAGCAGAAGCCTCCAGGTCAGTCTCAAATATGTGATGAAAATCACTGCTCTGACCAATAATCTGTTGTTGCCTGTCCCACTCTGCCACTTCAGGCTCTGCAAGAGCATTTGTGCTTCAGCAAACACTCCATATCATTGTTCTTTCTGTTTTGTTTGGCACAGCAGTGCTCATTCTCACAGAGAAAAAGCARGCAATAACTCTGAAAACACATGGCCTGGTGACAGGCAGGGTGCAGCAATGTGGTGACAGCAAGCCCCCAAGCACTGGGATGAGCTGGTGCCACTGCCAGCAGCACCACCAGGSCCTGCCACTCCCCTTCAGCAGCCACTGAGCCCACACTGCCACAGCCAGGGSTTATTTGTCTCACAACTCAAACTGTAAACTGCGAAAGCACAAATGTGCTGGATTTTTGTTATTGCTTTTGACTTCAGCAGATGTCTTGTAGATAGTAGCTGTCTCCTTAATATTCCTGTGGAACAATTTTCAGCTATAGCTGTAGGCAGTCCTTTACAGAACAATTTCATAACCCTGCATCATGTTTGTGTTTAATTAGGGTATAAGTCTGGAGTGTTTTAGAACAGAGAGCTCATTAAAATAGCATCTTATCCATTGACATTCTATCTGGGAATTAATAGAAGAATAAACTGTGAGCCAGACAGTAAATCAAGCAATGTTGTAAACATTGAAAAAAAACAAACAAGAAACAAAACAAAAAAAAAAAAAGAGCAATAAATKGATTGAAATCATCCCTTCATCAGGCTCCAAATGAGACCTTGCAAATGGTAGGCCCTTCCACTCATTTTTTATTAGTGAAGAGGGCAAATAATCATGTGTAGGAGAAGCACATTGCCACAGAGCCCAGAGGACCTTAGTGTTTCTGCTTTCCACCCATCATCTGTAATTTGGGTGCTTGTGGGATTTTCTGGACAGCTTCACCTTCCATACTCTCATCTGGTTACTATCTGTTGCATTACAGAAGCAACTGCAGCAAGGATGATGGATACTAGCTGCTGGATATTAAATATTAGCTGGACAATCAGCTTACAGCTCCCATCTGACACCAGGGCACAGATTCCAATCACCATCAGACACATTGCTCCAGTAGAAAGCTGGAGTATCAAAGCTTWGCAAGTATCTGCATGTATCTGGGCATTTCATCCAGGCTTTCCAAAAAAACCCCTCTTGTATGTAGTAAGACGAGGGATGTATGGAGTGTTAGGAAAGGCCATGAAAGAACAGACACTCAGTGCTCTGGGGTAATTGTTAGTGGTACTTAAGCTGCATGTGAGTACYAGGTACCTCATCACCAGAGCCTTTCCCACCGTTTCAAACACCTGACAAGGCTGTGATGTGAGCAAGGCTGCTTGAAAAGGCTGCTGATGCTGGAGGCTCCATCTGTTGCTCATTTGCAGCACATATTTTCAGAATACTGGGAATGCCACTCTCCCACCTTTTCATACTCTCACTCKGCTTTGTATGGGTAAGATTTCAGATGAACACTTGTATCTCAGAGGGGAGTATGACAACACACCTGTCATGCTTTCCCCCTGTCAACATGCCTTCTCTGCAGTCAGAAAACTGAGCTGCTGCTGTCCTATTGTCTGGAAAGACAAAAATCCCATGGGATCATTTTCTCCACTGTTTTCAGAGGTAGGTGTTTTTTAACTCTGCTGCTTTTCATCAGTACTTAAATCCCATGCCTTTAACCAATGTTGTGCCATGACTTTTCTGACTGTGCTACAATTTCCCTTCCCCTCTGTTTTGGCTTCATGTCATTTCCATCTCTCCCTGCTCCACTTGGATATGATTGTGTCAAGTAGGGCACACAAAGTACCATCAGCTACAAGGTTTGCAGTGGAAGCAGCGAAGGCAGATCACGAGTCCAAAGGCACATGGAACAAAAGGTCCAGAAGTGCCCAAGGACTTTTTTAGACATTTCCACTATGGAATGCCCAGCCTCATCATGGCTGGCTGTCCACAGTAAAACCCCCCACTATTTCCTTAAAGGCTTGTCTATCCTGYAGTGCATAGCAAGAGACTCCACTCTGCAGGGTGAACTTGCACTGTGATGTGGTGTTGTTGTCAGCACCACTCCAATTTGCACACTCCAAGATGACTGCTTGACATTCATTTAATTTGGCATGTGCAGGAAAATATGGCATCAATTCATGGTATCAATTTGTGGTCCAGAAGAACAGAACTCCCAAGTTCAAGTGGAGTAAATTAGATTGCTATCTTTGCTCTCCTGCTCTGCTGGRTGTGGATTTCTGAATTTCACCTCAACATAAACATGCATGAGTGAATTCCATGATGTAAATGAGAGGAGCAGATTGAGTCCCTCCGTGGCCTCAAGGCATGGTGAGGGTAGGAGGGAGACTAAAGCAYRTTTAAGCCMCTGTSCCATACAGAATTCATCTTGCCAGCTCTGAGTCACACCTTTTCTCCACCCTGGTATATTTGGTACTTAGGGACATGGAMCAAGAGGCAAGTTATGACTCTGAAACAGAAGTGACRAGAAACTCTGCAAGACAGTGGCAGAGGAAGGTGGCTACAGGAATATTACAACCTGATACAGAGCTGATACTGGACATTATTACAAGATATTTTTATAGACAAGAAGGTGTCAATTGCTGTAAAGTCAGTATAAATTAAATGACTAGTGAGAGAAAATCCAAATAATTTAAAAAACATCACTGCTGAATATTTGTTCAATTAAATTAAGGTTAAAAAAAATTCAAAATATGAAGCAAGCTGTACTCCTGAGTACCAGAAACGGAAGGAAACAAAGGAAAATGAAAGCTATTTAAAAACTGACAGAAAAAAAATGCAGATTTGTTCTTGAAATTGCTGCAAATAATCATTAAGGAGAACTAAATTTCTGCTTGGCTGATTATCTGTCTTGCCTAAATCCTCTGGCAGGGCCCTAGGGTATTACCTGTTTATCACAAAATAAAAAATAACTGCTTATAAACAAACATCTGAAGTTTATTTGCAAGGGGAATGTAACTTTYCAAGAGTTGCATATTWGYYTTTGCATKTGCAAATTAACAACAAGAAACATGSTCTTTGCAAGTGCATCCCTTCTTAACAGAGAAATCCACAAAGATAACATTTTTAATAAATGCAGTTCACATTACCGTAATGATGTTTGTCTAGCAATACCTTGGGAATTACAGTTAGGTTTAGCACTAATTAATTTGGTGCAATTTTCATGTGTTATTGACRTATTTTACATCCTCTGATGGATCTGAATTACCCCAAGATGATGGAAGTTTTTTCTGTGCATGAATTTTCAAAATGCCTTTCAAATGCAACAAAGCATATGACAAAGAAAAGCAATCTCATGGGAGCATCAGCATGCAAAATGGAATTCCCAGTTCATGATCTGCACCTGTGTTTCCTGACTGGTAATGCAAAATCTTAAAATAAATTGAATGCGACAATTGCCAGATCCTTGTCTCATGCTCATAGCATGTCATTAAGAACYAGGTTTGAAAGTTCATGCCCTATAAAAAGGCTGCCTGGAAATGAAGGAAATGAAGGTTGTGATCAGTTTTTAATAACTCACAGAGAAACTAGTACAATGAACAACTTTTGAAGCTTGGTTGTTTTTTTGCAGCTAACACCAATACAAATATCTGATGTTTAGCTGTCAAAGAGGGAAAGGTATTGATTCAGCCACACAGGAGGTAAAAGTTAGCAGTTAGGAGAAATCAGGCAATAGAAAATAAAAATATAAACATCAGGGATAAAGCAGCTGACTGTGAAGACTCTAAGCTGCCAAATTGCCACGAGCAACACATGAGCAAAGACAAAATATTACAGCAAATATATTGCAATACTTGGCAGCAGGGGTGGTTTGTCTCTCTTTTTTAATTTGACATATTCCAGACCCCAGTCTGCAGCAATTCATCCTTTCATTTTTAAGCCGTGTTTCTCTTACTGCTTGCAGCTCTTGTAGCTTGGGACAGAAATGGCAGCAAAGTGGGACAAGGAGGAGTTTCATGCTGGAAGCAAGGTGCTGATGTCCATGCTGCAGAACACACAGAGAAAAGCCTGCTGCTTTAGAGTTTATTTATTGAACTGTTGAAGACAAACTACCTTTTCATGCTTTCCCACAGAAGGGGAAGACAGATGAGACAGTGAAGCTCAGAAAATACCTGTTTAGACCTGCCCTTGTGGAAGGTGTTTCATAAGGGTGGTTACAATCAGTAACCAGAGACACACCATCACTTCATCTGGATAACTAACAGGGAGGTTTTCAAGGAAAATCTCRTTTTCCTTTTGTTGCCATGACAGCCTTACAAAAAATACAGCAAAAGATAACACAACCAACAAACTCAGGATGTGAAATTCCAATGAAGTCAGGATATTGTTTGATAGACTAGCTCAGTAATTCAATAAGAACCACTCTCTTCAAAAAATCATACATACATAGGCCATTGCTAGTGTGAAGGAAATGCATCACAGAGAAGTGTTGCATCCTCCAGTTCAGTTTTCTTGGAAAACAGTGAGAGAAAAGGATTGGAAGCAAGAGTTTTTGAGATAGTCTTCCTTTTTTGACCAGAGAAATTTTCAGAGTTTGTCTTGAATGTGTCATTCTGTCRCCCTGACTAGATTTCTGCCTGATTTTTCACATTTTAACACTAGATAGTGCTAGATAGACTTTACCCTCACTCAAAATTACCAGCTATTAAGCACCAATTTTTTTAGTGCTCAGAACAAGAACTCAAGAGAAGGTTAAATACTTTTCTCTCTACCAAAAATCAGTGCAGAGAAGTGGTTACTTAGAGCCAGGACACAAGAGAACATTTATGTTTAAAGTACTTAGATGGAGTGGAACCTTCATCCCACTGCCAGATCGAAGGTCCTCTGCCACCTGACTTCYAGCTGTGCCTTATATTTGATAAAGTTCATAGCAGCTAGAGCTTTAATTCATGTTTAAGTGAGCCCAGGCCTACACAGCCCGGGAACTGAGCCAGTGGCAGGTATTCAGAAGAGGTAAGGGACATTCCTTCTGTTCCCAGGGTTCTCTTTGAACCCTACAGGGTGAGGGCAGAAATTGAACCTGCTGGGACTTCAGCTGTAGCCTGGTAGATATCTCACCATGGTAGTTGAAAGAASAAACAACAACTTGACTCATCATCCTGAGGAAAGACCCTGGGTGTYACACCATCTTCTAAAGAAGGGTACCTTTAGTTCAATCAGACCTGTTGCTACCACTTTGGCTGAAGAGCTTCCTTGAAACTTTAAGTCAGCTGTCTGAGCTCCACACACATGTATAGTTTCAAGCAAGTTTTCTGACAGAATGCCATTTTCCAGGCACTCTGCAATGAGGGAACATTTACTGAACATGCTGCTGTGTTGACACTTTTCCTAACACATCTTAATCTGTGTCTGTAAAACTCATGATGAAGGGCCAGAGAAGGATCCTTGCTCCATGTAACCCTCTGTGGATCAGAATGACCACGACCASCCAGCACTCAGATAGTCTTCATGTCCCACCCCTGTGACACTCMGACAAAATTATTCCTCCTTGTGAATGCTTTCACAGTGCAAAGTATCTGAAAAGTTGCAAATGCAGCCAAGCTGAGTTGTCTTGCTGCAGCATGAAGCAAAAATTTGTGTAGCTGGTCATGGAAAGTGGCACAAAGGTAGTTCTGGGGAGAAAAATACTTGGATGGGGTTATATCTCATACCTGCTGCTTGTGGAAAAGATGGCTTGGAGCAAATCATCCTCAGCAGCAACATGTTGCCATTGCCTTGAAGAGAACTTTCTGGCATTGTCTGGAACAGAGACACGAAGCAATGAGACATGAAATGCTGTCAGCCCCCTCGTGTGCAGCAAGGACCAGTGAACACACTTGGCTGGATTTTGCTCCTAGGATCTGGCAGGGTGAAGTTAAATGACACAGCACACCTCTTGTCTTTCACATCCTTTACAGCCCTGCAGCTACCCTGCATTCTAGTGGGACAATACTTAGTAACTTTGAGAAACACAACACTCTTGGTAGTGCACTTTTACAGGCTGATTTTGCAAGCTTYTGACAGCTGGCTTTTATCACTTTGGCCAAAGCCTGTAAATAATCAAGACAAGAGCTATTACTTTTGCAACTATATGTGCTTCAAGCTGCTGCAAACACCTGATCTTTTCTTCAGTTCYAATATCTGCCAATTATTCTTCCAATTATAAGAGATCTGAAGTCTAGAGCACAKGGAGGACTGTGGGATTTCTCTTTGCAATTTGGTGTCTCCTGGTAGCTGTCCAGGAGGAYAAATTAAAGGCAAGACCAGGAAGCATGAAAGAAAAACTATACCCAAACAAAAGTGTCTATACCATCCCAGAAAAAAAAAATGCATGACTGAAAATCACCTTGCAGGTGTTGTCTCTCAGCAGTAAGTGAGGCCCTGACTTACATATGTATTTATTTTACTGCTACAGATGAAACATGACCCTTTCCAGTGTGGGAAACAACAGGAGATCACAATGGTCTTAGAAAGGAGGTTGTAAACAAGAACACCTGCTGGGCTCTGTCCTGCATGAATAAAAAATTCAGAAACAAAAAGGTGCTACTCATGCCTCCAAGCCAAATAATGTACTAGGGCATGATGCAATGTATTCTAAATGTACTGAATATTTCAAATGCACCAGAAAAACCAAACCCCAGCTGATAGCCCTTCCTAGAACAGTTTTCCTAATACAGTTCCTAGAAACCAAAAATTGAGAATTTTATATTCCTGTCCTACTCCTCAWGCATACACTCTGCCACATCCTTTTTCTCCCATGCAAAACACATGCTGATTTTGCAGAAGGCCTTATATTTTCTAAACCCAGCCCCTCAGTAGAAATGCATACTTTCAGCACTGAATCAGTGCTGTGCCAATGGTCTCTGTCAAAGGCAAGCACCAAGCCAGCAGCATGAAACCTTCTCAGCTTCAGATGACTGGAGGAGGAGAAGTTAGAGGCTGTGAAAGCTAGTCTTTCCTGCTCCAAGGGACTTTGTTCTTCTGTATGTGGGACAAATGAACTGAAAAAACTGTTGCTTCATGTAGCCCATTCTTCAAGCATATGCCATCTGATTTCACTCAGCTATCCTYGTACTGAACACAATAACCTGGTTTTGGCTGCAGCATATCTTCCAGAAAGACTTCCAGTTCTAATTTGCAAACACAAATTAAAAATTAGCTGCTTCCAAGGCTAGTTCCTTCCCAATGATGAATCACTCTCCCTGTTCAAAGTGTATATCTTACATCTCTTCTGAGTTTTAATTGAAATTCTCATGTGAATGTTACTTCTGGCTCCAGCAGCATTAAGCCAATGAATCACCATAGCTCTGATCCAGGGTGGCAGCTCCTACATATAACAAGGAAATCCACAGCTTTATGAAATGCAGAAAGCTAAATGGACAAATGCTTCTTATATATCAACTCTACTGGCCCATGAATCCCTGCGTCCTGCACTGAGCTATCAGCATTCTGGGGAAAGACAAGCATAAATTAGAATATTTTTTTAACCTTGTATCATGATCAAATATTCAGGWAGGCAAATGCTAGTGGAGTTCAAACCCAAATAGAGAGTTTCCTGCCAGAGCTCGAAATCAGAAGGCTATAGAAAAAGATACCAAGACTGTATCACATTTATGTCTGAACTTCAGGCTGATGCTGGGAGGACAGAATGATCTAATCAGCTGTCTTTTTGTCTCAGACATTTGAGAAGTGTATTGGAAACTGCCCAACCCTTTCACAGGATACTTGACTTGAACACTGAATTCATCTCTCTCACATGCCTGCTCATCAATTTGCTCTGCAAACATCAAGACAGACTACCATTAATCTACAATAAACCCTCTAGACTGGCTTCTAGGTTAGTGGAATAACAAAATTGTCAAAAACATGGTTTTGACACAAAGCATTGACCTATAAGGGCTCTGCTTTCTTCACTTTGAAGTTGCCTGTCTAGCTCAAMTTGAAGAAAATCAGGGTTCCTGTGGTTTCCAGGAGTGTGAATATAGAAAACAACCACACGCAAAATTGATGCCTGTAACCTCTCAAAACATTGACCATGGGATTGTAATTAAAATCCTTCCTTACAAGAAAGTCTTGTATTGCTCCAGCAGAGACCCACCTTYCTATTTCATTGTTTCAGGTTGGTTTGAATGCTCTCAAATGTTTCTGCATATTCATTTTGTTCAGTGAGGCCCCCACACTTTTGGAACAAGTTTACATTTAAGAGTCTGCTTAAGCCTCACTAAACCCAAATTGCAGTAAAGCAATATTGTGAAAAAACAGGGCTGCATTGCACCAACTGTAAGCAGTGTTGTTAATAGAAAATACTAATATTAGTAAAGTGGCAAGCTTAGGTACCTTCATTACTGAACCTCTTCAGTTCACATGCTCAGAGCCCAATGCAATCAGCTTTTTTCAGAAGGGCTTTACATGCAAGCAACTCCAACTCTGTTTATGACAGAACTGAGCTTTTCAGAAATGTGTGTGCATGCTTTGTAATGACTTCCTAATTGGAAGTACCAGTGCAGACATGTCCCAGGAGCAATATCTGATTAGATATTGTTACTCACAAATAACTGTGAATGAATTCCAGGTAATTTTATGCTCTAATTATGCACAAATTTGGTCTGTTCCATTTCTGAGAACCAGGTCCACTAAAATAATCCAACTCTTCAGCTGTGGCTTATAACCACGGCAGTAATCAGTGCTTTTCTCTTAAACCAGGGCTTGCTGCACTGAGTCCCTTAGGTGCTGCTTCTCTTTGCAGGGACATTGGCATGAACAGAAATTCTCTGCAGAGATTATCAAACTCAGGGAGTACATCTGAGTCACTGAAAGAGTATAAAATTATTAAATTATGCTTCCAGTACAAAGACCCAGGGAAGGGACCCATGGGACTGATTTGCAGAAAGGCACCAGGCTGCTCCTGGGCTGCTGGAAAAAGGCTTGAATCCCATCAACTAATACATGTTWTAAGCTGAGATTCAAGTCTAGGTGCTYAGGAAAACTCAAGATAACTACATGYAGGGCAACATTTTAGAGGYGCATGTAGTWATGAGTSTAGGATGCAGTTTATGTACTGTCRCAGAGCTTAGTCATGTATCTTGTATCTTTTGTCATGTATCATGTATCTTTTGTCCCTTCCCAACTCTGTGTAGCATCTCGTTGCCATGTAACATACTGTTGTTGTTGAACTATAGAGTGGCAGACTCTTGAGATGCATGGAAATCTCCCAACTTAATGATGAAGCAAGAACTATAAATAAATCTTTCTTTAGTCCTTAAATTATTCAGAAAAGCAATTTAATGACAGGTTGACAGTATTGAATTTAACCATAAATGTCAAAAAGGTTGAACTAACAGTCTGAAGAAACAAGTCTGTCCACTTCTCTCATGGCAAGGAAAGGATAGACATCCTRTACAGAGGTGCATGAGGTTTAACTGCAGAAACTCTCMTGATAAAGAGGACATCAGAGTRGAGATGAARGATAAAAGACTTTCATGCCATCCACACCCAGATGTGCCCACTCTGCATCAGAGATWAGGGATGTCTATGGGACTGGTTCAAACTCCASACACTAAATTTGAAACACCTGAAGTTAGCACAGGTGAATGACACTAAGAATATTTCCAGTCATGACAAAAAAATCTGAATACCACATATTTTTATCCTGGATTCCTACAAAACAGGGTTGGCATGCCTCACAGAAAGGACTTTRGACCAGAAAGAAATTAGGGGGAAAACTGGGAGGGATTTTGGTTCTCAGGAATAACAAATGAGGAAATGAAAGACCTGGCAACAGCTGATGGAGCATGAGGAAGGAAACTCACACTGATAAAAACAACAGCCAAGCAGCTGACAGAGCTTCTAAGGGGCTGKTTCTCTCCCCCATGGATTGCTGAGCATGGCTGGTAAGAAACTGCTTCCCCATCGAGCACTTGCACAGGAGGCCTGGCAAACAGACTGGGCAAGGTCAAACTCTTGGAACAGACTGTGAAATCAGACACTAGAAGGAATAACAGCATGTGGTAAAATAGCAGCCACTCTTAGAGGAGATGCATGGAGAAAAAGCAGTGTGYAGAAAGACAGAGATGAAGCTAAAGGCAGTGGGGTGCATCAACAAAGAAACTGAGCATAAAAGTGTAAAGGTAGAAACAATGGCATAGACACAACAATATCTGTCTCAATCTCACTGGGAAAAAAATGAAAGAGGTATTACTGGGCTGAGAAACCCCTATATAATTTCATTATGAGATCTGGTTGTTATCARTGCAATGCTATCAGGAGAAGAGTTTTACTACTAATACTCATATCATTAATGGATACTTTGGTATCCTACATAAAGGATGTAGAATAAGTGTGATGGGTAATATAAGGGTAAATTACTTCTAGATGGGATGGGTGGCACATTTCTCCACCAAATAGCAGATAAAACCAAGAGACTGTGGGTTATTCTTATTAATCTTGTAATTGCCAAAACCATTTCAGAAAATTTGATCATYAAAAATAAAATCCCAAAGAAGATGAGTTTATATTAAGTGAAAGAACATGTGAAAGTAGGTCTGCAGGTCCTTCACTGAAGATAGAGCATTATTGGAAATGAGGGAAACTAATTTAGCCGTCCAATGTTGAAAAGACTGATGTTGTGACTAACTGCAAATATTTCTGCTCTTTGCTTAGATTTAAATGCTTCTTAATTTAGAAAGACATAAAAAGATGCTAGAGRTATGATACAAAAAAGGGGGAAATGGGTAAAATTCTCATCATTATTTGAGGATTCGAGCTGAAATTTAAAATGATGGAAAGCAACACTGTTAAGAGAGCCAAAGGAATAAGTAGTTTGTCTTGAGGGAAAAAAGGAAAACAATTTGATTTGTGTATCCTTTCAGAGAGAAGAATAAGAAATTTATTAAACCCAGACAAGACAGAGGAGAGATCTGTGTTTAAAAAAACCAAACATACATACATACATACATATATATATATATATATATAAAAGCATTGATTAGGGACAAAAGATCAAGAAGGTCAAATAATAAATTCAAATAACTTAATGTCCACAGATTTAATAATTTAATATGGAAATAGAAGGAAGTTATAGAACAATGGGGGCTTGGTCAAAGCAGGGACGCAAAACCTAATGAAATCTAAGACAGAGATAGACCAGTTGTTACATTATGGCTGCAGCAAGAAAGGAGGGATCTTCCTGCTGCCTGCAGTACCACTGTCAGAACTGCTGTGCTGCTTATGAAAAACAGGGTGAACTGCATATCTTCCTGTTGTCTCCTTAGTAAAACAAACAATACAGAAAATAATAACARAGCAAACTGAAAACAACCTAAGTTCAAAGGAGCAACATTCAGCCTGCACTAATGTTCCAATATTGGACTCCATGATGTTGCTTTTGATGCAGCGCAGGATGCTGGCTATTGGGCTGGAGCTGCCGATAATTGCCTGGTATTGATTTTTATTTTAACATYTTTCTGAGTACCAGAGTTGATTTCTGTCTTTGCTGAAGCACAGAGCTTGCCAAAGTGTGTGGGCTGAAGGGAAAATGCTTGGACCTGATAAAATACCCCTTCCCACTGCTAGCAGTGTACTTCCTGAATGATGAAGAAGTAAGGGTTCAGCCCTGCAGAAGGCATCCTGCGCTACTGCCCACAGTGTCAGCGGCTGTCACCAGCGTCAAAGACTTTGGCTGGACCCCTGTAGCTTGAGGAATTTAACCTCAGAGTGTATCTAAATGAGCCTCCAACAACCTCCCTGCAGAGGTAACCCAACTGGCCTTCTKGTTTGCCAGGTGGGATACTGATAACAACACCTCTGGACCTTCAAAACCTTGCTGGGAAGATGGGTGAATATTGGAGCAGCCGGCCACTGCTGAGCTCTGCCACAGCTGCTCCCGCTGTTCTGAGGGAGGCTCAGGTTTAAGACAAATTGTCCCAAACACAGAACAAAGARAGATGTTGAAATAACATCTAGTAAACAAGAAAAGTAGTCTGAAAAAGCATGAACAAAAACAGCTGWGGTAGAATCTAGAACTAGATAGTGAGAAAAACAATGAAGGAATAATCTATTGTCACCCCACTCCTCCTTTGAGAGCCTTAAAAATCATTTTCCCTCAAACAAGGGAAAATCCAGAAAAAGTGTAGAGGAACTGAAGTAATGATTTATTCTATCCTCCAGGCTGCTAGACTATACTTTCCTGGAGCCCATCTTCTTGRCTATATATCCACAGCCATCAGCTTCACCTACACATGGAAGAGCACCGGGAAACTGGACTGTATTTTTTCTTTCCACTGTGCGTGACTTTCTTTCTGGATCCTTTTGGTTTGCCTCTTTGTTTTGCCATCTGTTTAAAAWTAATCTGTGTCAGAGAACAAGGAGAGTGTCAGAACATGCTCACAGCAGCACCATAAATAGTCCATGGCTGAAGGAACTTGCCAGCTCCTGAGTTAYTGAAAGATCATTTGCTGTGCCTGACCAACTGCAAATAAGGAGTGCATTCACTTCTTCCTCTTCCTTGTAATTTGTGGCATGTACAGCCCAAACTCTGGAGCACAGCGTAGCTGCTATTTTTTACTACTTCCAAACCACACTTAATTATTTAAATCTTCTTTAGTTATCAGATTAACTAATTTGCCTTAGTACTAGATTATCAGGGTGATTTGTGGGGAAGGGAAACAAAGAATGCTTTGAAGCTGTGTGCTTCATGAGCTAGCAGCTGTTCTTATATGCTCTCATTAAGTATTTCTCATTTTCACCTGCTTTATACATCGCTTCTCTCTGACAACACCACAGAAAATAGCTAGTTTTGTATCACTAAAACAGGGCTATTTAGCATTAAAGCATTATGTTGTCACTTTGAATATTTATGGACTCAGMAGACAAACCCAGACAGTGGAAAATATTAGCAGCACCTATAAGAAGGATGCTTTAGGCTGGTCACAGCAAGATCAGGTCTGCAAAGAGGGGGGACACCCCATCTCCTTCACTGACAGTCCTGTAACACTGGCACTGAAACTTCTACCTGCTTCACATTTCTCTGAGCTCCAGTTTTATCCAAATATGCGCTAAGGATGGCAGAAAATTGTTTTAGGTGAAGTGTCACAGTGTGCTRCAGCCCTAATGTTCCACAGAAGAGCCCTGAAGTCTTCTTCAGCAATTAGCATGCCAAAACGATGTGGCTAACTATAACATCTGGCAYCAGTGAATGACTAATGCTGCTTCCCTGGCAGTGAAAAAACARGAGGTTATTCATCTGGATCATTACTTTTTAAGCTCCAACAGTCCAAAACCAGGTAAATTTTGTTTTTAAGCCAAAACAGAGGACAGTTCATGACAGCTGGAACAGCAAGTGGCCAGTAATTATTATTTTAAGGGAAGATGGCCAATSCTCTCCTGCAACAMATGAAAGCTATTTCAATATCAAACAAAGAGTTTAATTTGGAGAGACTGCATTATCCACCRAGCCCTTGAACACTGACAATTTCCTTCTCTATCTCAYGTGAAGTTCTCCTCACATTTCATGRGCAATTTCTGTAACATGTTTCTTATGAGATTTTGAAACAAACTGTTCCCTTGTACCATGGAGATTCATCTGGTTGCAAACACATAAAATGTCATTAATTCTACTGAGGAAAATGTAGTGGTGGTCACAGTGAGAGCATCAGTTAGAGACAGGCAGAAAGGGGGAGAAATAAGACATTCAAATGTTGTTAATTTTGTGGAAGTAGAGGATTTCAAATTAAGATTTGTAACATTTGAAGGAAAATTTATRGATATGTTGGGGTTTCTTTTATTTTATTAGGGTAGATCACAGTGCTATTCATATAGCTTAACACTGCTGCAGTTGGAGAGCAATCCTAAAGCCTCTTACACTGACTTTTGAAGAATTTTGGCAGTACAGCTCCTCCCACAGATCCTTTTCTCACTTTTRCATAGAAAAAAAGAAACTGGCCATATGCCTTACAGTTTCTTACACCCTGCTACTCTGATCATCAGAAAGACATCAAAGAAACTGCAAAGGACCATATTTATTACAGCAACTCACAGATTGRCAGTAGGAACTGAGCTCTTTGAAGCCTTGGAAGTAAGACCACAGGGCTGCTCCATCCTTYAGTTTTGCATGAGGAATAGGGTATGAACATTCAGCCAGCATTTCCTCAGTTCAGAAAGAGCATTCAAGACCAAAGCTCTGTTCCCATCTACRCTGTACTAGAGGTCCTTGATTGCTTTATGCAACATTTATAGACCATTTAAAAGCACTGATGGCACAGAGATTGCCTTGGAGAGTCGAAGCATCTACACTTGAAAACAACAAGGGAAAATCAAAGAGTAGCAAGTGCCTCTTGAGCACATACAAGCTTGTTTTTCTACAAGATGCAAGTGGTAAGACTTGAAGATTTCACCAGAAGAATAAATGGCACATTCTCAACACAAATTGTATGCCAGTCAAAAAGAGAAACAAAACTTCTTTGTAATTCCACCTGAGTAGACATTACAGGCAGAGCTTCACTTCAGGTGGTAAAATTCTGGCAACAAAAGAAACAACTGAAAATGGGGTCTAAGCAAGAGACACATCAGACACTTTTATTAACCTGCACACTCATCAGCCCTATYTAAAATTATGCATTTGACGTATGCMAAATTTTACTGCARTAATTCAAAACCTAGAGAAGAACCTCTCATCCTGCTTCCTCCAACTGATATAAGGTATTTATATATTTCACCCATAGCTCATTCTGAATGTTTTTTGACAGCATTTACCTAATCCCACATAGGCTGCGACCTCAGTCCTTGATAAGCAATTCAGAGTGCTGGATGTTAAAACTAAAAAAATTCTCACACAGACCCTGCCAGCCTTGTTGGCTTTCTGGTTTGTTTTGGTGCCCAGGGAAAGGCACACAAGGAAATCCAAGGAGTGAAATTACACTTGGAGAATATTATCTGTTTAAGGAAGTCATATAYACTYAGAAGCACATAAACGCAAAACACAGGAATTGACAGAACAAGAAATAATTAACAATAAACAAGCAACAACCTCTGCTCAGGGGAAAATCTGTTTCTGCAAATTAATAGYGTAATGCTTGAAGWAAGGGTTGAGTGCCAGAGGAGTCTCTGCAAGTTCAAGAGAAGATAAGCATGGTTCCARTGGCTTAAACKCATTGTCTTTCTGCCACAAAGATCCATGAGCAGAGCACAATCCARAACCAGTTGTGAGATGAGGTGCTTTCAAAAGAGAAAGTAAACATCTTTCAAGCCCCAAAGTGGTTACTTCCAGTAAAGTTACTACACTGACACTCATCTCTTCAGCTTGAAGTGTGGTTACCTGAATATAAGTAATAAGAGCTAAGAAAAGAGGGTTCAAATGTTTGCCCTCCTGCTTCAGTTTCTCCTGCTAAATTTTGTCTGGCTGCAGCAGGATTTCAGGGCTATGAGTGGTACATAATTGTGCACTTGGTACTTTGGGTTACAGAGTGAATAAAGTATAAAAAGCAACTTAGACCTGAAGTCCCCTTTTGCTATGAAAATCTCACATCACCAGGTTCTTTTAAGTTTGMTAACAGCAGCAGGCTTTTTTAAAGAAAAMCTTCCAAGTGCTATTTGGCATTTAAATAGCAGATSYAACATAATTATGTGTAAGTTGGAACAATCTGAAAATCTGAAAATCACGCAGTAAAAAAGGAGGCAAAGCACTCAGCCATCACAAATGAAAATGCCAGAAGGGACCTAAGCCTTCATTATAGACTGATGACCAGCTAAATTATATTGCCAGAGCACATGCAAGACCATCACTGACAGTCTCATTCCAGCTTRCCTCTGTGGGGACATGAGAAATTCTTCTCTCAGCCCATAACCAGAAAGCGGATGAAAAGAGCATGAAAATTAAAGGCTTTATAGAGATCTGCTGGACCATACTGATACTACAGCAGAACTTGATTAAAGAGCTTACAGGGACTTCATAAATCTCTGGTTGTCTCAGGAGCCACTCTGATAAGAAATGTAATGGATAGATGGAGARTGTGCAAATAAGGACAGTCACTGACCCTTTAACTCTGGTGAGTCAATTTTCTCACATGTGCACTCTTTTGAGTTGTCAGTGCAAACTGGTACAAGCTTCCTTAGCCAGGATGGAGGTGATGGTGAGGCTGGACTGTCACCGTGGAAGCAGAGGGGGCAGAAGTGGAAACTGCTGCTGGAGTATATCTGCAGCACACAGGGGACTGCAGGAGAAAGACCCACTAGCTAGAACTGGCTTTGTGACAATGACAGTGTGAGGCACCAAATCCAAGCTGGTTAGCTCTGCTGTGGGTCAGGGATCAGGTAAATAGAACAGCATTGAAGTAAAACAGTTACCTGATTATTTGGGCAGGAGCAACACTGCGCTGTGCTGTAGTTTTACACAGACTTCACAATTTCTTGGTGTGTGCCGTGTGTTCAACAGAGCTGTTTTCCTGCCCTAGTTCCTTCTATGAACTGTGACCCAATCTTTTACTTTCAGTATTGACACACGGGTGAAATGGGGAGGTTAGACCCAGGCTGCAGCAGTTCTGATGGGCTTGGCTGGCAGCTTCACCAACAGAACAAGTGGGTTATTGCAAAACCTTAAACTGAAACAGGGTAGGTTTAAATTTAATATTGGGACTAAATGCTTTATTATGTGGAGGGTGAGATGCTGGCACAGGGTGTCCAGAGGAGCTGTAGATTCCCCAACCCTGCAAATGTTCAAGGCCAGTCTGGATGGGGCTTTGAGCAACCTGATCTAGTGGAAGGTGCCCTTGCCTATTATGAGGGAGGGAAAACTAGATGACCTTTGATCCCTTGCAACCCAAATCCTTCTGCAGTAGGGAAAAGCTGAGCCCATATTTCCCTTAGAAGAAGGAAGAGTTATTTTGCCTCTCCACAAACAAATGGACTGCTCGTGTGCCTGGTCTTCAGCAGAGAGGGGTTGTACAGCACTTTTCACAACCATGCTGGTTTCTGCTCTGGCTTCAGGGGCAATCAACCATTCCARGGATCTACCAAGAGAGCAGGGAAAAAGCCCAAAGCAAAGGATGCTGAGAACAGTTTAAAAAGGTAGGTTCCCCAAGCAGAGAGGACAGAAGGTACAGGCACAGCCCTCATTCTTGTGAGATGTTGCAGTTTCCACAGACCTTGGGTAAAGGRAGCAGAGCATCTCTTCCCAGAGACCATCAGGAGGGAGCTGCACTATATTTTGTGACCATGGGGAACAAATAGAGACTCTTCATACTCCCCTTTGCAGTTTCTCTAGGGAAACACTGTATGCTCAAAAAACACTTTCAAAATCAAAATGTCATCTGCCTTGCAAAGAGCAGTGTATGTCTCTGCAAATTCCTTCAGTTTTTMCTGAGGGTAGATACACAGCTAGCTGTTCTTATATCATCAAACCAGTCATTAAACCTGGACCACAACACAAAAAATGAAAAAATAATGAAAGTTTTTCTTATAAATATATGTGTGATTATAAATAATACTTGAGTTTTTTACATGGAGAGGCTATTTTAGTTTCTGTCAAWAAAGGGTTCACCTGTTCACCTTAAGAACAAAACTGTGGAGGATGGTATTTCCAAGATGATGAGGGCCTACATTTACAAGAAAAATTCTTCTTGTACATCAATATCAACACAGGTTCACACAATAGTTGCACCTTTCAGGGATATAAATCCAGCACAGCAATCTTTGGGTGAGGCAGGATTCACTAATTAGCTACATCAATATTAAAGCTGAGTGACTCATATGGCTGAAAGAGGGTAGATGACAACCAGATGCTGGAGTAAGACTGAAGAACACTGCAAAAAAAATAAGAGCATCTTTATCATCACTCCCACCTTGATATGTAAGGTTTGATCTGGACAACCCTCATAAAACTAAAAAAAAAAAAGAAATGGAAATTTTCCTGTCACTGTGATGGACTTTGTTTCACATCTTTACTTTGCAATTTGGATTTAAGTTTTCTAGCCAGTAACTGTCAAACAGAGAATGTCACCGTGATTTATAGACTAGTGATTTTTTTTTTTTGCAGTGGCATTTTCCTAGGGAGTTAATTCTCCATAAAACACAATTATTTCTTTTTATGTGGCTCCAAAAATTATGAAGTAGTTTTCATAKACACCCTCACTTCAGAAGCATGAGAATACTCCAGCTCTGTGTCTCTTGAACAACAAAATTACCATGTTTAGAATAAAAACATAGATTACAGCAGTTTAATTAAGACAGCTCTGGAAAAGTGAACAAATATCARAGCAAAGCGTTCATCATTAAATGAAAATCAGATTGCTACATTTTGTTTTGGTAGTTTGTATATTTGGCAGGGGAAATATTATCCTAGACAAATAGAGTTTTCTTCCTGCTATTTCTAGATTCGAGCTATATTTTAAAATACAGGCAAAATGCATTTRAATCACAATATTTGGCTAAACAAGTGTAGCACAGAGCAGGAGAGAGAKTATATGGTACCTTATTAGAAATGGCCCTCTTCCTTCTCTGTGTACAAATCCAGTACTAGGAAGCCTGGCTTTCATTTGCTTTCCAGCACAGATGAGGAAGTCAAGCTTATTATTCCCTTATTAGAAAGGGATATTAGTAGTATAATTCAAGCTGGTGAAATTCAGATTTCTTATCCTGAGGGGAAGTTCTAAGCACGGGCACTTGGTTCTAAGCACTTGGTTTCATTCTATATCACAAATGGAAAAAAACCAAAAAACAAAAAACAAAAAACCAAAAACAAAACCAAAGAAACTGCAACCAAAAAAACACCTTCATTTTGACTGTTCTTAAATAATTGGTTTCTTTTGTTTCAGCTGCCTCGAAATAAATGAGTACAGTAATAGAGTTGAACTGAAACTTTATAACTTTTATCTAACTAATATTTCGATATTTTTTGCACATATTTTGACACAGCCATGGCCATGATTCAATTCAGTTTCTTTCAAACAGCATTTGCTGCCAGAATGCTGTTCCTTTTACCATTGTCCATAAAATACAATTAGAAATTAACTGATCTGATAATAGTGAATGAACAGATGTATTTTTCCACCAGTGACACGTGGCCAGGCCCTGGGATGCTTAAACATCACCTGGACTTAGAAGCAATTTTGTATCAGAGGAATACTATTGCACACATGAGATGGGACTTTCCCTGGACCAGCCTGGCTCTRCAAGGTGGATTTCTCCAGAAGGAATGCCTGTCACACCTGCTCCAACAAGGAACCCTCCATCCTTGACTACCTACTTTCTGCTAATGCAGAAAAGGGGACAAAAAAGGGAGGAAAATCATATTTAGTACTTTCCCAGTGTCTGAAGTGACCCTTTCCTTGTTGCTTGTCATGGTTCTTAGTGCCTCAGCAGAGGCTTTCAAATGCTCCTGTTCCAAAAAGAAGCACGTTGCCTGCAATGCACTACTCCCTAGTCTGCGGCTGATCTTGTTGGTTTTTCCCTCTGTTTGTCTGCTTGGGTATGGATGCATTACTTTTACYCTGTAAGGCCCTGGGGGCACACAGCTATTACCCGTCACAGCCCATTCACCACCTATCTCTGTGGCCATCAGCACTCCTACCTCAATGACACAGAAAGCAGTAATAGCAAAGKCAAACGAAAAGGAGACCCAGATATSCAGAAAATGTGGAAGACRGAGAAAGGAAGCAGAGGCTGARGACAGAAGGCAGTGAAAAATTACCTACTCCTGACCTTTTAGGTGGGGTATTGGTCCCTTGGAGTGAACTGGGGTGCACCCATTTGGCCGAGGCACAGAGGCAATTGCGCAAGAGCTGCTTTACAACTGGATCTTTGCCCCGGGGGACAAAGGGGCTTCAAACTTTCTACCTAGAGGCATCAGTTCCAATTCACCCCCACTTCCAGTACAGGCATTTAACAGTGGTGGGTGTGTGGGCAGCACAGGAGGGAAGAAGAATCACCCCAACATGTATTTTTTTATAATGATGCTAATGAACAGCAGAAGTGGAGAAATAGATCTAGCACTTCACTGGGAGAGAACATATCTGTCCCAACCATCTTCTGTATCACTAGTTAACATGTTCTGCATTTTAATAGGCTGGGACAATCAAGGCTGGAAGCTGCACTGAAAACAGCTGCTCAGAAGTGACTACWACAAATATTAAAATGAGAAAACCTGTGGAAAACGTGAGAATTATGGGAAAAAATTGTAATGAAACTATAATAACCTGTATTCTAATGACTCTCAACCCAAAGGAACCCACAGGATTTTTCAGTGTAATAAGGAAACTAATTAAGAGAGGTTACTTCACCCAGCACTGAAATGGAGCTGCCTCTTGTGTAAGTGTCTGGTGGATAGCAATCATTAACAGCAGCAGTAGTACCAAATTGCTTGGGTCTTGAAGTATAAAACAACACCAAAACCATCCAAAGTATCTGGTACATAGGTCATTCAGCCTGGTTTCTCGTTTGATCAGGAAGGYAGTTTGAGTTTATACCTTCAAATGCTGTGTTAGTTGGAACCAGGTTTTCTGAAGTCAGCAACACAGGGATATCTGTGCCTGAACTATTCTCCCTGATTCCTCTTACAGACAGCAAATGGCAACAGGTACTTTTAGGACACAATTCATGAGATCAACAACAGATATTCATTTCAAAATGGGATGAATCACATCCTAAAATTATAATCATATTCTGGCTATAAAGGGACTCCTGGCACGTAGTTCAAATGTGAACAGCTTTATTGTAATTTTTTTTTATTTCTGTCAAATGAAGACTACCTGATATATATATAGACATGAGATGCTGTATGCAAGACACCCAAGGGTTTTTTTTTTTTGCTGGGTTGATTTTTTTTTTTTTTTATTTTAGTCAAGAGAAAAAAAAGATAGCAAAATTAAGATGCCTGCAAAATAGCAAAGTGTAGGCTTTTCTGGTCACCATTTACTCTCACAGGGATGTCCCTATCTTTCTGCATTCTTCCTCGGTATTTCTTGCACTGCAACTTTCTACCTTCTCTATTTTCTCAACAAGTTCGTGTTTGAAGGTGGGAGCAGCTCTGTAAGTCCCAAATCACCATGTTATGGGAGAAGGAAGAGTTCAGGGTACTTGGAGAAACACTATAGAGGTCACAACCTCCCTTCCTCCTCCACCTCCAATCACTTTTTATTTTTCTTTATTTGGAATTTAAGATCAGGGCAGTAGTGTCTTGGGGGGCATAGCCAGCAGCAAGGTCTGCCAAGGCATAATCTGAAGAGAACGTGCAGGGAAATAAGAAGGAATCTGCTGGGCAAAGTTTCTGAAAGAGGWAATAACTGCAGCAAAAAGGTAAGCTTTTAGAACAGACCTCAAGGTCTTTCAGGAATCATCTGTGGTTTTAACAGACCACGTTTCTGAGTAGGGCAAGCAACATCTAGATAAGCCCTGTTTTGATGCCTTTGTTGCTATTCTTCCAGAAAGTAAGTTTAATGTGTAAAAATCAATATTTCTGCATATTTGCMATCATAGTAACCTGGTTAAACACTAAAAATTGCATTACTAACTCCCCAGAGAGAACATAAGAAACCATGGCTTTAGCAAATGGCATGGTCCTTGACAACATGGGWAAATTACTAATTTCTTAAAGTTTTTTAGTATTTCAGAGAGTTACTATTTTCTCTGAGCTWTATCTTTTTCAAGAATACTAAAGGAGGTTACAATCGAACATAAGTGAACAATTACATTCAACATTTAGAAGAGGCAAAAACAATTAAAGCCTCCAAGGATCTGATTCTGAAGGTGGAACCAGAACTACTACAGAAAGAATCTTCTGCAAACTCCTTTCAACAACTAATATGACATTTAAATATTCATACTCCTTTACATTTACAAGAAAAGCTCTCATATGAGATGGGCAATTCCTTTTCTAAATATATAGCTATATTAATTATCTAGGAGACTTGCTGCAAGTGGATGAAGTTCCTTACATATAAAGACATGATAAAACAGAACCATGTTCTGTGAGGTGGGATGCAATGAGAAAGCAGATACAATGCAACATGGAAGTCTGTCAAGAAGCAGYGTTATGAAGACCCTGAGGATTTTTTTGTATCGATTCAGAACAGATGGTGTGATAGGACCACGTCCTCTGTGCAAGAGAGATCAGAAGCTCGAAAAATGGTGTATTTTCATTTCATTAGATCTGGACCATCTGGCCATGGTGGGAGATTTTGAACCGAGCAAATCCAAGTCCTTACAGATCCTTCATGACTCAAAACATCCCAGTCATCCCTGGTTTGTACAGKGAATCCATGCAAAAGTCACAAGTTTTCCTCATTTTGCCAGTATAACCTGTGCATATTGKGCCTTTTCTCCTTGCTCTTGAAGCTCTGGGCAATGAGCATCACCATTAAATAGCAATTTACTGGTCAGATCTTGCTTACATTTTTAAGTGCTTTTACAAGCATTCTTAAAACTTTTTTTTCATGTCAAAGCCCTTTGGGACCATTGTCATAATCATTTTACAAACACTCCTACCAATCTCTGACATATATGGAGATTGAGTGACCTGCTTAATGCTACCAGAATTCTCTTGCTAAGAGAAACCAGTATAGAAGGAAGAGCTGAATTTCAGGAATATCTCCTCTTCCAGGATTTTGATCACAATTTTYCTTTTCCTGATTGAAAATCAACCATGAGGAAAATAAATTAAAGCCATGGTCAGCACTGAGGATTAATTCACTAATAACATGAAAACTGCAGAGTTATGAGGAGAGAAAGATGTTGCTACACATAGAAAATGGAAGAGTTGCAGTGTGGCTCTTGGGCTGGGTGAAATAGTTGTCATCCAGTTTTAGAGCAGACATGCAGCAGTAGGTTGGAGACATCAGGAAGAGGAAGCAGCTTAACAAACCCAGGTGCCTTGCACCATTTGGGATGCCCTAGGATTTCTGGTATCTGCATAAGGTTGACCTGCTCTGCRACATCAKCTTCARCACAGCACCAACAGACTCTGAAAGATGTCTCAGTTTTCTTGCTGACTGAGCATAGCTGGAATCCTGGAGCCACTGGAAAGGAGCAGCAGTTCTCCAGGCTTTCCAGGGGATGTRGAGGTGATAGGAAGGGTAGCAAAAGATGAAGCAGGCAAAGCCAAGTACAGGGCACAGTGGATGAAAAGAYGAAGCCTGCAGTCCAGAAATTGGAACAGCGACCACATGTTGGGACCAGTGCATCTCCTCCTTGCCTGTATCATGTGAGACTATGGACAGTCACCTTTGGGCCAAACACATGAAAGGGACTTTGGCATCTACAAACCATGCCCAGGGAGAGCTAAAATGCAGTGCCTTAAAATAGGATTGGCAGCAGTCAGCACATTAAGTTTTGGGCCAGGGTACAAAGTCACAAAGTCCCAAAGGGAAGGAAGTGTCCTCCTTCAGACCAGGCACCTATATGAAGCCAGTATCCCCACCTGGCACCCACACCRAGGCATCCCTTTAGGACAGAGGCTGACAACTGCCTCAGTCTTTTAGAAGAGGATGRAGGGCAGAGCCTTTGCCATACTCATAAAGAATGGGAGTAAATTCTCCCTCATGTGAAAAGCAATGGCTCATGGTACCACCATGAAACAGTGYAGATTCCTGAATTTCTCTCTTTCCAAGAGAATGTCTTAGGCACAGGACTGGAATTAAGCAGGGAAGGAAGAYRGAATCCTTCACTTTGCCTGTGTTGTTGAAACATGAGGTCTCTGGTRTTGGAATGCAAAGAGTGTCCAAGTCTCACCTTGTGGCCAGGCAATTTCAGGGTCGATGTGCAAAGGGGATGTCTGGGGCTCCAGCTCCAGCTGTGTACTCTGTATTAATATATCCCTGGGCAAAACTGTACATTGGGTGAGACAAAAAGACTGAAATCAGGAATGCTGCTGGGGTGAATCATAGCATTGCTTTGTCTACATTAAGTTCCCATGGAAATGTTTCCTGCACATAGGGGTGCACAAGCAGTCTCACAGAGCCTGAACACAGGATCATAAGCCAGCTCTCTGCAGCAGGGTGACTTCCTTACAAGATGTACATTGCTCTGAAAATAACAAGTGTGTTGCTGTAACATAGTGTTCTAAATAACTGAAAGGCCTGGAAAGAAATGACACCACCTAATAGCCTAGTTACTGCTTGCAAGAGCACAAAACCTTAGTCCWGTCCTTTTAAGTCCTTCTCTTCTTCGCTGTTGCTGTACACAGATCTCAAGCCAAAGTGTGTTGTCATCCTTTGAGTATATTARTTCAGGTCAAAACTGATATTAATGATCCGTTTCCAAGGAATCACACATCTAGTATAGCATTTGGTCTAAAGGCCAGTTTAGCCATATTGTACTATTCTGGGTCCTCTGGAAAATTGTCTCATGTATCATTGGATAGCAACCCAGGAGAATTTTGATTTTGGCTAGGATTAATAATACTTATTCTGAATGATGGATCAGCCACATTATACAGCTCGTATTTCTCATAAAACTTTTGCTCGTAAATCAAGAGGGATACAGCCTCTTATGTACTTCATCTAATGAAATATAGATTAGTCTGGGGTTAGATTTTTGGAAGCCCATTTGATGAAAGTTAGTTCATGCTTCTTCTCATCAGCCCATTTTGGGGAGGGAAAAAAAATGCCCCCAAATATTCAAAACTGAGTAAGATACATCCATTACAAAGGTATTAGCACAGGGATATTTCTTGGAGTCAAAGTGAGAGATTATTTTTCACATACAAGCAGGCAACTATCTGCCTCAGATTATTAATTGTTTCTGAGATGCAAAGTAATGTCCTAAAYGTCCTATTTACTGAAATCCTACAAACACTTTAAGTACTATTGGTTCCCCAGAGTTTTTCCAATATTGAGGGTAAACTTGTAACGCTGTCAGTGAGTGCTGACACAGCAGAGCTCACATGTACCTTGCAAAACCAGTGAATTCTAATTAATTACAAATTAAAGATACTCAGCTCAACACACAGGGTATCCATAAGAAACAAGATGAAAACRATTTTGCTTCTGTTCTTTGTAAGTAGTTCAGCCCTCAGTTTAAARCATCTGTCTCTTTTTCACATGCACAAGATTGCTGCCTTCAACTCAGTGTAAATCAGGACCAGAGCAGGGGCAAGGGAGGTCTCCCAGGAGTGGTTGTCTCTGCAGGAAGYAAGCCCAGCTCGCAGGTGACAGAGGTGGAAAACTCACAGGAGCAGGGAACTCTCTTGCCTGCCCTCCTAGAAGCTTGCTTGGAACARCTTCCCAGGACCCACGAGCTCCCAGCTCCCTGACACTTTTCATGCCCAGATGAGACCAGAAGGGAGGCTCAAGCTGATCAAATCAGCAATGTTACAGCACAGTCAGCTGGGTTGGGCTATGACAATTATTAAGGGYTTTCCACAGGTGCCATTGAGAGCTAAGAGCTGGTCAGGGTGTGGGTAAAAATGCAGTGGTCCAGAATGGGAGACTATGGAGAAGAGAAGATGGCAARCACTGGGAAAGAGAATGATAGCAAAGGAGGAGTGAATGTGCTCTGGATTAAAGGAGATACAGAGGCCTGTGGAGCAATATAGCAAAGGGTAGGACAGACTGATGCTAAYCATTGCAGGTGCATTGAACAGTGGAGTCAGTGGAGTGATCTTAGCTTMCAAGAGCTGTTGTGTGTCCCAGGAAAATGTTTTGGAATGGTCTATGAAAACAGTGCCTGCACAGAGCAGCCCCTTACTCTGCTGGTAGCCATGAGGGCAGATTGAGCACTGAAGAGCAGCYCATCCACACAGTGGAGCAACATGACTGAGAAGCTCATCAGGGTGGGTGAAAGCTGGAGAGGGAGTATGAAAGAAGCAGCTCCATTCTCCCCAAAGGACGTAATRGAGAGATAATAGAGATGTCCTCAGAGGCCCAGTCAGACATGATAGAAGAGCACGTTTCCAATTATCTGCTCATCTGAAAGG
Organism: Alauda arvensis; assembly: GCA_902810485.1. Classification (NCBI taxonomy): domain Eukaryota; kingdom Metazoa; phylum Chordata; class Aves; order Passeriformes; family Alaudidae; genus Alauda; species Alauda arvensis. Next base: position 93,437 of record CADDXX010000152.1, read on the forward strand.
TGAGTAATGGGTGTCACTCACAATCAGGCTGATAGAAAAAATGCRCTGCTCCTTTGAGCATGACATTTCTTATCCAATTCTGATAACAGAAGCATAATCACAGGRTTCATTCTTCCCCAGAAGCACACTCCTGATATTTTTTATGAGCAAAACATGTCCAAGTAAACTAACTTGTACCACCCAGGCCATGGAAATTTCTTTGCAAGGAAGTTTGAGAATAATGTGAGAATCCCCRTAGAGAGAATCTCTCTACTGCAATTTGCAATTTGCAACTCCAGGGAACAGTTTAAATTTTCTCCCCTAATCTCCATGGATCTTGAGGGATCTGTTCRTATCACAGGACCACCAACCTCTGCTCTGGTTCTCAGAGAAGATGACAAAATTATTTCAGGGGTTCCCCTACACTGTGAATATCCATAGTGAGCATTCAATTGTCCCTGCATGGCTTTTCAGTGCAATCAGAGGCTCCTTTTGGAAAGAGGAAAAGGCAATTTTTGACAGATTTCTCTTCCTGGCCTTATCTTGCACCATTGCCAGTTCCCTGATAAACTGGAGAACAGTGTGGAGAATCTCCAGCCTTTAATATACAATCCTCTCCAGGCTTGTCACATATTTAGTGTTCAAGTCTTAGATGTATGTGTTCCTGAAGACTCTCTTAGAAATAAATTAAGTTCCAAGCTCATTTTRTTGTCTACTGCTCTCTTCCTCTTTCTAATTGCCATAAGAACTCTCCTGGGTGTTTGTTTTTAACTTAATCATTTGCTGCGTGGTGCTGTGGTTATTTACACACACAAAGCTGCAGAGAGACAAATATCAAACACAGCACAGGATCACATGTAAAYTTCACTTAAGAGAGTCCAAATTTCAGGCCTGAATGCAAATAGAAGTGTTCACTGGAGCACAACAGCTACCAAGAGAAAAATCCCAGCATTAATGAAAAGTTTTCCTCCAAGAATTAAGTAAATGCCAAAAAGAACAAATGACAAGGTTGACATTTTAATAGTGAACTTTCCTTCTGAGTCACAGCTGTGGGCTGTGAATTGTGTTGAGCTTATGCTCAAAAGATATTGATTAACTTTTTTTCAAAGTGCTTAGCAGCATGTTCTATTTAACATACTTAGTTCATGCATCCATAAGCAATTTCTTCCCCTTTCTTTTTTAAAATGTGATTTTTGTGACTTCCTTGCAGTTTTTTTTTCTTATGTAACAGATGCTCTTGAAGACCACCAGATTCTTTTAATTTTTTAAGACAAAAGAGGAAGACAAAAATGGCAAAAATGGCAAAAAAAATAGGTTTTCACAAAGTTGGAGAGGCCTTACTCTGTCTTTTCTATATATAAATTTATTGCTTTGCTTGGGCGAAATGGAAATATAATGCAGAGATAAGCTAGACATTCTTTGTGCCCTTTCCAYCCTAGCAATTTGCACTCATCTAAAAGTGTTGGGTTTTATAAGTTGTTTTCCAGCACCCAACAGAGTTGGATGCTACCTATGTAGCTAGTACCTAGATCTCAATTAGTACCATTTGTTCTTCATAATAATTTATCATGGTACCTAAAGTTGAACATTCATTCCAAATAGAAATTAATTGCTCAGTTTTAAGTTTGTTTCAAACCTTGTGAGATCGGAGAGAAAAGTTTTTGTTAAAGTATATTGGTGAATGTCCTTCATACTGGATCATCCTATCCAAAACATTGGAGGGAAAGTGAAAATGCAGATGTTGTTCAGCCTTATTTTTGATACACTGCTTTGGTCAGCTCTGTGTTTCTTTACAGAGATCTTGACCACAACCATCACAAATTATTGTCCATGTTCATGGAAAATACAAGACAGCTGTTAAGTATTGCCAAACCTTTTGCACAGGCTGAGGAGAGCACATGTGTCAGGAGTTAAATGCTAATTCACCTTGGAGAGTTATTCACACTGAAATTACTTTAGTGTGACCTGTATCTCAGCACATCTTGATTAAAATAGGCAGCTGACTCCCATTAGGAATAACATGGTAATGGCACTGATATGTTCATTTGTAATCTCTCACCCAAAATACACCCTGGAGGTCAACATTTGCAGTAACCAGTGTGTGTYTGAGAAGTCCAGTGCAATCAGCTGCCCACTGTAGATGATCAGAGACTGACACCAAAGAGAAAAGAGGACCACAAAGTGGCAGATRTTGGTGGTAAGTTCTCAGAAACCTTCTCGATGAGTATCATGGTGACTAACAGATGTGGTTAATAAGAGATATTAATTCTTAAGAGAAAATGGTGAGTACAGAGATAAAAAACAGGGGAAAAAGGAGGACCCTGCTGACAAATATTTCTGAAATCAGGTCTTTCTAGCAAAACCTAATACAGCTCTTATACAGCAAAGCACGCGAGCGTGTCACCTGGTGAGCTAAGAGGTCCAAGAGAAGTTAAGGACAAATCTTATTACTAAAYATGWTTTTAGCACTCCTTTCACATTTAARCCATCTAAGGACTTAAATAGGATAAATAAGGTAAGAYTAGAGATGTTGTCCTTGCTGCCTTRTAGGAGAGCAGAATTTGCATTTCCAAACCTTGAGGCAATTGATTGTGTTGAAGCAATAAATATTTCATATCTACTGAGAAACTATTATTTATTCCATTAGTTCTTGCTGTTTTGATTGCTTTAAGACCTAGTCTTGGTCCTTCACAGTTCAAATGTTACCTATTGTGTGCATAGTTGTCCACCTGAGATGCCCTTGCCCGCAGAGAGAAATCCAAACCATGTTCAGGACAGAAGGAATTAATGTCATGATGTAGAGTKTTGCATTGCTGACCAGATCTGGGCTTTTCTGGAGAGTGGGTGCAATAGATCATAAAGRTTCACTRCTATTCTCTAAGAAGTAGAATTAAYGTCACTTAGGGTGGGGGGAGTGRGTTTCTATACCACTCCCACAATTTATTCAGCCTGAGCACTGCACAGGATTTAGCTGTGTTTCACTTGCTCAGCATTCAGGGAATATATTGGACTAGGAGTGTTCACCCAGTGATTTTCTTGCATGAGCAATGAAGCTGCAGGAAACCATATGCTTTTTCTAATTATCCATTATCYTCATTATTCAGCTACTGTCTGATTATTGATTTGAAAAATCCAGCTCAGCATTGAGATTTAGATTCAGCAAATTGAATTTTCAAGTTGCTTTAGAAAACCCTAAAAAGAAAATAGAAATCTCACTAACAAATTATACATTAATTAAGGTAAGTTAGTGTGACCCCTCCGAGACATGAAATTAAAAGTCATGTGAAAAGTTAAAACACAAGACTGAGAGATTCTTCCACCARTTTTTCCAATTTCCCTTGATGCTTCAAGTCTACCTGGGGCATTCACCATGAAAAATAGAACTTCTACTCAGGAAGAATTAAGGGACGTTACTGGTAAACATAAAAATGCAATCATCCCATTCTACTTGGCACTTGCCAGACCTCACCTGAAGGACTGTGTCCAGTTTGTGATCCCCATAACTCAATGAAGATGCAGACAGACTGGAGAAAGTCCAAAAGAACGCCATGAAAATGATCAAAGGGGTGGAAAATATGCCTGATGAAGAAAGACTGAAGGAGCCAAGTCTTCTCTCCCTGGAGAAGAGACACTCAGGAAGACCTAATCACAATTCTCCAGTACTCACAGGGCTCCTAGAAAGAAGAGGGAGGATCTCTCTTCACACAGGGAGAAGACAAGTGGCAACAAGGCTAGGTTTCATCTTGATGTARGAAAGATATTTTTTACAGTGATAACAACCAATCACTGGAACAACCACCCCAGGGATGCGGTAGAGTTCCCATCAATGGAGGTTTTTAAGGTGTAATGAACAGCTGGACCACATAATCTTCCTAGGTCCCTTCCAAGCTGGGGTTTTCTGTGATTGGTGAAGAAACACATAATGAAAGATGATAATTCATGCATGTGTGCTTTCTTAAGATATTTTAAGCCATACCACTGAGGTCAAACAACAATTGTCATCAGCCATGAACTTTCTCCTCCCTCACACTGACCACTCCTCTGCCACTGCACAGTCTGGTTCAGTGTGTCTAATTATGACTGAGGGATTGCTTTTCTACTAAAATGTGAGGGGAAAGAGCTGGTGGGCTCCCCCATAATAAACTGTGTGTTACAAAACACTCAAAGAAGTGAGCATGCATCTTGGAAATAAATTATGAGAAAAAGCCCAACTCAGAAAGAACTGCCACCATCAATACAGAGTGTTCTCTGTGTATGCAACGTGCTTCATCTCCTGCACATGAAAGGATTTAACAAAGAGCCAAGTAACACAGAGGAGAGATGCTGGAAATGCAAAAAAAAGTAATTGCCCATCTCATTCTGTTTTCATGAAAGCAAAAACCAGCCCCAAACTATTCTTCTGGCCTCATTGCTGAGTGACATATGATGAGATGCACCCAAAAATGAGGATGGGGGGCAAAAACAATTTTTAGGACATAACAGGTTGCAATCAATTGTAAAACCTATGGCACTGGCAAGGCACCTCCTGACTCCAGTCAGGATTACACAGCTGCTGAGCTGTATCCATATTACAGCTGCATTTGGATGATAGAAATCCTCAGGTCTGTATAACTGGGACTAATCCCTGACCAATGTGGATGGGAATAATCTCTATATCATCCCCTCATTTCTGTGAGCTACAAAGAACATTCCAGATAAATTCTTCTGAATTCATGCTTATATCCCTGTTCTTCCAGCTAAATGATACCACTATCTTAAAATAATAAAGGAAAAGTATTACTGAGGATAAGTAAGCAACATTTAGTTCAAAATTTTTTCTTCATCCTCTTCCTAARAGCTCAAAGGCTGTCAATCTGATTTATATTTTATAAACTGAGATTTCTAGTTTTTTATCTTTTTACAGGTATTTTGACATCTTTTCTGAAACCTTTGTAGTAATGTACAATGAAGTGAGCCAAATATGACAATGAGGATGTGGGGAATCCTGGAAGACAAGATATGAGTTAAAACCCAGGAAAGGAGCTTTTCCATGACTTCTCACTAATTTCTGATATCACTAGGCAATATTTAGGGAGGTTACTCACAGAAGTTTGTAAATAAGCTGCACAGCACTATCCCAGTATGTGCCATTCATGGTGTGTGATGAGAAATAGAGGAGTCATGCCTCTGCTACTAGGAMATCTTCCCTGTACCTACTCAGTGGGGAGAAAAACCCAAGCTAAACCTACCTGGATTCCTCCTGAAATCTTCACAATTGTCTTAAACAGACACAAAATTTCTGCTCATATTTCTGGACTCTGGAGTTGTACTAAGATTTGATTTTGCAGAGAAGGAAATGCATTTTTTCAATATTTAATTGGTCAAATTTGATTGTTTTTCAATAAAGATTGGTCCAAATGTATTTTTTATATCTTCCAGTGTGCAGTTTTCACAGCACAGAGTTAAGAAAACATTCAGAAGTTTAATTGATTTTTGTCACTTTTCAGCTATTTTGCTTCATTAGGCATTTCCTTTGATCTCCAACTTATTGCTTCTGGCTCCTAAAACAATACTATTTSTCTTGGAGAATTAGCCTAATCTGACAAGAACCATTTGCCTTTCAGTGAAATATTTTATGGGTTGAACAGTCCAATGGTGCTGCTGAGAGAGAGAGCTCATCAGAAGTGTTTGTCATTCTTTGCACTTTATTGACTTTTATGTTACAATTAYATGGAGCTCTGAGAATAAAAACATYTGCTGGAGTAGGCCTCAATTACTTCCCACCTTACAGAGTACATTTTGATCATATCTTATTTCACACATTCAGTTTTTCTGCTTAGAATAATATTTTTTCCATGAAGCCAAATTTTCTTCACTTGGATTATTTTTTTAATTAATAGCATTTGCACTAGACAGTGGAAAGTCAGTAAAACTTTGTCATTTCTTTCCTCTTATTTGAAAGGGGCTGACAATTTTCAGAGATTTTTGTTTCTGCTACAGCAATATAGCAATGGACTGACAGCTGGCCCACCACTTAATGCCTTGCAATGAACCATGTGAGCATTCACAGTTAGAGCCCAGAAACAGAATTTGTGGACATGAGATCTATCATAACTTATGCCTAAAAGGTAAGTATCCATCTCATTCAATCAGCTGTGAGACAAAATATGCTTTTCTGAAAGTGTGGCATTCTTGCTCCATTAGCAAAACACACGGACGATCCTCCCAAGGCTGTGTCAGGACACAGCTGCCCTGTGCTGTGATAAACCAGTGCCAGACTCTGGCTCAGTTCTCCCTGATTTTGCCCTGGAGCTGTGCTGAGACATTGCAGGTCTTTCCCAGTCAGCCTTGGTTTCCAGCCTGGGCACAGGGGGAGCAGAGGAGGTGAGCAGAGAATGGTGGAGCTTGGCTGAGTCAAATGTGTGCACAGGGTGGGTGTGAGGCATAAAGCATCTCACATCTCAGAGGGACACGGGAACTGAAGGAGCAAGTACACCAAAATATGAACCTTTCTGGGGTGAAAATACCCAGAAACAGGTCTTAGCTCATCAGAAATACCAAGCTGGCTGAGGGCCAAGGTAAAATAGATGACTTGATGGTCAGGGAGGCAGTATATCAAGGATTCAGCTGCCCTGCCCAAAGCACTTTCCATCCTTTTTCTTTCACACCTCCCTGAACTCCACTAATTCTCCACTAATCTTTTCTGGCCCTCTGAAAAGCTCCTGAAACAGGTTTCACCTTCCTCCCAAACCACTGACATGGTGAACTTCGCTGCTGTCATCCCTGGGCTCTGCTCTCTCACCATCAGCAGCTCCAAGCCAGCCACAACCACAATGCTGTGTGGCACATGGAGACATGGTAGGAAACAAAGGTGGGAAAGAAGTCAAAACTTTTGAATACTTTGGGTGTCTTGGTTTCTTCAGTGTAGTTCCTCACCTGTGAAGCATAACCCTTACACACAACCCTCCCACTCACTGCAGAAGAGCCCCAGCTGTCCTTCTGCATCTCTATCTCCAAGCTGTAGGAGCTGAGAGTTGTCTGCTGCCCTTGATGAGGAAGAGGACTAAACTTTCTTCAGTTCATGGAGTGAAGCACTTTTCTGAGCTCTCTTTTTCAGGAACTCTTTATTCTTTCCAATGCCAGCATCTGCAGGCATTTTCTACTGAAGTGGCAAAAGCCATGGAATGAGTACAATTTAACATCTGTACTAATTTTGTCATGTAAGTGCTGTTTAGCCAGTGGTGTTTTGTGAGCCAATGACCACACATGGATCATTCCAGATTGATCTGAACAGTTCTGTAAGCTGTTCTGCAAGCTTAGACCAGTTGCCCAAACTTAAGGATGTAGGAATGTTTCAGATGTCCTTGGGGATCCCACTTAGCTGCCACTTTCTGGAGCTCATTGATGCTAAGCCATTCCAGCTTGGTGTGGAAAGCCACAGGAGCCACAGCAGATCCTTCCAGATTTTCCTTATTTATCTCCCTTCAGACTGGCTTGAAAGTGTGTTAAATCAATATGGGACRAAAATAAAACAGACCTTGAATTTCCATATGAAGTCACATCTTTCCAAACATCATCTTCCTCTATTAAGTCTGTGMAAAAGTGGGTCAAACTTTTCAGTTCTATCTGTTGAGACAAGAGAGAAAGAAAAAAAGTCAAAATGATCCTTCTTTCCTGACAGATTCAGTCCAGTGTTATGACAAATTGCCTGAATTCCTAGATCCTGTTTTGGCTGGCTGTGTCACAGAGGAGGTGACATCTGCTGACAGACCATGTCACCCCATACTATGAGGTTCCTTTATCTTGTTTAAAGTAAAAATGAACTGGTTTTTTTTTTCCCCAAAAGGGAGACTTAATTGAGGTAATAACAACACTAAGACCAACTGTACATTGTACTTCAGCAACACTGATGAGAAAATCAATTTCTGTTCACTCAGAGTAGTGCTTTTGATTTCTTTGCTGAGGCTTCAATGGTCTGAAAAAAATGTGTTCAAAATTCTCAGGATAAAGGCTGTAGCTGACAATTGTATTAAAGAGGACAATGAAAGTATCCAGAAAAGGGGTACAGCTTGTTTGTGCAGAAAAGTGTCTGTGGGGGCTGAGTGAAGTAATGAAGTACCCCATAGTTGGGACCATTGTAACCCTGACATGTGGTTCTTCCAGACAAAGCTTTGGTTGTTTTGACTCTGTCATCTCTATACACATAAATACATGGAAGTATATGTTTATTTTTCTTTAAATTCCCTTTAAATATACATTTATTTTTCTTTAAAATCCCGTCTGGAATAAAAATGTCACTGCACTAATTTCCATTCCCCAAGTGCAGAAAGGAAGAGAGAACAAACAACAKATGACAGATGTTATTCATACTGTAAAGTGCAGTTGGAAGACATTTAGATATTGAGTGATAATATCTATAAAAATCTTAACAGAAAATACTTCACAGTAGATCTCATRCAAGACATGGCCTAACAAGAAAGGTGTGCCAAGGCTTCCTTTGCAGATTGTGCCTGATGCCTCCGACTCAGAGGGAAGGGAGGGTGGTCTCATGCATAGAGGACTGCACAGGAACATCCCTGTTCCAGGAACTCACCGTGTGCTAAGATGTTGTAGGGCAAGGGAGAAGGAAAATCATGATGCAGCACAGATCCCAATTCTTTTTAGTCTCTAGTAATATTTTGAATGTTATTATCTTGATTTTTCTTTTTAATTTTGTCCTTACCATGATGAGATATTAATTTAATGAAGGCTTGCAATGACATAAATCCTCCAAAATCAGTAATGTTGACTTTGTTTAATATGATTACCACTCCCCACACAAAACAAATAGGGCTGATCCTCTTTCCATTGAAGTCAACAGCAAAGACCTAGAACTGCTCCAGGAGGAAGAGGATTAGGTTCTGCATTAGGATGAAGAACACTGCTCACTCACTTCTCTCAAACATTGCTCCTTCCACCATATCCAATATCACGTAGAATAGCTGAATTTTTCYTGAGCAGYCTTTTATAACATWAATGGGTGCCATAGTGCTTAAAATTTAATGCTAGTAGATACACAGCAGCAGTTTGGAAACARTAGATTAATGGTCTTGTTGCATTCTTGACTTTTTTTTAAATTAGAATTTCCTTTTTAACAAGGAGATGCTTTCGACTGAATCAAGTGAGAATGGATGTACACAAAAGCACAGCCATAATTCTCTCCTGATAGCCTGGTCACTTGAAACAATCAACAAAATTCCCTTTCTCAACAATTCCTGTGTTGCCTCAGAGCCATGGTCAATAGCTTGGAGCCAAGCCCAAATGCTGAGTTGGCACTTTTGGTCCTGTCTTGTATCTCATCAAGTTAGATTTAATTTCCAAACTTTATCTTTCTATCCTGAAAGAAACTATAGAATAGTATGTAACTATTTAATCACTATGCTAAAAACCAAGGCAGTGAAAGCAAAGAAACTTAAACCAACACAGCAAGCCAAATAAAGACTGAGGCTAAAGAGTTTCTATCTATAAGTCTTTAAGATTTACAAGAGAAAAAAGCTGGATTATCTTTTTGCTTCAGATGAAGTCAGCAGATTTTCTCAGATCTCCTTTTTTGCCAGATGAATTAATTTCCTTAAGCAAAAGATTTTCGCTGAGTTTTGGCAATGTTTCTAGGTGCATCCCTGTCATTGCCAAAACTGTAATTTCTTCAGCTTCAGCTTGGATATGTCTGTTATGAATTTTGCCTCTTCTGCCTCAGAATATCTAGCATCTATAATTTTCAAGGAATTTAATGACCCAAAAAAAGAAGAGTAGAAGGGAAGAACCAAAACTGCAGTTTTCTATTCCAGTTGTTCTTCAAAATATCAAAGCGAGACAGTATTACTTATGATACCTTACTCTTTGAATATGGTTTCAACATGCAAAACATTTCACTGGATGCCAGGAAAATTTTCTAATACTCTGGTTGATAGAACTCATGTGGAACATAAGCAAAAGCAGTGTGCATCTATTCTGGCATTCGGGGACAGGAATATACATTTCAGCAAATTTCATGCTGACATCTATCACACTATAATCCTGGGGGATGTGAACTCGATCCTTTATGGATGAGGTGATGAAAACCCAAACARGACCACTGTCTCATCAATTTCAATAATTTATTGTAAATCCCCTTTTCCTCACAGGCACATGTAAGTGACTGCCAACTGAGAATTTTTAAGCCTAGCAGAGGAATGGGAAAGCTTGCCATGACAAACAAGAAATGCAAAACTTCTTCCCAGGTATCTTTCAATATTTATGCTGGCAGTCTTCAGACCTGCACAACCCAGCCATGTTTTTGTGCTGCTCATGGGACCACTTCATGAAAAACAGAGCCTGTTTARGATCACACTTTGAGTGACAAATGGTTGAAGGTTGGGGTAGCACTCAGAGAAGGCCATATATGTTGCACTGTCCATATGGTCTCCTCTGGGTATCTGCTTTTTTCTGCTGTAAGAGGTGTGATACTGAGCTAGCTGGGCCTGGGGTCTGCTCAGCTTGACCACTGGTGTTGTAAGAGCTCCCAGTGAACTTGGAAAAATACCTCACCCTGGGAATGGTAGTTMCACTCCTGGTACCATTGTCATTGCCTCTATCACAAAGCAGATGGTATTAAAATATCTGATTCCCCCAGGCTCTCAATTTTTGCCATATCTCATTAAAAAAAAAAAAAAAAAACTTGAATCTGAGGCTATTTTTCCACTGTTGATTTTGGAAATTCATGGTTTTATAGGACCTACAATATTTGTGATCCTGATATTTCCCCTTCTGTTAGAAGAAAGACAGCAAGAAAGCTTAATCATCCACTACATTTCTTTTTACATAGCAGGCCTGTTTCTGAGCACTTGCACCACATTTGCCATTTCAGCTGATCAATCTCAGCCTGCACAAGTGACTGCTCACTCTATAAAACAAATAGATGAAAATGAGGCAAAACTAATGTGCATTTTGTCAGAGGTGTTTGCCCACAGACATTTTCCCTTGATACCAGGCAGTTTGATGAATCAAGAGAAAGACATTTCTCAGAGGGAAAATAGCTATTTGCTCAATAAGTTTATTTTAATGGGTGAAAATGAGAAGACGTGTCTTTTAGAGAAGGTGGGTGAGGTAGYTTTGCTGAATCTATTTTACTGTGAACCTTCATGTTTCTTAAATGTGTTTTATTATTTTGCCATTCCTGTAATTGTGAAGATGATGTTCGATTTCTGGTAAAAAAGCCTTGCCTATATTAGCTGTAAGGTGTTGGATTTGTTGCAGGAAGGAGAGATAAGGAGTCACTTCAAAGCAAAGAAAGTGCATTTGTTAAAAAAYATAATAGGTGTGGTGTTATTCACATACCCATTTGAGTGATCTTCAAGACAATTTTTATTAGTTGCCACGCTCCTTCAGATATTATTTTTTCAAATATAGAAGATATTTCTAAACTCAAACATAAAARTTCTTTGAATATATTATAAGCATTTGGCAATAGTTGCTTTAGTATATTGGTTGCAATATTCATATTGGACAAGTTTCCCCCAAACCTGGTGGAAAAGTTTTGGTTTGGTCATAGTTAGTCCAGAAGAAGCTGAAGGTAAAAATGYATTTGCACACATAAAACTTCTAGATTTACAGGGAACAGATCCATTAATATTATAACTTGCACAAAGACAACTCTCAAGCAGAAGAAAGATAAAAATATAACAAAAKAATTGTTCTCTGGCAATTATTTCTCCTTCTGGTAATTACAGTGTGAGAAAATAGATTGAACTTGAACAAGAACACACAAGGCTGAACACTGGGACACCTAAATTTTGTCCGTGTCCCAGTCCTTACYTCAACTCATGAGCCTTCTGCTTTCTCTCCCTGYCCAGCTGAGGAGGGGATTKGTTTTGGTGGGTACCCAKTGTCYAGCCAGGATCAAACCACCACAGGCCCACAGAGCCAGCCAGAGTGCTGAACCATCTCTCTYATGAGSAGRRGCTGAGAGAATTTCTGTTGTTCAGCCTGGAGAAGAGAAGGTGGTGGGGATATCTTATAACACCTTTGCAGTACCTAAAGGAGGCTACAAAGARAGTTGGAGGGCAAGAGAGAATTGTTTWAAACTAAAAGAGGRGACAYTTACATAGGRTRTTAGGAAGAAGTTCTTTACTCAGAGGATGGTGAGACCCTGGCACGGGTTGGTAGAGAAGTTGTGGATAACAAATCTCTGGCAGTGTTCAAGGCAAGGGTGATCACCTGATGGRGCTATGAACAGCCTGGTCTAGTGGAAGGTGTCCCTATTCGTGGCAGGGATTTAGAACTTGATTATCTTTAAGGTCCCTTCGAAGCCAAAATATTCTATGATTCTAYGGTATTTCCAGCTACCCCAGCTTCCTCCCTTATTTTCTGCATAGCAATGCTCCAGCAGAACTCTTCTGTCAGGATTTGCTTGGCAAAGGTTAGGAGCAAAAGTTTAAAGAAAATAGCAGAAGCCTCGGAATTTAGAGACTTRCCTTACTGTTGACTTACTGGTGTCTTTGAAACACAGACATGACTACCTGATAGACAAATCAGGATGTGGTTTGTTTACAGCTCTAAAGCTGTTACAATTTATTTTCTGTGTGTCTGTGTTTTAAAAATCACAGATGGAGTCTTAATATTGGAGTTCCTAGAGGTCCTGGGGATTCCCAGTGTGTAGCAGATCTGYTCATGTCAAATCTTTATCAGCACCATGCTGTGGACTCCTCTGGGAACCAACTTCATCCGTTTATCAATATTATGAAACTAAGGAAAGATACCCTGCTGCTGAGCATCTTTCCACCACCTGCTTTCTCTTTCCATACCTACATCTTTCAGAGGCCACTRCTTGCTCTACTGGGATCACCACCAGGTCCTCCTCCATCCAAGGATGAATACTGGTATCGACTCTTCCAGACAGCCTCTCCCACCACCACAGCTCACTCCAATGTTTTCAGTCAAAGTGCCCCTTCAAAATATGATCTGTCATGTGTGGTCATCTGTTCCAAGAGGATGTCAAGAACAAAGAGCATGTCACAGTGAGTCACCACAAAGTGATGACAAAAAAGCCCCACCAACATCCAGCTGCCTGAATCCAAAAGGCCCAAAGACAGTTTCCYTTTGTGTTCTCCAATAAGCTGCTTGGACAGAAGCCTTTGGGTACGACTATCACATGTTTTCCTGCGGGTTATTACCTCCTGCCAGGTCTGTAGGCATTAGCAATCACACCACACATCCCAGCTCACACAAAACATCTTTGAATGTCACATTCTGACATTTCCCAGTGCTCTTTCTCACTGTACATTATAACGTGCTAAGCTCAAAAGCTTGAATAGGCTTTTGTTAGACCTTTGAAAGAGTGCAAACCTCCTGTCTGCTAGTCTGTCTCTGAAAGCTTTTCCAGGAGACTTGCAAGCTTCCCGTTAGTCCATTTCCATGGCTACTGATATTCTGCTGAATATTCTTCAGACCTGACTGAGCCAGGTATCCGAATTTGGAACCTCTTYATCCAATTTACCATAAAATACATTAAAAAGGGTTCAGTGCAGAAAGCCTTTTGGCCACTTCATAGACCTAAAATGGATACAAGAATTTACACTATGATCATGCTTTTTTGCAGAATAGCTGCTGGCTTTTAGAAAAAACAAAACAAACAAAAAAAAACCCCTTTGTTTCAGATGGCAAGTGATATAAAAATGTTTCTATAATGCAGGGATGTACCACTCACATYCTTTAGATTAACACTTATTTTGGCTATGTTGCTTTGACTTCATGCTCTGGTTTCCATTCTGCCATGTTGGTCAGAGTTGCTGACMGGTGGATTGATGTGTTTGGTCACAAATTATCACATTCTTCTGTGACTTCTTCATGTAGAAAGAGTGGGAGGTAGAAGCTGAACAGGGTATTTTGATAAAAAACAGAAGTAAAAAGTTGTGATGAACATTAGGTGAACATTCTGGCAGAGTGTTCTCTTCAGTAAGATGAAACTGCTTTGAACAAATTCCTTTCCAGCTTTCAGCTAAACTTGAATTGCCCTGGTGAGCATCACCAGAGCTCACAGCAGCCTGCAGCTTGGTCTCCTAAGGCGACTGAACTGCCTGGAAGGAGAAGACCAGATTTCATTTAGCTGATCCTGCTCTTCCCTTCCAAGTATTCTCAAAGGATAGCAAGCAGATGTTTCATATCCCCTAAGCAGGAGGGATCTGGGGACACACCATGGAGCTCAGGGCTCTCTTTGCTCATACCCAACATAGATGGGCAGCAACAGGGCTGATGATGAACCCTGACATAGGTGAATACCCCAAGCTCCATCTCTTGCTCTTAGTTCACTGTGTCTYACCACATATGGCTCACTGGCTGAGCAAAGGAAGAGCACACATAAAACCACAGACACCCAGATCCACCCCAGCTCTTGCAGAGATCAAATCCAAATCAMAAACATCAAAGATGCTTTTGCTTTCCTAAAAAGAGGAAATATTATTGGATATGGAGTAATCATTCTGCTCTCTTAAAAGCTCCCAAACTGCCCAGAACAACACAGGATCCACTCTGACACTTCTAATAGACCAGAGCATTAATAACAGGCAGGGACTAAGCAAACTCTCATCAGATTAAAACACTGGAAAACTTCCAGTAGATGCTTGATATGGATCTTGCTGAAATACATATGACATAGACATACAGTCCTGCTCAGCAAATGATATCAAAGTAATAAATTAAAGATGCACTTCATATTCTCCACTGTCTGCCTAATAAGCTAAATCACTTTAAAGATCTATATTTGCAAGGGCCATGACTGGCCTGATAGCTTTATCCTRTCCTTTTCCCTTCCACTGGGAGCTACACCAGGCTTGAAAGTTTAGTCTTGGCAGAGAGAGGGCAGTTAGGTTTGGTGGTTGCTGAAGAGCTGCTTCTGAACAATACAAACCTTTACTAGATAACTGTGTCACTCATTGAGTAGATGAACTGCTCATAGAACAGCAGGCTTCAGACTTACAGATTTTTGTCTGAAATTAGACGATAAAGAAAAGAGTTGCCCTGGTTTTAGTTGGGATAGATTTGCTTTTTTTCCACAGTAAGAATGCATTACAAAAAGGTGATGCATTTTCACCATCATACCTTTTCAATTACAATTCAAAACTAATTTTTGCCTCGATGTGTAGATTCATAGTCAAAATTTAGGGGGAAGTGAACTTTTCCCATATGCATTTCAGAATGTTTACAGTATTTTTCGGGTGCTTTTTTAACATAGAAAAGATGCTACCAAAACTGTTAACTTGTAATCTGTATGCAAAACAACAGCAAAAGCAGTATTTATAATACTTTACACACATTGTATATCCACAAAACTTTTCAAAATACTTCA
>CADDXX010000152.1:110808-130444 GCA_902810485.1 Alauda arvensis
TTTACTGTTGCTACTTTCCTTATTTCCTTAATCATTTTGTAGATGCTTTGTTCTCAATGTTCTCATACTGCAAGAAATGTCAGATTTCTGTTTTTAGCAGGATGSAAAATATTTCAGAAGTTCAGGATGCTTTATCCTAAAAAATCCCAGATGCTTAGAGATAATCATTAAGTCTCTTTAGGACTTTGTGACAGTCCAGCTATTATTCTGCAGAAGCCTACACGTGTGGATTTACAGTGGGGAGAGAGGTAAAAGGAGCTTTCATGCTTTCATACTCCACATGAAATCATGAAACTATAGCTGCTGGCTTGTCCAGTCCTAGCACAAAACAGCAGGGTCCAACACTATGCACTTTTCAGTTGTTTCAGTCTTGTAGGCTATGCCCACAGTGAGATGAATGCTGTGGTCATGGTTTAACCCCATCCAGCAACCAAACCCCACACAGCCACCCACTCACTCCCTCACCAGCAGGATCAGGGAGAGAATCAGAAGCGTAAAAGCTGGGAAACTCATGGGCTGGGAGAAAGACAGTTYAATAGGGAAAGCAAAAGGCACATGAACAAGCAAAGCAAAACAAGGAGTTAAGTCACTGTGTCCCATGGGCAGGCAGGTGTTCAGCCAYCTCCAGGACAGCAGGGCTACATGACATGTAATGGTGACTAGGAAAGGCAAATGCCATGACTCCAAACATTCCCTCCTTCTTCCCCCACTTTTTATATTGAGCATGATGTCACATGGYCTGGGATATCTGTTTGGGTCACCTGTCCTGGCTCTGTCTCCTCCAGGCTGTCTAGAAGTCACACACGTACTTTTAGCAGGCACAAAGAGACCAGAGGGACCTACAGAGAGGCTGTGCCTTTCAAAGTGGCCTTAGCACCATGCAAATACAGCAACATGGCTTGTGGGCATGTTGGCTGAGCAACATATGCAAGCGAGGGACCATGCAAACATAATATGGCCTAGAAGAATTGTGGGCTCATTGTGTTCAGGGCTGTCTTCTGTCCTGTTGCTRAAGGCTCTAATTAGGTCACTGGCAYTGAAAACCAATCAGCCAGTAATTACCAGCCTTGAGGAAGTCAGATTGATGAGCCGATTCCTATGAAGTTGTGAGCTTGGTTTGAGAAGCATGAGATTTTCAAAAACTATAAGGAACCTCTGGTTTTAACTGCCAGGCTTTGTTATTGAGCACATTGTATGATTGTTAGCCTCCTCCCAGGACATTCTCACTATTTCTTCTTCAAGTCTCAGACCCAAGAGAACACAGGTGGGCTGTAATGCTGCAGTTAAAAATCAAGATTTGTGAGGATGTACCATATGGTACTATCCTTTTCACCAGCACTGGGGTTGATCAGGTCACAAGATTTGACTTCAGGTACAAAGTGTGAGATTCCACCACCCAAACTGGTGAAAATTAAATCTTCTGAAGGGAAAGTCAGCTTTGAATGGATGCCACCAGMGACCAGCCTCCTGCATTCTTCCTCTGTAAGGTACATTTTGCTCAGTGGGATGGGCCTGGCCCTCTGTGTTTGCTAATGTGTTTAAGARGAGGAGAGGCTCTTCTCAGCTCTCCCAAAATGACAGGCTTCACATGAAATCAAATCCTGAAGTAATTCCATAAGTCCCACATCAAAACATATATATTGAAAATATTCTGATGTCACTTCCCTAACATCAAGCTCAACCTCGTGTCCCACTGAAGTAGGTTKCCRAGACATCTACTTAACTCAAAGTACACATCAGCGCTCTGCTGAGTACAGATGTGTTTCTGCACATGCAAAAGAGCTTTCTTGGGTGGGCTCTTCCAGTTTAAAWAAATGTCTTTGCCCTTAGTGGAAGTGCAAGCAGGAACTGTAAGACTGTCTCACAGAGCCTGCTGCAAAGATTACGTGTCTTCCTAMGAGGTCAATGGATTTTCCATTCAGCACAATGTGTGTTATAGTAAATTTGTGTGTCTTTACAATCTAAAGGCAATTCTGCACTAAAAAAGTTTGTTTGCAAAGTATCAAGGAGTACAGACAGTATAGATGATTTTTAAGTTACTCCTTGGAAAARTATTTCTATCTGATGGCAATTTTGACAGTTTAAACAAAAAATTTACCAAAGTTCAGTTACAAATGTGTTCTTTACTTGTTCTGAATGTTGGAAATAACACATAACTGTCACTATTCAACAGAAACAAATAAAATTTTCCATTAAAGCAATCTTTTTTTCCCAGTACGCCTTCAGGTCTTACTTTGTTTTGCTGTAGCCTCTGACCTCACTTGTATCCAATATTTCTGTAATATTTATTCACATAGCAGCTTGTCCATCAAATTGACTTATGATACAGTAGAGTGTAAATAACCAAATATAATTTTCTATACTTAAAAAATACCCTGTCAAGGACCCAATTCAAAGTCCMCCTGATGAAGCATTTCTACTTTAGGCACTGAACATTAAACTGATCTTAGTTTATTGGTCTGGAGAGAGACCTACAGCCAATGTGAAAAAGTACAGGTCTAGCCCTGAAAGTTACTTTAAGAGACCTTCAGACCTAAAGGAAATATTTGTGTAAATGTTATGAATTTCCTGTTGATTAAAATATTCAAAGCCAACATTCAACTGTTTAGTCCTGGTCCTTTATAGAAAAAAAGAACACAAAAGGTTTCAGCAACAAATCATAAGATTGCAGCTGTAGTACAGAAAGACCAGGACGATGACAAGGATCAGAGGAACTGCCATTGATTTATTGGGCTAAGTCTCCTCCTGCTCTCAAATGAAATACGGGATAAGTTRGAGCAGGACAAGTCCATATTCTCTGTTCATAAATCCCAGACACATGYTAAGAGATTTTATAGCTATTCACAACCGACCTCAAAGAAAAAGAACGCACTTCTATTAACTTTTCCTTGCAAACTGTGTTATTAGGGCATCTCAGATTTATGAGCTTGCAATTCTTCTGCTTCAAAATTGATTTCCTCTTGCCAACAACATTCACAAGGTATCACTGAACCAATGTGTGAGACAGTTATACCYCAGAGTACTGAACTTTGGCTTGATCCCAAGGTTAATGAGCCCAATTTCTGGCGTTATTTTGGGCAAGAGTTTGTCCTACTCCCAGCAGAAAGACTTGCATCAGGCTTAATGCAAGGAAGGACTTCAGCTTCAGGTAAGTTTTTGTTRCCAAATACTAGCCTCAGGTCTTGACAACTTGGAAACCAACTATCTGCCRCTATTACCTCTGAATTATTACTTTTTAAACCTGATTATTAGGTATCTGGGGCATTCCCATGTGTTGCCAAAGGAAATTTAAATTGTTCTACATTTTCAAAAGGGAGAAGATGAAGCAGTTCAGCACAGAAGATGAGTATATCAGACAAAGAATGTATTTCTCCAGCTAGCAACTGACAATGCCAGYTTGCTGATGGAGATTTTTATTCTCTTCTTGATTATCTTTAGCTGAGGATATTTGCAAAGATTACTTTCTGTCCCAGTTAAAATGTAGAATTTACATAGTTAAAGCAGTTGCTCTCATAGAGACTGTGCCCATTTAGAGACAGGCAGACAAGAACAGTGCACACTGATGTYTTTGTGCACCCAAGCAGCAGGTGTATTGACTTTGTGCACCAAGGTCTTCACCTGCAGGCACCTTCTCCTGCTCGGTCCATCAGTCTGTGTGTGATAAGAAGGCAGTKAACATTTCTTTGCAAATCTGCTTCTGAAGAAAGCATCCCCAAGAGGTGATGTTAATCAACAAATTCATGACTGTGTGACACTGTGTAAGTTGATTTACTCAACACCTTCCTCTGCTCCCTCATAGCTATAAGTAACCACCAGGAAAACCTCTCTAATAGGCATTGGCCTGAACCACTTGTAATACTGTCCTGAGACAGTAATCCAACAAATTCCCAAAGTGACCTTGTCCAGTTCACATCTCTATGTTGTTTTTGCTGGTTAAGCTGGTCAGGTCCTACCCTACAACACAGTTACAGAGGATAATRATCACCACTCCATGTTGTATCCGTTTAAATGCTGGGAAAGGTTGTCATTTCTGCTCACTGACCTTCTTTTGTAGAAAAAGGATAATTTGTTCAGGGTCTTCTTATACAACCCAAAGTTTTTAGCATTCTCACTACTATTTTCTATATGTTTCCTACACATTCTCATTCTACTTTACAGATTGGTACCAGTACTCCAGTTGAGGTCTCACCGGCACAGTGAAGAGACATATATTTGTTTCCATGTGCTTTGCACATTACACTTTTGTAATACATTCCCAGAAAGGATCCAGCTTGTGCTCCACTCCAACTCTCAACTGATTTTTCACAGTACAGATGCACTGGCAGATATTTCTCATTTGATAGCTTTCTTTTACTTTTTTCATCCTTAACCACAGTTCTTTGCTCTTGCCTTGGWTGAACTCCCTCTTGCTGATTTTGGATCACTTCTCAAAAATATCTAGATTATTTTAAATTAAAATCTGGCCCATAAATATACTTCCAATTCTTATCAAATTTGTTTATTTTAAGGAGATTRTWAGCATTTGTCAGATTCCATCTTCCRAGACATTGATGTCTATMCTGAGTAGARCAGACAGATCTCCACAAGACTCCACTTAAAATTCACTGCTTATTTAAGATGGAATTGTTCTTAACAGTTTTTGGAGCAAATTTAATGCAAGTTTTCACCCCACTCTTCATTATTTCATTAAGATCATTCCCTAACTTGCTTATGCAAGACAGYGCCAAAAGTCATGCTCAGGTCAAGATATATCACACACCTTTTAATTCCCCTTAATCAGCTATACAAATGTTTTAACACTACTTGTTTTTGATTAATTCATATTAGCTGCCATGCATCACCAAATTGGTGTCTGTATGGGCCTTTAAACTGTTTCATTTAGATATGATGCTTAGGGTCATGGTTTAGTGTCAGACTTGGCAGTGCCAGCTTAATGGACCTCTTAGATCTTAGAGGTCTTTTCCAATTTAAGTGATTCTGTGATTCACTAGATCCTCCTTTTTCTCCTTCTTAGTGACCTGTGCAATGTCCTTCACCTGTTCTCTGGATCCCAGGGGGAACTGAGAGCATCAGCTTGCTGCACATAACCTGCTCTGCTTGTCTCTTTCCATCTGGAGTAGTGCAGCCTTTCCTTGATGCCTTTCACAAACCTCACCACTTGGAACGCAGTTTGTGCCTCTCTGTTCTTCCCTCTATGTGCTTTACCTGAGGCCAACAATTAACCAGGGAAGAGGGATCAATATCTGGGCAAGGACAAGTACYTATTTGAGAACTTCACCTCAAATGGGCATTGGTGTAAGTACCTTCTTCCATYCCTGTTGTTTTCCAGTAACATTTCCTGGGTTCCATACACTTACAAAGGACTCCTTTCAGCAGTAATCTGGACACAGACTGCTGCAGATGAGTCTGTGGTACATAGCTGTCAAAATACAGCTAAGGCAGAAAAAAAATTCCCTAAATGTAGCTTTCCATGCAAATCCATGTAGACACAAATGGAGTTGCATACGCTCATTTTTGAAATATTAGCCTGTACTGTAAGCTGAGAAATTTTAGCAATAGAGCAATGCATTCTGTCTGGTCAGAATGCATCTCAAACAGCAAAGGAAGGACATTACTGGCACAGGGTATGTTAATAGAACTAGAATTTTCAGGTCAAGCTTATTATCTCTGCAGTTCGTTCTGTCAGTCTTAAAAAATTGTAAAATCTTCTTTAAATCATGCATTATGCAGTGGTTATTTGAGATGTGAGCACCTAAAATTTTGCTGATCAACAAGTCTTAAGGACTAGTACCAGTCAAGCATTTTTCTACTAAGGTTTTACATGGAAAATAAAATGTTTTGAAAAACTAGAACCTTTATGTAGGCACATATCACTTGCAGTGAAATTTCATTTGTCAAAAGAGAGAAAAGAAAGAAAGTCAGTCCTCTCAGGACATTTTGCCGATCAAGTTCTTTTAATACTTTTCAAAACACCAGGTTTGAATTTTAAGCTCAAAAATTACGTCTAGTTTTGCAATGTCATGATATTAAAAAGCAAAAGTTACTCAAAGCATTTTACTGTTACCGCTAAACTGAAATACACAAGAAAGATTCCAAATGTTTCTTGGCTATTTTTGTGGGAAASTGAAAGTTTTAGTTAAAAATAAATTTTAGCATTTTGCAAACTCCTGCAAAAGGGACAATCTGGTTCTCCTCTACTCTTCAGTGAGAATGCTTTAAATAGCATTTCATTAAAAAGACATCCATGAACTCAAAGGTTTCAATGTCCTCAGCTGAACAGTAGCTTCTCATTTCTGACATGCTTATTGTGTCACCCTCTACCTGCTATTTTGTCAGTGACAACAAAAACTGACTTTGAGAGCTGGCSCTCAAAAGATTTTTGTTTTCAGTTGGGAATCTCGGGGAAAGAAATCTGTTTTCCTTCATTTGTGCTGAATCAAAATCCATCTTCACACCCCTAGAGCAACTAATTTCTAAAGATATTTTAATTCTTAAATTAAAGTTATTTAACTTAATTTTATGCTATAATTAATATCCTTTGTTCTTTGAACTAGATTCCATCTTSTTTTGCTTCCTCTGAAGAGGACAGGGTTCTCAGCCACCAATGAAGAGAAGAGCTCTGAAAAAAATTGCACAGGGATGGGTTTGTAACACACATGGGAGTAGAAAATCCCATGTTTGCATGACACAAAGTCCAGATTTGTAGGCAAGGCTCGGACAACAGCTCAAAATATCTATGGGTACTGCATTTGCCCTTTGTTCATTTCAGAAATTCTTTTCAGATTTATTCACCAACTAAAGTTATATACCAGTGCTTTGCAGTTCAAGCTAAATTTTCTGGAAGTCTGCTATTAAATTTTTCCAACAGAGTCCTTATTCTTGTTTCTTTAAATAATTCTGTTTTAAAGAAAGAACATTGACTTTCATTTCCTCAGAAAAGCTAAAATAAAATTTAAAAAAAAGAATATAAAAAGCTGACTATCAGCTATTTTTAAAGAGCAGAGACTAAAGCACAACTTTGATTTCCTCTTTCAAGTGGGTGGAATTAATTTTTCATGTGAAATGTTTTCCATTCAGACACTARCAAAATATATTTAATGCTATTGTAATTACAAATTGATTCATTTTCATACTGCTCCTATTGACACTCATTTATGCAACCTGCATAGGAAAAAAATAAATGCAGTTTTAAATAAGCTGCTAGAGTTTAAGTCTGAATAAAAAAATCAGACAGGTAACAAACTCAACAAGCTGTTAAAGATAAAATATGCAATTACTCAAATAACATTTTAGCAAGAAAATATTTCACCACATTTATTTGATATTCCAGTGGCTGCTTAAACAACCTTTRCTGGGCACTGGGTTTTTTTATTTCTACTCCAATTATGGTTCTGGCTGCCAAATGATGGTGAATCACCAGCACAGGGTTCAGAAGTTCAGACTTTCCCAGCYTAGTGGCTTGCCCAAGCTGCTCACAGTACATCTGCTGTCAGCAGCAGGGGCCCTACCAAACAAAGAGAAGGTGGAATCATGACTTCTCTAACTAGATGATCTTGGTTTTCCTGGACTGGATGATCTTTAAAGACCCTTTCCTATCCAATTCTACAATTCTTGAAGAAAGCAGCCAGCACACAGGGTTTCCAGCACCAAGGGCAAAGCCTTTCAAAGCTGACYTTTGCTGCAATTGAGTGATGAGTCTTTGTCCTCTTCCCTTGCTTTGACAACGAGCATCTTACACAGTCTTGCCAGCATTGTCCATTTTTATGTAATTGACCTGGAGGTGCTTAAAAATCTTTAAATTCTAGAAACCTTGAACTTTGGGAAAGTATGAATTTCTTGTTGTCACACTGTCTCTCTCTTGGCTTTAAGCACTACTGATTAAAATCAGCCAGTGAAGACCTTTAGTGTTTATTTGCTCTATTCACCAGTAACATGACAATCTCCCTCCACCACTTCTCTCCCAAAATAAAGGTGAATTTAAAGTCCTTAKAAGATACTTCAGAAATACAGAAGTCTTTCTTCCCTCTGTAAGAGTTGCCTTTGTCAAATCAATTAATAATGCTGTTCCTCTCTTAAGTTTCCTGAGCCTTCTACAGGTTTCTTGGCAGAATAGGCAGGTGCAGACATTTTCTTTTATTATAAAATGGAGTAACTTTGCCAGAAGATGGTAACAGAATCCCCTAGTAGCTTCTGGGACGGCACTGTAGCATCACAAAGGAAKGTGGGAAGGTTTTAGGGAGTTTATAGATTTAAGGTTTATAGGTTTAAGATTGCTGCTTARAAAAGTATTGGGATCTGCACTGACAAATATATCTAAAAAGTATCTTAAGAACTGGCAACAAAAACATGCTGCAATAAGTATTCTTCTCACTTTACAATCCACTTTAAACCCACTTTASAATTCATTTAAGTTGACACCAGTGAGATGGTGCAAGGAGGTGAGAAATCACACATGCATTTCAAGCATACAGCCCTGGGCCTCTGGCTGCTGGTGGATGCCAGCCTTCTGTAGGTTTTTTTGCCACGTCTCTTGGGTGCTCAAGGGCATCTAAGGAAGCATTGCATACCCATGTCTGGACACTTGTCTCACATGCAGGTATTTTACAGCATGCAGCACCATGTCACAGGGTTTGGTTATTTAGGCATTAAGTATGTGTTTACAGCTGCTGACTTCATCAGTGTACCAGTGTCTTTCTGAAGGATTTAGATTTCAGCATGTCTTGAAATACCTGGCTGAGCTGAGGCTCATGAGAACCATTTTATCAGAAAGTAACAACAGTAAGTTTGCTGAACTGTTTCAACAAAAATTGGCCAATAAAAACCCTTTAAGTCAAGAACGCAGCAATAAGCCAACAATTCACTTTGGTGTCCATGCACACACTTCTTTCCACTCCTGCAGGTATGTCCAGAGCCCCAGGACTCCTTCAGGGGAACTCTGCAGCTCACAAAAACCACTTCCAGGCTAGATCTAAATAACCAGCTGGTTCCACAGGAAATGTCCTGGCAGAGCTGCCTGCCCAGCACACACCAAGTGCTGAGCTCTTGCCCAGAGACAGGGGCACCCATGGCAGCCTTCCCCAGCCACAGTGCTGTGYCTGCCAGCATCTGGGATCTACCATCTTATCCTGGGATAACAGAGAGCATCTGCCATCATTGGATTTGCCTGTGTGACACAAGGCAGGGGRAAATGCCATTAGGTACATTTTCTACTCACAGGAAGTTCTGTTCAGTTACAAWTATGCTCTTGTTACTCCTTTGAAGGTCATTTCCATGTGCTAAATMCCATAACACTATTTTGCAATGCTGAGTGTTTTAAACCTTTGGCTTTGAGATTAGGTGCTAATTTAGCACATCAAAGCACATGTTTTCTCAGCAACTGTAGTGCTGTAGAATTAGCTTTACAAATGTTGCTCAGCTGTCTGAGTGCCGGCCCTGTTCCTTATTGCTTTGTTTTATTGCCATGCCACTGACAGCAGCACCACATCAAATTCTGGCCATTCCATCATCAGTCAATTCAGCTGCATAGTAAAAAATTAGTCCTGTTCTGGGAAGATTCAGCCAGCCAGTACTGCYTGGGATTTTTTTTTCCTTATAGATAATCAAGAATCTGGCATGTGATGTGCTACTCTTGACTCATTCCCAGTAAGCTGAAGGTAGGGATTTCTTCTTGTTCTATGATCGTTCTGTGTAGTACATCTATGCTAAAAATGCCCTGCAGAGTTGCAAAAGCTTATAAGTCAAGGGCTTTAAACTACAATAGATTTTTTTAAGGGCAGAGATGCTGGGAGCAGGGTTTGTTTCACCCATCTGTAATTTCACAGGCTTGATCAGAAACCCACAGGCTTCCAGATACAAGGGATGACTACCAGAATGCTCCATACCAGCTTGGTGAGACCAAATATTAGGTAACAGTTTCGGCTTTGCATAGAACTGACTGCATGTCACAATATCTGTCCCTGAATATGCAGAGGCACGGAAGTTTTCAAGGCCTGAAGGAAAACCAGGAGTTTAAACAGTCTCTTCCCTCTTTCACTGGCTTAAAACTGTGTCTGTTTCTCCAGTTCAGGGGTTTATACACCTGCAGAAATAACTTACAACACCAGGATATATTATTTACTCATTCTGACAATTCAAAATAAAGAACATATTTCTCCAAAAGAGGTTTTTGCTATTTTTAGAAGTGAAAGTGTAAGGAAGATTCAGAAATTTAAAAATAYAGTGTGCCCTTAAGGATAAAAATGAACTAGCTAGAAAAGAAGTGCAAAACCCCAGCTCTAAAATAGATGGATAAGGGAGAAAATATCTTGCAGAAAAAGACCTGTGAAAGTCTTTAGAGAATGTTAAATTAAATTCTCTATGATCCAATCTATAAAWTCTGAAGGTTTAACTATACTAACAGAGTTGGTCTCTTTCTTTTGTTATACTTACACTGTGATGCTTGTAAAAGTCTCAAGCACTGTGAAAGCTGATTTGAGATCATAATTTCATTAATTAACAATATAAATGCGCCCTGGTGAGATAATAAAAGAATTGGAAATATGCAACTTTGACTTAATTGTTARCAAAATCTTGGCCAATATAAGGAATCACAGACTCTAATTAAGCAAGACATTTGAATGTTTATGCCTAAACTGGAGCTATATGAATGGCTCTATTAGCTTCAAGAAGCAACCTGATTGAGGAAATTTATTAATTGGCCTATAGTTAGACATAAGATTGGGTGGGTGAGGGCCATGGCAGATCAGAGGTGTCTATAGGGTAATTTCACCTGCAGTAAGAGCCTTGTTAGCATGTAAGCTAACTAGTAAGCATGGGTTAGCTCCAGACTATTCCAGCTATTTTTTGAAGCTCCCAAATTGGAAACCACCGTCTCTATTTCAGCACATGAAACAAAGCTGCCCCTCCAAGATTCAAAGAACTCCAAGAAACTTCAGATTCAGGTTCTGCATTTCTTGTGCCATCCTGTGCATTATTTGAACTTCTAAAACTCAMGTGTCACAGAGCATGTGACAGTGGTGGCCAATGCTTGTAGGAGTAGTTGGCAGACATTGAATCYCACTAGGGTGGAAAGTGTGGCCTGAGCAGGGGAGGCAAAGGCAAGAGACCTTGTACAAACACACACCTTGTCTCCAGGATTGTTTAAGAAGCAGCATCCTCTCTAAAGTTCAAAATGCCTCTTATCCAGATGGGGACAAAAATTACCAAAATTCTGCCTCTGAAAATCCTGTAGTAAAGATGTAGACCTAGGCCAGTGTATGTGTGGGGAAAAAAACTAAAATGAAGCCAAACCCAGCACACAGATCAATTGGTATCCATGGAAACAAGCCTATTTGTTTCCCTTTAGGGTCTGACCTCTCTTTTCCAAGAATATAGGTAAGCAGGGCTGGCCAAGCACATGACATAGATGCTTTGYCACAAGCAGCMTCTSTTTATTGKACTCCAATCTGAAATGGTGCCATCATCTTTGACAAATTGCTTTATTTTTATCTAAATGAATTTGCTTGTATGACAGAAATATATGTAAATGCTAAARCTGAATCTAATTGTCTTAAAAAATAGGTCATTTATCTCCATTTTATCTTCTAGTTAATGGCATMAGTTTTCAAATGTCACTTTCCTAACAGAAGACATCAGAAGCTGTTCTGCAGTGCCAATTAGCCCTGGAAGGCCTTACCCTTGATCCAGTACAATGACAAACCATGCAGGGCAGCTCTTCTGTCAGTGAAGAAATTCAGATTGGGTCTTGAAACATCATGGCATCTGCAGATTATTGCAGAGTCATTTGCATGGCTCACTGGGGTTTCAGGAAACAGATCAAGCTCTTTGCTGTCATGTAGCTGTAATGTCTGTCAGGAGAAGAGCTAGCAGTGGTGGGAGAAGAGCAATGATACACAGCAGTCAGAAATCAAAACCAAATTCTGACATTTAACCCCAGCAGCCAAAGAGAAAGA
The DNA here is from genome assembly GCA_902810485.1 of Alauda arvensis. Taxonomy (NCBI): domain Eukaryota; kingdom Metazoa; phylum Chordata; class Aves; order Passeriformes; family Alaudidae; genus Alauda; species Alauda arvensis. Next base: position 122,760 of record CADDXX010000152.1, read on the forward strand.
CTATTGTCAGTGCCCAAAAAKAACTGCCTTCCTATCCCTGGTGGTCTTAAAAGAGAAGGAAGAGCCAGCCATCTGTTGCTAATGCTAAAGACAATCCTAGCTATGCCATGTTTCAACAAGCAAATGAGACAAATGCTATTCCTTTGTCATAAAAGAGTGGCAAAAACCCCTTTTAACAAAAGGTTGTTAAATAAACTTCAATCAAAATAAAAGAAACATTTAGTAGCATGAGAAAAGCAGAGATAAATAATGGGACATCACAATCCTGAAATGATTTTCAGTAAATCTACAGCATGACAAGGAACAAAGTCCCCAGATCTGCCTTCCCCAACACATATTTTACTCCAAATGGCATTGATGCCATAAACAGGTATTTTCTAGGATATTGGATGYAGAGTTTCTCAACAGTCATGTATCCTAGTTAATTTTATTTTTGATCCTTACAAGAGCTGAGATGYAGACATGAGCCAAGCACAGTTATGATTTAGTTYAAGGAGGGATACCCAGAAAAAAATGAAGGAGGCAATTAGAAGGTTGCATTGAGGAAAAGAGAAGTGAAAACTGTGGAGAAAGAGGAAGAAAGGGCAGAAATTTGAGTGGTATTTGGGAGAAAATATTTTTCTAATTAGACGTGGAAAGAAGTCATAACAAGGGGGATTTTCAAATATACATTGGCAGTTTGCATTGGTTGTTATATGTGTGGTTCAGGGATAGGAGAGGGAGGAGATCCACTGGCTGAGAGAAGACCATCCCTATACTCTAGGTGGGCACAGGAACAGCCCACTGCTCCAAGAGGATTTGTTAACGCTGTGGGTGGCTGCACTAATGAAAAGCTTGGCTGACAGTAGGAAAAGGAATGATGCTCTACCCCCTCCAGGACAGAGGAAGGTGGTAATTACTASAGCTAATGAGTCCTGGCTCTGATTTCAATGGCATGTCATTATGTTGGCATAAACCCCAAAAATGAGATGCAAACGGGAGAAAAACATGAAGCAAGAATATCAGATGCAAGAAAATGGTTGCTCTGTATGAGAACTAAGAAATGTAAGATTGCATCACCATTAACATAATTAACAGCAGCAAAGCCACAAAATAAGACAAATCATCTAATCTARACAGCTTTGCAACTGTGCTATGTAAGCAGGAGCAGCTAAGAGAAGTGAACAGTGAAGACAGTTTCCTAATGGAACTGTGTCATTCACTTGAAGAGCTAATCACTGCACATGAGATCATCTTCTCTGCTGGATCTAAAGCACCAGTTTGCCAGAATTCATCTTTCAAGGGGAAATGCAGCTTATTCCTCCAAACTGAGAGGGAAAAATGATAATGTGGYTAATCAGGTAATCAGCCAAGCAGAAAAGGTCTTTAGAGAATTATAAAAACCCAAACAAGCAGTGGTCCAGGACAGACAAGGTACATGCAAGATTTATTCACTTAGTGCTCTGTCCAGGAATTGCTGCAGCATGGTATCCCACTCTACTCACTCACATGAAGACTTTCACAACCATTTGGAATAAAGTCTGACTTAAAGTCAGAATCAGCTTATTGCATGCATCTTGGACAAGGTTGGATGGGGCTTGAAAAATCTGTTCGAGTGGAAGAGGTCACTGCCCATGGCAGGGGAGTTGAAACTAAATTAATTTYAAAGACTCTTCAAACCTRAATCATTCTATGATTCTATAATTTTATGWTTCAAGCTGATTCCTGACTTTYAAAGACACTGCAGTACATACTTGAAGAAGTATTTGGGCTGCAGGTTTTAGGAAAAAGAAAGACAGAAAATGTGATTTTCAATAGTCCTACAACCATTTTTCTTAAATTTAAAAGACAGGAATAGTTTTGAGATACTAATGCTCCACCCAAAAGGTATTCCCTTCACAATGGATGCGTTTAGAAAGGAGCCAGATGAGGCTGAGTTCAATCAGCCTATTCTGCCAAACCTGTAAAATGAGCTCTTTCACGTAATGCAATTTTTACTTCAATGCATAATTCTGAATTGATGCAAAATGGGRCTTCAAAATACCTCCTGTTAGCAGAAACATTTTGATTATTTTTTCTTGTGGTTTGAAATCTACATCTGCTTTATTTACTTCAGCTTTTATCTGAATTTTTTTTAGGCTTTGAGTTTGTTTGTTTGTTTATATTTTTAATTTACAAACAAAACTGAGTGCTCTCGTTCTTTTCTTTCTGCTGACTGCCAGGAGATTAAAAAAAATGTTAAGGAAAACAATATTTTTTTCCAATGGTACTATAAATAATCAACTGAGTTGAGGGTGTTCTAAAGACAATACCTTAGTCCTGCACTGATCATTGTTACTTCATTCAGCAGCTGGAGAATGGTGGAAATCCACAGGRTTAAAACTCATAAAAACCAAATAGACACGTTCAATCTAGTGTTCACTAGTTATTTAGTTATCTAGTTATTTAGCTCCTTAGCAGCTGCTCTAGGAGCTACCTGGAGCATTCATTAGTGGGTAGAGTCTTGCTCTGAGTGTGGTGCCTTTCAAAGGGAGCTGTGTGGGGCTGGTACAAAAGGTCCAGTGAGGATGGGTCTTCATCTRATAATTTTCTAAACACAGTTGTTCAAATGGAACTTACTGATACCCTTGGGATGTTTGGCCAGTAGTGGTGTGTCTGTCCTATGGGCAAAGAGGGGAGCCACAGAGGACAGAGCACTGGTCACCAGCAAAGCCAAGAAAGCTCCTTGCAGCCACCACTGAGTCATTTCCTGATGAAAGATGGAGGATGAAATCAAAGCCTTACAAAAGCATCCACCTTAGAGTGAAACCAGGCAGCCCAGGTTCAAACAGCAGCACAGTCTCTGTTTGGAGCAGGGTGCCTGTGACAGCCAGTATCCCCACAAGATTTCTCCCAGTCCCCACGAGTCCCCTGGGCTGCCATCACTAGGATGGGAGCTGGCTGCTCTAAGGCTGCAAAAAGTTACCTGAAGCAGACACAGTCACAAGTTTTGTTCATGAAGTCTCAGAGGGAATGGACAATTCTGAGGTAAAGAATTTTACCAATTTTATCTCTTTCCTAATGTAGSCAGATTTCTGCTTAATCTGGACTGTGAACTCAAATGTGGAGCTATTCAGCAACTCCCTTCCAAAAGACAAATGCAGGCAATCTTGCTAATTAATTTCATTTTTTTATCAACCAGGTGGTTCTTAGGAGTAAGAAATTACCCACAGGGATGTCAGGCTGAGACAGAGGTAGTCAGAAAACAGAAATAGAGAGGCTCTTATGATATATTGTATGTTTTTGTCCACTGCCCTTGGTAGAATGTGCACTTCATCTTCTTAATCTCCCTTTCAGGCTGTTCATGGTTTGYTTCTGTTTGGGGTTGCTCTGTTGGGGGTTTTTTGAAAGTTCCTACCAAGAGGGAAGACCCCTACGAAATACACTGAGGTACAAGCACTAAGGAATGTTTGGATACATGAGAATCAGTAAAGGACATCTCATGTATGAATAGAATGAATGTTCTTGATGTTATAAATAAAGCCTCCAGCAGAACTGAAACAGAGTCCAAGGTCTTAAGCCAAAGCTTACCAGCTGAATCACAACAGTGTTTACTCTCTCACTGACAAATCCATCCTTTGAAACAGAGAAAAAATGATGTTGTTACTGTGGCAGATCCTGGGGCTTTATCCTCAGATCTCTTTCCAAAACAACCGCTGAAGCTGAAAGATCGTGTCTAAAGAGTTGCAAAGAAACCTAGGCAGTTTCTCAAATATTCAAAGCATCCACTGTGAGCCAGTGTTACATGTTTTTCTTGTTTAAATCTCCCATTTCAAGATATTTTCAGGTGTAGGTCAAATAATATTAACCAAGTATAACCCAAACAGCACTAAGTATATTAACCAAGTATAACCTAAGCAGCACTAAGTGACCAGGTGCAAACCATCAGCTGAGGTTGCATGCTCAGAGCAAACTGCTGTCATTCCCCTTAGTATGAAAAAAAAGGAAGAGACACCTRATCCAACAAGGCCAATGGCATCCTGGCCTGGATCAGCAATAGTGTGGCCAGCAGGATCAGGGCAAGGATTGTGCCCCTGTACTGGGCACTTGGTGAGAGGACAGGGGCACAATCCTGTGTTCAGTCCCGGGTCTCTCACTACAAGGACTCTGAGGTGCTGGAGCAAGTCCAGAGAAGGGCAATGGAGCCRGGAAAGATCTGGAGCACAAGTCTGGTGAGGGGCAGCTGAGGGAGCTGGGGGTGTTCAGCCAGGAGAAAAGGAGGCTCAGGGGAGGCCTTATCACTCTCTACAGCTGCCTGAAAGTTGTGGCAGGGGTGGAGACAGGTGGRGGTGGGTCTCCCATGTAACAAGCAACAGGACAAAAGGAAATAAGGAAATGGTCAGATGAGGTTTAGATTGGATATTAGGAAAAATTTCTTTAGGGAAGGGTGGTCAAGCATTAGAACAGGCTGACCAAGGATGTTGAGTCATCATTCCTGGAGCTGTTTAAAAGATGTGTAGATGTGTCACTTACAGACCTATATTAGTGGTGGACTTGGCAATGTTGGGTTAATGATTAGACAGATGATCTTGGACATCTTTTCCAATCCAAACAATTTGATGATTGTATGATAATCCCAAGTAGCAGTCCTTGTGCTCAGGTTTCATAAGGATCATATTATGCTATTCCAAGCTTAGCTCGTCCTTCAACTGGTAACAGCACTGCTCCAAAACCATAAAATCAAAGAATTGTGGAATGATTTGTGTTGGAAGGGACCTTAAGGACAATCTAGTTCCAGCCYCTCCCTGCTGTGGACTGGRACATCTTCACTAGACCAGGTTGCTCAGAGATCCATCCAACCTGTCCTCAAACACTTCYAGGGATGGGGCGTKCACAGCTTCTCTGAGCAACCTGTGCCAATGCCCATGTGCAGCTAYAGTCACCAAAGCAAGGTTTCCAGCCTTGAAGTACTGTAATTATGTGTGATATATTTTATTGTATATTACATATTTGTACTTTAATTATGTATTCAGCTAGAGTAAGTCTGTAGAATATTTTTCGTGGTTTTGGGGAGCRTTTTGATACTTACAGCTCCAGGACAGAGGCTTGTCAGCTGAGCAGGAAAGTGATTTCTCTAGATTTCCCATTAAGGATGAGCAGCCCTGTGCTAGGTCATGGCTGGCCTGGGTGCCAGCCAGTACCACACATGGGCTCAGGGGTCACTGGGAAGCCTCAGTAGTGTCCACAGACACCATCAGCAAAAGGCTTCTTCTTCTATCTGGGCAYGAAAGACACATGGGTTTGGATTCAGGCATAAAAATGTTGCCCTGGTCACACCTGGGGTGCCYAAGGCATTCAGAGAATTTTGTGCTTGGAAGGTTGGGTGAYGAGGTGAAGAGGCATCTTTCCTCCCTTGCAGTTTGCTCAGCTTGTCCCAGTGCTGGCAGGGGCACTGTTCACTAACCATGCAAGGTTATTGKGCTTTGTCTTTGGGGACATAGGACAGGGCAMTGCACAGAGCCTATTGCTTTGAAARTAGCAGTAGCTAACTTTGGGCTTTTCCATCTTATGTTTCTATTCATTTTCTGTCATTCTGAGCCCCAGGTGTTAAGTTACCTGAGCCACATACATGAAGGTGGTGGTCACATGTGCTGAAAACTCAGGTACTGTTGATCCTCACAGCTGAAGGATGCTGCCCATGTGTGCCAGCCAGCASAGCAGTAGCTTAGCAACACTGCCTGCACCAAGGTGTGGACATGCAAAGTCATGCTTGTTTTTAACAAAGAGAAATAGTAAATAGAAACAGTAATGGTGTAACTAATATTTATCTGTCATTCACCACCGTTAATATCAGCCCTTTCAACCAAGAAATYATGGAAAGTGATTAAAACTCATATTTACAATTAAATAGAGAAAGCAAGAATGGCTTAGCTGAGTCAAAAGAAATCCATAAAGCATGCAGACACTGCCTGCAGTAGTGTAATTATAATTAATCAATAAAAAGCCAGTGTAGACAAGGAGGCCCTTTATTGAAACTATGGCACTTCACAGATCTTGCATTCCCAGCTCAAAAGCCCTCTCTAGTACCTGGCAGTATTTTACTATGGAATGTTGTTTATCTTKCAAGGCACTTGAAACAACACACATTGTCAAAAAGCAGGCTGGGAAAATTACAGAGATGGAAAACTGCTTTACTTCTCCCCTGAACATTTTTCTTATTAAAGTAATTAGACATTTAAGACAAAGAAATGTAAAGCCCTTGAGGTGTGCAAATTTCAGATGCAGTTGACATCATTTTGGYACACAATAGGACTTGATTAGTAGTTGCCACACACAGACCCACTACAGAGCATAAACAACATTCAGGATTWAAAAACCCAAGAAAGATAAGCTCTYGGCTTTAGCAGTGKTTTAAAATTAACAAGAAAARAAATGGATTGGGAAATATTCTTCAGTGAATGCATCCTGGGAATTTAAACTGGAGTCATAACACATAATGGTAATTTTGAGTGGTGCTTGGCATGTTATAGTACAGTGAATGCTGTTRGTGCAGCTATAGCTGGAGAAGTGACCTACTTTGGAAATGTTATCACCTGGAAATTTTCTCTCTGGAATTGCAACCAAAGGGCAAATCAAAAATAACAATSAGCACCCCTGTCAGCTTTCTTGTTTACCTTGGATAAAGTTACAGTCTCCTAAGTGCTGAGCAGAGCAATTTTACCTGGAACTGGCCAAATTCTTGACAACATCACTTAAAATATTCAAATGTTTACTGCAATTTTCAGTTGCTAGTAGCTAAAGTGTGTCATTATATGCCTTGGTTCAGTGCAGTGAGAGACAGCCATTCCAAGAAGACATTAAAACTATTCACCCATGTAGTTGCTGCGTGTGAAACTGCTCCCTTACCCAAAGTGGAGCAGCAGCTGTGAATTGATACAAAGTGTTCAGAAAACKACAAGGTTCTTGCTAAAATTTAGCTCCAATGCCTATCAGCAAAGTGAGAGGTAAGTGCATTTACAGCTCACRCACCACTCCAACTGTTTGCTTCTTCCTTTAAACTCCTTTGTTCTTCTGTGCCTCTTTGTGTTCCTGTAATCAGGTTGCAGCAATAATTAAAACCAAGCAAGGGCTTTGAAAATTTCCTGCTTTAATTTAATTCCTGAAGCATATAAAAGTACTGCATTCCTTCTTTAGGAGGTGTAATAAACCCATAGKAATCACTTACAGTATCATTTAATTATYCTAATTATTCCAAWTTTTAAAAAATCCTTTTCTTTYCTAGAAAAYAATCAGGTAAACTGAAAATGCCAGGAGTGAATTGGTATTAAGATCTGTGCTGATGAATCAGCCACAGGTGAGGTTTCAATGCTCAGATGTGCTCCCAACCAGAGATGTGGGCAGCTCCAAACTCCRTTTTGGAAGCACAACCCATAATAATGTAAATACAATGACATATGCTAGCTATGAATACAGAGAAATTTCCAAAAATATGTATATGTATTAAAGGATGTAGAAGGATCTGCCTTAGCCTCACATTGAGCCTGCTGGAGACTTCAAGTTCAGGACAGCACTTGAACTCACACGCTGAAGTGTTGCTTCAGCCACAGACCTAAGCAGGAGCTGAGCTCAGTACTGCTCAGGAAGATGCCTGAAGCTCAATCCACACCTAAAATCTTGCCACAGCTGTGTTCTCCACTGCTGCCATCATAGTGATAGATCATCTGGGC
>CADDXX010000152.1:130811-208533 GCA_902810485.1 Alauda arvensis
TTGAGAAACAGAGCTCATAAACTAAAAGGCATAGAAAATGCTGMTGAATGTTTTTCTAAGTGTGATTTTAAAGTACCTTTTAAAAAGAGGATATACTTTTTGAAGTTAATTATATGTATAAAATACAGAAATAGAAGAAGGAATTTATCCCTTTCCATGGGATGAAGAGAYACTGCATTTTATTGTAGCTGAAGTATTATCCTGTAAAAAGGAAGGTTAATATTTTGCTGAATGTTAAGTAGTAAATGCATTAAACATTCAGAGCATTGAAAAGAAAAGATCAATAAAGTTCAAAATTAAAAGCCTGAAAATTTGGTTTTTGCTTGTCCAGATTACATTTTTTTAGTGCTTTGTTGCAAGCTGCAATTTTTGCAGCAAGAAATTAGAATTGTTCCTCTCACATCAGCTGTGATCTGAGCTGAGCTGAAGCCCCTTGAACTCATGACTCTCCACACTGTGGTCTACACTGCAGTAAAAGAAAGCCCAGCTTCCTCCACGTACAGATGAGTTTGTCGAAGTCAGCCCAACTGGCCGCCCCAGAGTGCTTGTAATCATACTTGACTGCTTTCTGTATCAAATTATATCCCACTTATAAAGCTGTACATCATTATAGCACTTTGTCTGTTAACAGGGCTGGGTGAAACACATTTCTCCTTAAAGAGGGTGCTTACCTTGAAACTAATTTTGAAGAAGGAGCCTGTCAGAGCAGAAAACTATCAAGGATTTTTTAAGAGACATCCTATCTGCACATAAAGAATAAAAATGGTTATATTATTACTGTTGCTTTCTCCCCTTCATAAGATTGCTTAAGACTTCTGCTGAACATTTTCATAGGAGASGGAGGAGGCAGCTCTATTCACATTTTACCAAAATTATGTCATTACACTGAGATGGGCATCTTAATACCTACCCATCCCCCAGGTTCTTTTCCATTATTTTCCTTCTGCCAAYAAAGAAACAAGTCACCTATGCCCTCTTTCAGGCTATTTATCTCATTTATCCTGATCTTCCCACTATTCAAGTCTRGGCTGCCTCCAGTCCTTTGTGTAAGGCAAATCCAAGTGTTTTTCCAGGCATAGGACAATAAATTCAAATGAAGAAAGAGGCYATTACAACTATTGCTTTCTAAAGTGCTTTTTTTCCTSCTTTTYCCCCTTGAAAATTTATGAACACAGCATCCACTAAGAATTGCATTCACTGCTGGCTAACTCAAACCTGCAATGTGTTATTTTTAATGTAACTGGAATTTTTTTCCTGATCTAGCTTTGAAGCTAGCCCTCCTTTTCAGCAGGAAAATGGACTTGATTCCTCCCAAAGTCACTTCCAACCTGAGGTATTCTGCAATTCTGTTTGCTAGAACTCTGCCATTAGAAACATCAGGAAGTGTTGTGGTTTAACTCACCAGGCAGCTAAATGCCACACAGCCACTCACTCAASCAGTGGGATGTGGCAAGAATTGGGAAGAAAAAAAAAAGTAAAATGTATGGGTTGAGAAAARGACAGTTTAATGGTACAGAGAATGAAGGGCAAGTACTGAAAATAATTATAAAATAAATGGAGTATACAAAACAAGTGATGGACAATGCAATCTCTCACCACTTGCTGACTGATGCCCAACCAGTTCCTGGGCTGGGGCCTTGGGTCAGATTAACTCCAGTCTCTGTGCTGAGCATGGGGTAGAGCTCACCAGGTGGGGTSTCAGCAGAGCAGAGGAGAGGGGCAGARYCACCTCCCTCAGCCTGCTGACCACAGGAAGAAGCTGGCTGTCTGGGCTGCAATGGCACAWGGCTGGCTCATGTCCAGCTCTCCATCCACAAGAACATGGGAGAAAGCAAATTGTAACAAGATAATGCGGTGAAGGTTCATTTCTGGTTTGATCATTGTAGCAAAGCATGTATTTTGGAGCACAAGGAAATGGTTCMACAGCACTTAAAGCCAAACTAGAACAACTACCTGCTCAGTAATGCAATAAGGATGGATGACCAGAGGGACATTGTACAGAGCTGGGGAGGAAATATTTGTCCTGCCTGTTGGACTGGCCATGTCAGAGCTCTGGGTTAGCACTGCTCTTGCTGAAGCCAGTGGCAGCACTGTATTTCAGATATGCCTTTTTGTTGGATCCATTACATGAAGAGAGGTGCTCATTCTAAACAGGTCTGCTTTAGGAAAAGCTGGAAGGAAGACAACACTGAACAGCTGCACAACTTGCAAGTATTTGTGCTAAATCTGTGTCAAGAAAGACAKCATACAATGTCCAAAGTGGGACTGTTATGAAATCTTTTCCAACCCAGTTAGCCTCTGGTTTAAATTCTTTTTGTTRTAGCACAATTACATTTCATCCATGGTGCTTTCCTTTTATGCTTTTTGRTCTTCATGAAAAATTAGAGACCAAGCTCAAACATAAACTTTCTGATGAAGCAAAGCACTTTCCTCTCAAATTGTTCACAATAAAACAGCAATACAGATGTCACAGCATATAATGAGATGRGAAACAAGATGATACATGTCCCTCATGTCTGGTCTCAGTCCTTTTTAATAACTCTTGGCTGGGCTGCCTGGTCTATGGTAGAAAGCACCATCCTGCCAGCTGCACTCCAATTCACAGGCTCTTCTGTTAAACTAATATTGTTCCCTCATCTTTGTCTTTCCTGTCTCTCCACATTTATCCCTACTCTAAACTTTCAGACAGTGCAGTGCCCAGCATGCTTTGGCACAGCTGTCCTAAGGCAAAGAGAGAGGTGTTTTGTAATGTATGAAGGCAGCACTGTGAGGAATGTGACACAGCTCATGTGTCCCCCTGCAGACAGACAKCTTCTGTCATTCAGCTGCAAAAAGCACCAGCAGGAGCTGGAAGGGGGAGAGCTGATGGACTGTACATATTAGAAAGAGCAAGGCACCTGATGGTTCCTGCATTGAGCTCTTGCACAACTAGGAAAATTCCATGGACCCTTGAAACAGTGGATTGGCAGTTTTTAAATCTTTTGTGCATACTGTTTCTTTTCTGATGTGCCAGGATTCTTTCAAACCCACACTTGAAACCTTAAATGAAAAGTGCTCTTGTGTTGTAAAATCCCAACGTGAGAAAGGGAAAGTTCGTCAGACCCTCTCCCTGTCTTAGTTATGCCCTTGGCTGCAGATGATGGCAGAGGAACCCAGGATTTCAAAAGCAAAAAAGACTCAAATACAATTCTGCTGCTTTTCCTATCAGGCAACTCCACAAAAATATCAGATGGGAAGCAAGCCAGTAAATTGCTTTCCTGCTATAGGTACAAGGAAGAGGGGAGAGCAGATTGACAGCAACCATCACTGTTTGTGTCACCAAACAGCCTCTGCAAGAGATGCAGCCTTCAAACCTGCTCCTACCCTGACAGTTCAGAATTTCTCCTGATTAGGAGGTTCACAATTATTTTGTGATACAAAAACAGATCAGTGCACTGGTACAGACTGATCATMATTAATGACTTCAGCATGTGCTGCTTTTGGCTGGGGTAGAGTTAATTTTCTTAATAGTAACTGGTATGGGGCTGTGTTTTGAATTTGTGCCCATCAGAGAGCTGRTARCACAGGGATGTGTTTGTTACAGCTGAGCAGGGTGACACTGAGTCAGGGCCCTTTCTGCCTCTCACCCCACCCCAACTGAGAGAGGGCTGAGGGTACACAAGGAGCTGGGAGGGGACACAGCTGGGACAGCTGATCCCAATCAGACAAAGGGTTCATAGTCAGTATATAGAGCTGGGGAAAGAAGGAGAAAGGGGAAGGATGTTTGGACTGATGGCATTTTATTTTCCAAGTCACTGTTACGCATGATGGAGCTCTGCCTTCCTAGAAATGGCAGAACACCTGCCTGCCCATGGGAACTGGTGAATAAATTCCCTGTTGTGCTTTGCTTTGCTTGTGGATTTTTCTTTACCTGTTAAACTGCCTTTATTCCAACCCACAGCTTTCCAGGCTTGATTCTCTCCCCCAGTGCACTGGGGGAGGTGTGAGTGAGGGCAGCATGGTGCTGAGCTGCCAGCCAGGGTGAAATCATGGCAGGAGAACCAAAACCTTTCCCTCATTCTYCAGGGTGTCATCTCCAGCAGCACCCACAGGCTCTGCACTTCCGCAGTGCTAAGRCACAAAAGTTGTCCAAAGACAGGGAGCTCTTGTTGTACCCTTGGAGAGGCCATAGGGCTGTGAGAGGTTTTAAAGTACAACATATATTATGTTCTGTTTACATCCTTATCTCCTGTAAGGATGTAAACCCTTGGGGAAAAGTAAAAAAAAAAACCTTTTGCAGTCTAAAACTTTTCCTATACACATATTTACATATTTACAAATTCAACTGTTCACAACATGAAAGTAATTAAAACCTTCGGGTGAAAACACAAATTACTGGGTATCCAGTTGTRATAAATTGCTTCACCCCTCTCCTCCTCCAGGAGGAACCACTATTCSGTGTGGTTTCAGTGTGGCATATACAATGTCATGGTGTTTCTGCTTTCCCCTTTTAGGTCCCCAGGGAATAACCTACAGTTTTAGTGCCTCTGAAAAGCTAGRGAGAAGGCAAAACAGATGGGATGGGATTAGGATAGTTTATGAAATGAAGTGCTCAAAGATGAACCCTTGGCAGAGCAGAGCAATTCATGCTATTTATTGGGTGAGTAAACTTGAAATAAAATGCTGTTTAGGTCCCAGTCCACAGAATGGTCTTTCRCAGAAATGTCAGCAAATATATTCATGCCAGGCTTTTAGCAGTGGGTTTAAACTACACCACAGAGCAAGGAACATTTTAAGAGTTACTCTGAGTAAAGTCATGCCTTGTACCTGCGTACTTTCACCTAAGTTATTTCATTTGTGAGTTGATGACATAACAGGAAACATGCAATATAAATCTTGCAAGGTGTGCTCTAGTTGTCTTCTGAATGTGAATGTCACTGAAATTTGCAAAATAGACAAATGCTCTAAATAACAGTTTGAAGGTCAAAAAAGGCCAGAGAAGCAKAGAAGCAATCTCAGTTACTTCCCAAATCCTGAGACAGAAATGGCTAAGGTGGTATAAATGCATTTGCAGTTACTGCTGAATATTCAGTAGGGCAAACAGCCATGTAGAATCTGTTTGTGCCAATAAAGTGTCACTTCAGGGAAGGTCAGATCCTTGTGCTATTTCTGCATATTGCTGAGTCATCTTCTCTGCTGTCCTGTCCTTCTCATTTTCCCCTTCCAAGCTCTTCATAGCTTTGCAGAATGTGTTTCTTTTGTCCAGTCAGAGGCTCTGCATGTCTACCTGGGCATCAGTACTTGTTTCTCACTTCTGATGATTTTGGCAGTCCTCTCACTTACATTTTCTTCCTGCTTCCAGCTGCCTTGCTCCAGCCTATGGTGGCATGGGGTGAGGCTGAGCAATGGTCTAATGYGCTTCATCAGAGCCAGCCCTCCTACTTGGCTCCGTGTTCAGCAGCTGTCTGTGCTACTTTAGGGCTTGCATTCTAGATTTGAGTCACTCCTGTGATGTCTAGATAACAATACTTTAAATTTATTCTCAACAGCATTCAACAGAGTGAAACCCACTTGGTCTCAAGTACAGCTGTCATTAGTTGCCTCTGCTACGCAACAGTTTCAAACTATTTCAGTGAGCAGGGAGAAATAAATGAAGCTATCTAATCAATAGAGCAGGCTGAACTTGCAGTACCCATCCTTTATTTAAGCTTCTTTGCTGAGAGTTTTATTAATCTTAATCCTGAGAACTGTGGTAAGTTGAAAGAAAGTAATTATTGACATTCACCACACTTACCCAGGAAAGTATTTCCCTATTGGGAGTTCTGCAGGAATACAAACACAATCTGAGGAACAGAGGGTCATCATGAAAAGGTGTTTTTCACTCGAATAAAACCTAAAATAACAGTAATAAAAACAACATCAGGCTGCAAATAACCATGGAGATCACGACTAATGCTTRGTGACTGTGTTACAGCCACATTGCTGTTTCCATACAGCTCCCCATCTGAGAAACATTCTCAGGATCACACTGTGCAGATGAAGAGAAAAATGCCAGGTGCTCAGGTGTGTGRCTTTTAGCCAGGTGTTATGCCACTGCAAGTTTCTCTGGGAAGGTATGAAACCACCACCCCCCAGAGGTGGTCAATCCTAGGAGTAAGTATTTGTGCAGCAGTAATTGTCAAGCTTATGTTTGAAAGTAGGAAGGCATTGTATGACTTTYCTCCTTCTTCTCAGCATTCCAAAAGCAGAGTAAGATCCTTTTCCTGACATTTCAGCCCATAGAAACACAGCCCACTCTGTTGTGGCTCAGCCTTGAACATGATGTCTCTCATAAAAACCAGTGGGGGAATTGCTGTGTGTGGGTACAGAACATAATTATTCTGCTAAGTATCTGTTTGCAGATCAAATCACACTGTGATATTTTTTTTTCCTCCAGAATATTAGTCTAGAATGGTGTAGCAGAAATGCTTCCAAAACAATCAGTTACCTGTAATAGTCATTTCCACACATGGCTCAGACCCAGGGTYAGGAAAAAGCTGGAGCCTGCCTGACCAGTGGTGTCTTTGCCATAAACAAATAAGATTAGGTTGTCTGTAAAACAGYATCGTAAACAGAGGGCCACTGCTGTTCCAGCCCCCCACCTCTGGCATGTCTGTTTGGAATAGCTGGCTTTTTTCCTGGTGTTTTAGGGCACTGGTGCCAGATAATACCTTTCCTATCTGAGTGCAGGCTGAGCTTGCACTGGTTATGAACATATGGGCATGGAATGTAAAACAAATGCCTTAAACACTGCTTGAACTGCCTTCAGYTGTGTTTGACTCATGCCTTTACAAGTGACCTTTTTTACTTTCATGTCACTGATTTTTCAGAGAAGCTGGAAGTCAGTTGGGAGAGGAAGGAAGGGCCCATCTTTGCACATCTATAAGCACAAAGAAGCACAAAGAAACCCATTCCTCTTCATAGCAAAGCCTGTGCTACTCCATTAAACTGTGAGTAATGACAGCCTGAACAGAAAAGGCACTTAATTACTCACATTCCAAAAGGATCTTGAAAGCTTYCTTTTTGTGTGGATGTGTAACAACAAGCTGTTATCCAAGTGTTTGTTTCTCTGATAGTACCAAAGGCCACAGCTTTGGGGATCACCTAGATATCTGGGACTGGGAAGCAGTTGATTTTGCAGAATTCAGYCCTAGCACCTTGGCTGTCTCTGCAATACAGACAAGGCTGGGAAACAGGGAACAAGATCATCAAAACTTAGACAAGCTCACCTTTATTTCATTTCACTAGGAAATTTATGCTTATGCACTTGAATCTAATGGATCACTTGTTCCAGTCCCTTGTGATCCAGCAGCACCTTGAATGAATAAGACATTGGAAAGATTTCCACCACACTGCAGCCAGCAGGATTCAGAGAATCATAGCACAATTTGGGTTGGAAAAGAGTTTTAAGAACATCAAGTTAACCTAACACTGCCAAGTCCACCCCTAAACCATGTTGTCTCCACATCTTCATCCATCTAGAAACTAGGAGTTCAGTCATCTACATTTATCTAGACAGCAGGTTCTCATCTCATATYCCAGGACAGGTGGGATATCTTCTCTCTGAAACTGCTCATCCCTGACTTGGAYTATGGAGGAGACTGAGAAAACTGGYAGAATGCAGCTGCCTGACCCTTRTRTAGARTTGGCCAGCCAGCTCTGGTCTTTACTTGCCATTAAGTAGCTGAATGTTTCCCCAGCTGAATGTTCCACTCTTCCTGGCCATGCTATTTATTGCCAGCTGTATACAGGAGTACAGCTCAAGCTGCTGCAAACTGAGAAATATGTGCTCATGCTGTGGGGCAGGACAGGGAGAGAGGAGCTGTGTTGCTGTARGGGAAATACAGTTATGAATGTTGATAAAAGCAACTTGAATATTGTCTTTGGCAAAAAGGTCTTATTCAGTGTCCTGCTTCTGCAGCCAATGGCTGATAAATGATCCTGAGGGCTGTGTTGAAGGCAGACTCACARAGCCATACCCACAAGGAGCTCAGTCCTGCAATACCGTGCCATACAGCTCTGTTTGTGGAAAGCCAAATTCCCACCCTGTCCGTCTGCATACAGGGCTGGAAAATCCTTGCTCCATGGGATGCTGAAAGCACCATTTTCTTCCTGTCCCTGCTCCAGCCCTCACATGCTCCCACTCACACTTCACACGTTGTCTCACCATCTCTTCTCCATCTCCCTGCTGCTGGCTCTCCCAGACCATTTCTAGTTTGCTGCCTGGTCACACCTGTAGGAAGAARGAGTTGGGCTCTGCATTAGCACTTCCTGGGGGCAGATCTAGGTGTTACCATGGGTGTGAAAGTGCCTCTTAGTTAGGATAGGCCATCTGTGATCCTGGAAGGATGAGAACAGCAGCAAAGACAATTGTCAGGCCTGCAACCCCGTCCTTATGTCTGTAGCCTTCTGGACAGCAGAAACCCARCCCTGGAGCTGATCAGCATTCCCTTCACCCATTGCCTTATCCTACAAGCTTCAAAGAGCAACAAGCCTCTCTCTCACTTTTGCTGTGTTAATAATTCTCTTTCTCCATATGCTGAATGTTTCACACCCATTCTGGGATCCAGGAACTAAGAAATGTTACACATATATAAAGTGTTTTCACCCAAGAAAATTTGGCATGCCACAGAAGCCAGAGCACAGAAGTGCCCTACTTTGACTGTTGTGGGAGCCAGGAAGGAAATATTAAATTAATATTAAACTTTCCAAAGTCCCACATGGCACAAAGTGAGCCAGTCACCCTACRGGGCAGCAAAGCTAAATTTAATTGCAAATTGCATGACTTCCTGGAGGAGACTGTAATGATACTTACCAGTATCCAGTGGAAAAAAAYTTCCTGAAACACCCAACCTGCAGCTTCATTCCAGCATCAAATGTTGYAGCTGAACTGGATTCCATGTTGCAAAACATCCTGTATCCTAAATCACAGGATTTACCAACTTTAATCTTATTTTCCTTACTTTAGTGAGATTGCAAGGTGCAAATTCATTCCAGCAAGTCTAAGTCTTCTCAATAAGAAGGCTAATGGAAAAGCATRAGGTTCTTTAGAGGGCAATTCAGACCTCCACTGAAGTGAACTGCAGACCTTAGAGGAGCAGAGATAGAGAAAGCTTTCATAAAAACTCCTGCAACAGATTAAGAGCTACTGTCTGGAAATCATCGAACAAATTCACCACCAAGAATTGTTGGCASCATGAAATAGAAATGTGATAATAAKAAAAGCTACAATAGTATRTTTATGTTTATTTCTTACATCTCCACTTTGTGATTTTGTTTTGTATTCTAAGTTGTTCTTCTTTTCCTCACTCTCTTCCCCTCCTTTCTGACACTCCTTTATTTCTGTCAYCAGATGCATCTCCAATTTCTCATGTTCTCAGACACACTTCTCTCCTCCACTGCTTTTTCCTTTTGCTGTGAAAGCTGAGGGTCTCAGCCTGGCCTGGTGTGCCTCTTCCTTAGCAGTGGTTTTTGGAGCAGATTGTGGAAATGTGCAGGATGAGAGGTGAGAAAATTTTCTCCACAGCCATTGCCCCTAATGCACAGAAATTCCAGAGCTGATCCCCACAACARTTCTTTTCAAAAGAATGAGGCACCTACACAGAGAATATCAAATGAAATCCAGATAAATTAAATTTTTCTGTCATCCCATGAGGTCCAAGGTAGGGGACCAGATTCTTGAGATTTTTTTCCCACATTCCTGCCATCATTTTGAAACCTACAGCCCTCCTCATGGACAGAAGGAGGGACCATTGTCCTATCCATTCACTGCCATTCACTCTCAAGCATGAGCCCTCCACAGTGCAGGATGAGTCAGCTTCTACATCTTTCTCTCATTCATGTACTACTTTACTCGTCTTCCTGCTCAGACCATCACACTCAAAGACATTCTGCCATGGCATTACAAGCATACATTTATGTAGAGTACAGAGTACCTCCATGCAATGAATCCAGCACCACTATTCATGACCACCACCTGGCCMCTCTGTGGGGATAACATCATCCTGGCAGGCCTTGAACTTGTGTCAATACCATCAGCCCCTGTTTTTCTTGACCTATAAAGCAGAATCAGATGGGAAAGATCTCCAGCCTGAGGAATTTACAATCCGAGAAGTTGAAAGTGAAACAAAGCATCTGAGCAACAGTGAAGCAGTGCTGTGGRGAACAACATTTCTCATTTCARTAAGTGGGTTTTGATACACACAGGCATCCTGGCAGCAGATAGATCACGCCAAAGGAGCTGAGACTGGAAAGTGTTCCCACCATTGTAAGCAGATGAGATCACGCCACAGAGAATAAGAGAAGAAAGGCAGAAATGCCAAAGGTAAAAATGGACAGGAGTTAGRAGGAATAGGAAGAGGATGGGGAAGATAAAGACAGGCATATTGGTGGTGAAGCTCTGAAAATTGTTACTTTCAAGAAGGTCTGCAAGGAAGAGGAACTCTAGATTAGGGCTATCCCACAGGAAAAGGTCCATCCACAACAYCAAAAAAACCCCTGTGTGTTTGTGTTAATAGTTACTGCATCAGCTCACACACAAAGTGATGTCACCTTCTGTCACCTTAATTACTACCCAGGAACTACTGCCTCCAGTGCAAGAGAGAGACGAGGGCTGGTCCTGGGTGGGGGAAAGACAACCATTTTCACTTGCCTCACAACAAGAGAGCCACTGTGTTTGCCAGATGGATCAACACTTCTCTCTGCCCTCTCAGCTCAYAACAAGCCCATCCTGGGAAGAGGGCACAAAACCTCTCTTGGCAATGTCCATGAACTTACCAAGAGACCCTGCAGTTCCAGCAGCTTTGTGCTCAGTGTTCCTCAGGAAACTCCCTAATCCAAGGAGGCAGAATCCAGCAGAAAGCAGAGGACAAGAGGCAGCACATCCCACACAGATGCACTTTACCCACGGATGTGCCTTCAGCAAGGAACACTTCAGTCTTACGAAGGAAGCATTGGCTGAACTGGGTCCTTGCTGCCTCCACTGCAAAGCGTTACCATAGCATTTGCTGAGGCTAAAAGTCATCATAGAAATGAYCAAAACAGAGGAGTTGGTGGAGCTAGCAGGGAATCATCTATCAGTACACATTAAAAATTAATGTCAGCAAAAAGCTTCTCTCTTCCAATGAGAAAATAATGATGGAGGGTCGGATGAAAAACGAGTAAGAAGACAGAAAAGAAATTTTCAGTTCTTCCTGCAGCTCAGCAGTGATAAGCCTTTCATTAATTTTAGTTACAGAGAGATGATGTATTAATTAGGTTTTGCCCAAGGCATGTCACTTTAATTAAATATCTATTCAAACTAGGAAAACAGGAAAATGGTTTATTTTCTTTCCTAATTCCTCATCAAAAGCTTAATATTTTCTTACATAATTTCAAAGAATAGCAAACAACTTTTATTAGAAGTGAAGTCTAAAATCCTTAATGAGGCACAGAAACTAAATCAAAGAACAGAGTAGTAGAACGGTTTACAAAGATTGGTCACATATTTTATTGAGAAACTATCGGCTTGTTTAAATAGGTGTGTATTTTACATTTGACATGAGCTGAAATCCCCCAGTGTTTGAAATATCACAGTGCTTCCTGTAAGCCTTCAATTGCAGAACTGTGTAATGACTGGTGCATATAAATGCTTCCAGGAGGATCTGACCCGCTTCAAAATAACGAGACAGCCTGCCAGGTAGAAGCAGAGTTCAAATTGCTGGGATATGACTCAKCTCCATCATTCCTACTGGCTATAAAATACAGCAATACAAAAGCAGTGGGATGAACCATCTCACATCTGAGTTGCAGGTGCTTGAACCAGCCCCCCAAAACAGAGGCCAGAGTTCCCTGCCCAGAGCACAGAGAAGGTGYGGATCAGAGACCGGTGTCCTCAAAGGTCTTCAGGGAAAGAGGATTCTGCCTGCACAAGTCTGTCTTATTACTGACACCAGGCACAGGTAATATCCCTCTGGAGAGCCTCAAATTAAAATATTATTTGACYTTTGGGGCTTCCCCAATCACTTTACAAGAGTACTTTGCTATCATCTCTGTTCAGCAGAGAGCAGTGTCTCTGCACAAGCAGCCTGCCCAAAAAGGCTGTTCCTGCCTCCCCTGTCCTATATACCATGAACTACTGTTAATCATCCAGAAATTGTCCATAAGAAGAGAGGAGAGGAAGGYTCCTACTTAGAGGAATATAATTACAACTAAGGTAATATGTGTACAAGCTGCCCAAAAGCCAGACTGCTTTATGAACTTTTCATTTGCAGGGKGTGGAGGGCTGTAAACTAATAAAACTTTTCTACAAAGAATCTCRTGTAATGGAGCCAGGAATCCTACAAAGACATCTACACAAGGCAAGTGATGAAGTTCTGAACCTACAGTTCACTTTCAACAGATTCCCACCAGCAGGAACACGAAAAAACTTCAAATAGAAAATAAGTGTGCTTTCTGGCTGTTCTGTTCTCAGGGGAGGAAAGGGAGGGACAAAAAAAGAAAAAACATACATTAAATGCAGAAAAATTACTGTCACCAGTTAGAATAAAACTCTTCAGAATGAAAGCTGGAAAGRGCCTATCCAAGGAGTCTCGCTACAATGTCTGTGATAAATTACATCTTTTCATACTYTGCATTTATTTTTGTAGTCCAACGTCATTCATTTGGCCCTTGTCATTCGTGCCTTTCAAAAAGCAGTTTGATTATTTGTGTTTATTCCTTAGTAGAGTGACTTCAGTAAAGTTCATGGAAAATAAACTAATACAGTGATTTGATCTTTTTGGATAACTTAATCAAATCTGTTCTTSAAAGCTGTGTGTGAAAAAAAAAACTGGCAGCTCAAGGCTTGTGAAGAAGATGAATACATTTTCCACAACACATCAACCACTGACACTTTCCCCATGCATYTATCAGAAGGGAAATTGCATAATACCTTGTTGTTTGTCAGTCTTATTAAACCAGCTAACAAAGAAAGTCACTTTCCAGCAAAGCAGTTGAGCTCTGAAACGCTCCATGTCTTCCTCCAGCCATTGCAGTAATGTGAATTTGCGTGGGAATTTTTCTCCTAAAGAATTATATACATATATACATTCTCCAGGGATAGCCTGGAGTTTTCTCAGAGAAAGGTTTGGAACCTGCTGGAGGGACTTCTTAGGGAGCACATGGGAGAAGAGGGCTTGTGGCCTGTCCTTCAGGCAGCAGGCCAGGGAGGATGTATGCGGATGTAGTGACACTGGGGATATTCCAAAGCAGACAAGATTAGGTACCAATAAAAGGACCTGCAGAGTTCCTCACAGAAAAGTGGTGAAGGGCTGTTGTGGTTAGGGGWGAGGTGGTTGTATGACAAGCAGAAAATGAAGAGAGTTCTCAAATGGCCAAAGATGGCGGAACAAGGGATACTTGAGCTGCTGTATGGTGTCCAGGTAAAATGACTAGCAGCAAAACATGGCCATCTACTAGCATCAAACYAGATACAAAGCACAGAAAAAGRAAAAGGTTAATTAGTATTTGTKTATGCATCCTKWAGTGTCACTTTCTAAAATCTCTAGGTAACATACACACATGCAGATGCAGTTAGTCACTGGAGTTAGAAGAGATTGTGCCTGCCTGGGACCACAGTGGGAACTCATACCTATGCAGCTTCGCCCAAAGCACCTCAGCTTAAAAAAAACTGTAAAACCGCCATGGCTTTCTTGCAAGTGTGCTGTTTTGACCAGACATCTTTTCAGAAGCAGAAAGGACCATCATGACAGGACATCAGCTAAATGCAAATCCAGATCTGTTCTGCMCAGCAAGGTCAACACAGAGGCTGAAAATCAGCACCAACAGCTGCACTCAGCTTCAGAGAGAATTTACTCACCTACTCACAAAATCATTGTGTTTGTCCTCAGGTATAATTGTGTAGGTGATCAATGCCACTGAAAACCCAACAAGATACCATAAGCACTTGGCAAATGGAGCCATCTCTGTATGAAAAAAAAGATTAGGCATCTTCATTTTAATCACTTTAATATTTGAACTTCAGCAGATGTGCTGAGAAAAAGGTAAATGGAGTGTTTTCTTTTTCAAAGTTGATTGATCAAGAAGTGTGGAATTGTCTTACATGGAGTTTATTGCATTCTTTTTTTGTTCTAAAATGAATATCTTTAGGAAACAACTCTCTTGGCAATGATTTGATGCAAGGAATTGCATGGTTAGGTATGTAATTGTGCTCTCTGAAAATGTTACAGGAAAGASGGGGAGAGATAACTCTTTCCTTTTGCTTAGAATATCGATTTTTAAAACTATCTACTACCTGTAATGAAAAATCCCTAATACAGACTAGCACAAGAGTCCCAGATATAACAGTGCTTGCTTCTTAAGTTAATCAAACCAGGAATGCTTCCCACTGAATGGAACACAGAATTGTGCAAAGGATTTTGACAGATATGTGCAGAATTGCTAGGGTCATGTATTTGGACATGATCTCATTACATAGATGTCAAAGAGTTATGGTAAGAAACAGATTCCTTGCTATAAGCCACATAATGCTTCAAAACTGCTTTCCTTTCTTTACTGGGCACTCCTGATGACTGTRTATAATCAAAGCTGCTTCTCTTCAYCAGATGTACAAGAATCCTCCACTTCAGATGTATWATTTGTTAAGCATTAGGGATCCAGAATTAGATCAGCTCTTCTTGAAACAGGTACCCTCCATACCTTTACTGGTAAGACASAGTTTGCCCTCCATTTAACTTCCACCTCTGAACACTCTGTATGGAAGTAAAACTAACAAAAGACCTGACACAGCCTGCAGTATTTCTCCTCTAATAACTCAGAGGACAGGAGTTTTACTAGAGAGGTGCAAAACTTTAGAGAGCATGTCATTATCATGGCTATCTCAGCTCTTTGTGGCCAACTTCAGATATTTCTTACAACTCTGATACAAACATTTTGCCTTAGAAGTCAACCCCTCCAGCTGCTCACAGATAGAAAGCCTAACTCACACAATGGAAATAGCTGCTAAATGGCAATTGCTGCTGTCCCATGTGCTTGTCCACACTAATGCAGGGGAGATGGCCTGATCTKAACAAAAAATTCCTTTTGAAAAATAATCAGTGAGAGGAGAAAATCAAGAACAAGCTAAATAGTATCTAATATGAAGGTGTTGGCCTTGCTTTGAGAAGTAGGTTGCACAGAAAAGTTCCAGAAGTCCCTTCCAGCCTGCATCATTCATGATCCTGTGCATAGCTCCTAGTGATGCCTCTGCTCAAYTCTCATGGATACCAGACATAAAATCAAGGAGATTCACCTCAAATCACCTCAGAATARCTCTTGCTAGGCACAGGATTTACCAATGCAAATGAAGAACTGGAGAGAAATGGATGAGGCTAATTAAAGCAAGCTACGGGAAAGGACTTTGAGCTTTCATTACTTGGAACACATTTCCAAGGGTTAGGTCAGCTTGCAGCATGAGTCCCCTGACTGGCAAAAGGGTCAAGGGAGAGACAGAAGAAAGACTGCCCTAGACTTCAAGACTGCCCTAGTAATTCAAACTCTAACACTGGTTAGTGTTAAACTGTAACACACACCTCTAGGTTTCCTAGTGAAGGCAGGTGCTTTGTCTTAATTTGGCACTGCTTAGTGATCTGCAGTGCTGACCTCGCCAARCAGGGAGTTGCATTTCAGCTAAAACTAGCTTATAAGAGAGAAAATAATAAAGCTGCCTTTATYTGAGCACAAAACATCTTCCTGAACAAAACAAGAAAGATGATTCCACAAAATTGGYGTGGCTTTACTTTCACGCTGCTCTTCTACTTCAAGCTCTGTTGTACTTGTTAAAGCTTGAGCCACTGGAGAGCAAATACGTGTTTAAAGTGAGGTAGAAACTAAAGTAATGATTCTTAAACAACAAAGTAGCTTCTGATTTGGTTCCAGACAACCTGGACAAAGATGAACCCCTCTGTGAATACTGTTGTTGGGAAAGCTTTTAAAAGGAAGTAACTGAAAACAATTGTTGTGATTTAAACCTTTCTGGCAATTAAGCACCAAGCAGCTGCTCRTCATTCCCTGCATACCCTTCCCTCTGGTGGAGAGGAGAATCTGAAAGAAAAGGTAAACCCTGTGGGTTGTGATGAGAACAATTTAATAACTGAAACAAAATATAACAATTATAATAATAATTGTAAYGAGGAGGAGAAAGAGAGAGAGTAACAGAAGCAAAACAAGTAATGCACAATACAATTGCTCACCACCTGCTGACCAATGCCCCAAACTGAGCCTGGCCTCAAACAGTGATTAAAACCCTTCAGGTAACTCTTCCAATTTGYATACTGGACRTGATGTTCTGTGGYGTGGAATATCCCTTTTGCCACCTGTTCTGGCCATGTTCCCTCCCAGTTTCTTTTGCAGTTCCTCACTGGCAGAGCATGAGACACTGAAAAGTCCTTGACTTAGGATRAGCACTTCTTAGCAACAGCCAAARMATCAGTGTGTTATTAAMATTATTCTCATACTGAACCAAAATCACAGCCCTGCAGCAGGTCCTAAGAAGAAAATGAACTTTGGCCARTCCCAAACCAGGATAACATTCTAGGTGGTCTTGCTCACATATGTCACAGTTGGCTTGAGAAAAACTGTCAACTTTTCTTGAAAAAATTTCTATTGGAGCTAGAATGGCTTTTTAAAAAATCAAAATTTGCTTCTCTTATKTTAGTAAATCTGTCTTTGTGCCTGTGCTGTAAGAGACAGATGCTTTGTGCTCTGCTATGCCAGAGAATGCAGAAAGGACACATGAGCAGGTTTCAGGAAGAATGAAAACAAATACCCAAGGCTGGGGCCCACCAAGCAATGCAGGTGCCATGTGTCTGCAAAGTGAGGAAYTGATTTGCAATTCTGTAAGCCTTCACAAAAATATGTTAAAAGGGCAGCACAGAAGATCACAAAARTTTTAAGAAAAACGGAGATGTCATAAAAATATATGCATGTTGGATTTCTCTTTTTTTTCCTAGTTCTCTTCCCAATCCCACCTCGCTTGAGGAACTGAGCAGCTGCCAACAACTAAAAGTTAAAGGTGTACACTGAAGGGTTATCTCAAGAACACAGCTGCAGTGGAAAGCATGTTACACTTGCAAAATGTTTGAGGAATACTAGTTAGGACCATCAAACTCATTTGGATGCACACTTAGAAGCAGTGGTGAATGCATCAACCTATATGCTTTGTCACCATAGGCAGCAGAGAGAAAGCTGGAAAAACATTTAGGTCTCATATTTTCTTAGCTGCCTCAATTACTGTTCTTCTACTGGACTATTATTAGACTTATATTAGGAAAGTCCAGTTTAAGTGTGGGTTGCCTAGACAATCCAATCTGCCCTTGAATTCATCTGGCAGCAATCAGAGTTCACCTGTTACTAGTGAARTAGACACCCCAAGAAGAGACTCTTCTGAKRTMTTTTTCCAGCATCTTTCTGAAAAGATGTGGATTTCAGAATGGCAGCTGGGATTCCAGTGTRTGCCTGACAGGTCAGGCATCGATARTGGCACATCCTGATCTGCTGGYRATGTCAAGGATGACTCAAATTCTCATCCCTCTGCTTACCCATGGAAAATGATTGCTTAGAGCCRSCTTGTTTCTTTCCTAGAACAAATTRAAACATAYTCTTAMAGTGTTCCTCTGTTATTAGYAGTAGTATCTAGTRTTCTGAGAACTCCAGWAAYGTTTGAAAAAAGCACTRAAAGTAGAAAGAAAACCTGTAATTTCTAAACTAGTCAAATTAYGTCAGCAYGTACTGTGGAGCATCATTTTAAAATKACAGCAGCCTGTAAGGGCAGGACTTAGGGCCTTGTGGACTCTTCCACTCCATCCCTATTCAGGGACAAATCTTTATAACTGCAACAATGTCATTTTTTTTCAACTTTTGCTAAAGACACAGCAAAAGAAGTTCATTTCCTTCTCTTCAGCTGTATTTCAGAGCAAATTGTAGCATAGTGCAGCTTTATGGGACAGCAATTTCAGTGAGAGATTTACAACAGATGGAAACCATGAGCTTCTTCCCCTTTTAATATCCTTTTTTGAAGAATCAAGAGTCTTGCTTAAAATACAAAGAAAACAATAATCCAGAAGAAAGCAATCTTGTGCCATCAGGGCGACTAAGAAAATGAAAGAGTAGCAAAATTCACCAAGGTGAAGACATATAAGGTGTTTTTATTAAAAATAAAGAAAGAAACAAATAAACAAAACYCAGCAAACAAACACTTCTTAACAGTTTTAGGGGGAAAAGTCTTCAGATGTAGATAGTCCAAAACAACCCACAAGACAAATATACAGCCATGTGCCAGTCTGTTGTAACCATAAGCATCCAGATGAAGTCAACACAAAGTAAATAAACCCATAAACTAACTTCAGGACACACGTCACTTCCTCAAGCATGTGTTGCTGCCCTAAGCGAGAACAGCTAGGGAAGACACAGCAGCATCTTGGGAAAGATGCAGCAGATAACAGAAAGTGCAGGATGCATTTTATCCCTCCWGTTTGCCTTTGTCGTGTTAGTATTTAATCACAAAATTTTATTGTAAAGTTTTTTTTCACCTTAGGACACTCACCTCCCTCACCACACACTTTGGAAGGTGCTCAGCTTATGAACAGCAAGCCAACATGTTGATCTCTTCCTGTTGCACAGAGCTCAGCCCCTGACACACCATGCAGTGCTTAAGCCCTGCCCAAGATACTTGTATGGATCCATCATTATCTCATTCATTTGTTCACACAAAGCCCCTTTGAGTCAAGGGAGCATTTTCCCATTTCAAAGGTGGGAGGAAAAGCCACAAGACATAACACCAAGGGACATTGGGAAGTTTCAAGTACTCACATTGAGAGACCCAAAGTCAGACTTTCGAGCAGTTGGTATTAAATAGCAATTTACATGCACAGTCTGAAAAAATAAATTATCTGACCCTGACCAAAGTTTCAGCTCTTAGTGTGCTGGCTCWGACCCACAGTTCAGCTATCTAGAAAATAAAGAGCATAAGAACAGAGAAAAGTTGACTGGAAAACATTCGCATGTTGCATCTGTGGCAGAGGCAGGGCCAGGACACAGCTCTCCAAGGAAGCACTGGGGCTGTTGCTGCATGCTGCCTGTTTTGCCAGTTGCACACCAGCCAACATTTCCCACAAAATGCAGTCTATAATCCCAAMCTTATGGGCTTTTCAGAAAGTATTGCAGAGATTTTGTCTTCAAGGTTTTATATGAGAAATCCTAAAAAGTATGCATAAACCATTCCCTGCTGACTTTCAGTGAATGCAAACATAGAGTTCCCTGATAGAATTAAACTCTTAATGCATAGATAAAATGAAAATGGGGAAACACTCCTCCTAATACTTGAAGAGTATGGGAATAACTTGGAATAATTCTGCCTGGGTCCCTCACAGAGCATTAGTCTCTACCACTGTTATGCACACAGGTGGTTTTAGCATATCATCTATATTTTTTTTTCTGTGGCAGATAAATATAAACATCTTCAGTCTTTCAGTGGTTGCTGCTCAGTTCTTACCGTGAGATGATGTTCCCTGTTCAGAGGGGGAACGGATCCTAATGTCCATCCTGAAGACACTTCAAAGGCCTCTCAGCAAACAGACATTTGGCACCTCCATATCCAGCATCTGCCAGTGCTTGAATTAGAAGAAACATGGCAAATAATCACACTTCTGCAATAACCCAAGATTTTACTCTTGCCTTTGCAACTGCAGGAGAGTGGAGGCTTTGCCTGGACCTTGGTGTATTTTGAAGATGTGCAGATATCCTGGGATTTGTGTGCTGTAGTAGATGGCTTCTTTATTCATCCATTTGTGTGAATAATACATGAGTGAAGGACACTTGAGGCTTCTTGTGCCATAATAAAAGCATGTCCATTGTAGCTTGYTGATTGATTCTTGAACTTCAGCCTKATAACCCAAACAAACAGGACAAACAGTGCAAAAACAAAACCAAAGCTGATCACTTGGCACTCCTCCACTGCCAGCCTCCCCAAAAGAGTGCTGACATRTATTATTGCTGCAAGTCTYTCTCCAAGCCCAAATCCAAAGTTATTATGTAGACTTTGGAATGCTTTCAGTGATGCCTTATTATTCACAGAATTAACTACTGAATAGCATCCTCAACTGCCATTGTATGAACTTTGCATCCAAAAGCATCTAATTAATTATTCAGTCCAATGGCCCATTCAAGCACATAGTGATGYCTCTCTTCCAGTGTTTGCAGCAAGAGAGACACAGGAGAGTTACTTTGAACTGTCAGCTTTGGATTTCCACAGCTGCTTTAAAGTCCTAATGTGAAAGCAGGGAACTGTATAATGCATGGCCATGAGCTGTCTCCATTTGGAATTTTCTCYTGAGGACGAGAACACTATCCAGACAACAAAGAATAAGGCTAAGCAGTTGTTGTTGCAAAAACTCATCTCCAGGCTGGATGAAGAAGGTGCTGATCTCCCTCACCCTCCCACAAAGGAATGAACACAAAGGAGCAGCGAGAGCTCGGTTCCTTCAATGAGCCACTGCACTGTGGGTCTTTAAAAAAAAAAAAAAAACAAGACCCACTTCCTAGTCACRTGATTTTTCTGCCTACTTTGGATACCAACCATGCCAAAGAATACACTTCTTTACACAAAGTATTCTTTGGCATSGTTGGTATCCAAAGCTGCATGTTGTAAATCAAGTCATACTACATGGCCAGTAAATCAAAAATGTCACTCTGATTAATGGGTCAGTGAGCCCACACAGCATGCTGTAAGCTAAACTGGTGTATGATCCTTTTCAATTGCAATTGTGCCTTATGCCTCTGTCATGAAGGTATGGCCATGCAAACCCTGATCTTCATGCRAACTTTGATGGTCAAGCAGAGGATGCTGATAAGCCATCCTCACTACAGAAGTGAGTCATTAAYTACACTCACCTTCCAATGTTACATTTTCTGCCTGTGAAAATCAGACCAGGGTATGACTGCAGGACGTGGAACTTATTCCCTGTATTGCCCACAGCCAGGTTGCTGCTCTTCAGTCAAATATTCTTGCCACAGGATGTTCCTGGTGTTCTTTGCTTAGAGGAAGCTCAATACCTAAGGAGCACAAGAGTTGCCTTGTACATGGGAGCCTTGAGCAATCAGCAAAGGCCACAGGAKCTGCAAATGCCAGAGAACATCCCAGCTCCTCCTTCCTGACCCCACCAGGCACCTGTGTCAGAATCAATGCTTCCAAGCAGTCCTCAGCAGCATCTTCCTTCTGTGGATGTGTCCAGTTTATAGTCAGTCAAGCAACAGCTCCTGCTCCTGGCATCTCCTGCCAAGCCCTCATTCCAGCAGTGCACCCTGTGTTTATTTTGTATTTATTATTTATTAGTAGTATTTATTATTTACTATGTGCTTATTTTGTATTTATTATTTTGTGGCTTAGTCATCCTATTCTACCCCCTTAGCACTGAGAGCTGTCAGGTTTTGGATTAAATATCCTAATGGATGTAGATGTTGAAGAAGGTCTGCTCTTGGCTAGTAACACAGTAGATCTCCTGAAGGCAGCTTCTGTCTCCTGCTGTCACAAGTTTCCATCTCTTGAAATCTCTTTATAGTTGCAACAGTATCAAAGTGCAGCCTTTGGGGGCAGCTTTTCCATGGGGTAAATTGACACCCGTGAATGGATGCTTTTCTCAGTTGTTGCTGTCTGAAAGTTGAAGCAAAAATGAGAAAGGGGTAGTCTTTACAGGTTGAAGAGGATGTAGAAAACATGTCTCTTATTTCCTGACCAAGAACTCAAATAAACTTWAATAACATAATCTTTTCTCACATCCTCTCTTCTATAGAGCAGAAGAGAAGGCCCCAATTAATGCACATCAAAAAGCAGGTGTAAATATCACAGTAGCAGGTAGAGAATTATTTCAAGAGTAGGTTCAGTTCTTTCTCAGTTCACTAAGACTGATGAAGGATGCTAATCCCACTTTGAGGAACCCAGCTCTCCCTCCTTCACTGGTTAGGTGCCACTCAGCCTCAYGAATTCCCCTCCTGGAGACATCAGTTCTGTTCTGGGCACTGCAGCACTTGACTATCACACCATGGAAGTCTGCTTTTCACACCTTTCTGCAGACAGCCACAGGAAGAGATTTTTATTTTTGATGCTGAAGATGCTCTAAAGTCTTCTGGCTTGAAGCATTGTTGGCAAGGYCTACCAATGCTAGAGAGACACCAGAATAGAATATAAAAATTCATGAAGTGGCTGAGAAATATAAAAATATGCTTTAAAGGCAATAAAGAAGTTGGTCTAGAAGAATACCCTGAGCTCTTCTGGGTGAGTAGGTTCTTGCTGCATTTTTTTGAAAAATGAACATTTTAAACATTATTTCCAGCAGTCAGGAAAATAATATTGTAAATGGTTAGACTTTAACAAACAAAAACGCAGCAGGTGGTCAAAGGAGGTAGAAGAGGGAAGAATCAGCAATAATCTTTGTATCAACAATAAACAAGAATAACCTCTAATAAACATAGCAATTAAGCAAGAGAACTTCTAATATGCTTATATGAGCTCCCTTTTTCCCYTGTGCTGTGCCACAGCAACAGCTGCACATTTCCTGATGATGCCTTCCTCGTGTCTTCCTTCTTAATAATGTTGTCTCTATGCCATGGTTTCAGATTTCATTAATTTCCTTCCTTTCTCCAAGGGAAGTTACATTCCCACTGCCTCTTTTGAAAGCATGCATTAGGTTATTGGGCCCATAATTTCTTTCTTCAGTTCTTTTGGACTATGATCCACAGTCCCCTTGGAATGGAAGAACTCTTTGAACCATGTTATTTAGCTTTTGCTTGGCTGCACTTAAATGAAAAAAAAAAAAAAAAACCTGAAGGAGCACACAGCCTCTCAGTCCTAACCTCATATCTCATGTAGTGCTTCACTGCATTATTCATAAATAATGACCTCCTGCAGTGTGGWCAGGAGCAGAGCTGTACAAATAATGCTGGGATGTGCCACAGTGGAACAGAGAGGCTTCAGCACCAAAACCTTTAGAAAAACCTTTAAGAGGTAAACTGGAACTTCGCTGATGGACAAAACTGATGGGGGGAAGAGTAGGAGTGCAAGAAAATGAGAGGAAAGGTAATTAATGAAAATTAATTCATTTAAATATACAGGAATTTAATCCTCCATGTTTGACTATTTCCTTCCAAGAAACCAGAGATGTGTGACTTCTCATTTCTTTTACTGATTTGGGATCTTTTATCACTTGACTGAAAATTACATTGACTTTATATACAGAACCTAAGAAACCCTGTGTGCCATGTAACTTTAGCAGAGCAGAGTARAAATCCTCCTGTAATACTAGAAGCATTAAAATTTGAGTTTTTACTGAATAAAACATGACAATGAATAATGTAATCTGCACAGTATTTCTTGTGTTATTAATTTGATGGTAAGTTTAATTAACTTAATGCTGCCCTAAATTTTAATTTTCCTTCTGCTGCAGAATCTCAAGCTGGAAATGCCAAAGGGCTTTACAGAAATTTTAGAGAAAACACTGAGTGTTGGTGGGAGTGAAGAGAGGACAGCTGGAGCTGCTGGGGATGTAAGGTGTGGGCAACTGTGCAGGAAAGTGGAGCACAAACTTTGGTACCTGAATCTTCCAAAATCAGCAGTAATTAAACAGAATGCAAGGCTAATGTTGGGAAGGCAGGGGGAGGCACACCACAGAATTTATTTCTTGTGCCAGCTGCAGCAAGCTGAGGTAGACCAGGAGGATGTGGAGTGCCTCATGAGTCTATGCTTAAGGAGGGTTGCCAACTGAGATGTATGTTTTTGTATGATGATTAAATGTTCCAAGAAAAATTTACATTTCTGACCCCAGTTCAGTGGCCAACTCATCATGAACCCCATAAAGATGATGGGTGTCAGCAAGCAGCATGGAGGGTCTTTTTTATGAGCAGAATCTCCAAAAGAAAGCATGCTCTAACAGCAGGGACTGTCATTAATAAAATTATCTCTTCCCACTTGCTTGGATGTGAGTGTCCTGCTGATGTAGCACCGAGCTCTCAGCAATGCTGTGATCTGACAGGTTTTATTCCCCAGAGGATTTACTCACAGGGCTGAAATTGCCCCTCTGTAGCTTGCACTGGTGTCTTTGGGTACACACATCCAGGCACTAAAGGTCTGCTGTGGGGAAGATTTTTTTCTCTTGTTCTCTAGGCATTGAGATGCATCCCAGGAAGGAACATTCAGAAAAGTACTTTTTATCTCTATGTTTGTTTGGTAGGGCTCCAGCTRTGCCAGGCTAGAGCCAGTCTACCCTTACACAAAGGGCTAGAGCCTGACTGCTTTAGATCCAAGGAGGCCCAAGGTGGCCCAAGGGCTGGCATTCAGAAAAGAAGGGACTGAGGTAAATGCAGAGTTATTCTGTATACTCTAGCCACTAAATTTTATATGGTTCAGTAAATCTGAGTACACAAAATATATTTACATGATCCTTCAAATCTTTCTTGGATTTTCTGTTGCAAGGGGAAACACAGCCTKCTGTATTGCAGACCTGCTTTCTAGCAAACTTCCCCCATTTCTTCAAAGTTTTCATTGGTAAATTAAGTAGCTGTGCTGCTGGCTGGCTGCCAAGCAGCTCTTTACATTCACAGTTACAAAACAGGATCCTCCTAAAAAGGAGCTGTCACTGACAGCCAAGAAATTACTTTTGTCTAGAAAATAGCACATTTGGCTTTTTGAAGAACCAACCSTTTTGCCCTGATTTTCCAAGCCATTGGAGCACAATTCCAGCATTCTCATGTACATCTGGCTTGCTAGGTTTTKATTCCCAGCCTTCATCCTTCCAGCATCACATCAAAAATGCTTCATCCCCGTCTTCGGCCAGTTGGTGGGTGTCTCTCTTCCGGGTCCTCCCAGAACTGGAATTTTACTGTGAGGGAGAAAAGCCACCACAGTTGTCTCCCTGTCCCTCTCTGTCTTGCTACATAACCCTTKGAGACAGACATGGCCTAGTTGCTACTTCCATGAGCAAGGGGATAATCAGCACGCCTGCTCTCAGCCAGGAAACAGTGAAATACCTCTCATATGAATTCCTCGTATCACATGTGGCTTATAGCTTGTACAGGAATAAGAAATACAAGGTGAAGAGCTTAAAAAAGTTTMATTTTGCTATTTCCACTTTGCCTTCCCAGAGACAGAAGAACCCTTCAGCTCTCGGTGGAATAATGATTTGTTTGTGATCTCATTGRGAACTTAAGAGCTCTGCCACAGCAGTGTGAGCATTTCCCACATGGGTGAGGCATGACCTTCCCCATGCTTGGAGATCCTGCAGGAGTGGGGGTGAAAGAGGGACCTGGGGAAGATTAAAATCCAAAGGGGACTCCACAAAGACCATGAAGAGTATTTTGAATACTAGCCTATTTAATTTGTCTTGGAATGTGAAGTGTGAAGAAAGAGACGTGGTTTTGGAATAAATCAGCAAAATTCAGTTTTCTCCTGTTTTAAATGTATTTTTATAAACCCATTTGATAGATTTTTTCTAGGTTAAGTCCATTAACTAACTACTTTTCTACTTTTTTTTGATTTAACTATAACCTTGTGGTAAGATAGGTAAAGATAGTGTGGGGAAACAAATAAGAGTTGGTACTAAAGGTAATCTTGCATCTGATGTATTGCCGCTGTGTTAATTATCCAGGAGTGGGAACAGCCTTGTTCTCCCAGCTATGGGTGTGATAAAAGAGTGAGCTGGCGGGGAGGGGGCTCAGTTTCAGTCACAGCTCAGCTGGAGTTGTAGTTGGAGCCAGATGGAGTCTGCTGCTGTGCTGTGAAGTCCCAGGGACAGGAGGCTGTGCAAGGGACAGACAAGGTAAGACTTCTTACCAGGAGCAGGTGGTTGGGACAGGATGGAGTGAGCTGGAACTGTGAGAAGGGAGAGAGGAGAACTGACGGGCTATTGGCATAAATGGACAGACCCTGAGAGCTGCTTGGAGCTGCTTTAAGAGGGTAAGAGAGAAACCGTTACATAACAAGGTATTGGTGTGTGAAGCCTTCTGATTTATATGAAAGACTGATAGATAATAAAGTCATGATACTTGGAGCCCCTAGCAGTTTTTGATGAAGCACCTTGTGTGTTTTGACTGTCTTGACTACCACATAACCTGGCTTCATTTTTGGGGAATTTCATTTTCCACCAGCAGAGGGATTGACATTTTGAGGGTGTTCATGCAAAGCTCCTGAGGCCTCTCCCAGACATCCAAGGGCACCATGTTATATCTCTACCTGGCCAGATGATCTGCAGGATTTATACCTGCTCCAGGTATTTGGTGTTCCCTACTCCCAGTRAGTACCAGAGATATCACCAGTAAATGGGTGGAGTTCTCAGTAAAACCAAAAAAAGAGCAGAAGGGCTCCCTGTTAAGGACACTTAACAGCTAAGCTGCCAGGCACTGGTGGTGGCTGAAATCAAAGAGAAGCACTAATGTTGACAGTCTCTCATATCAGCAACAGAGACAGGCCCCTCTTAAGCACAGACTGAGAACAGGGGCCTTTTGGAAAACCCCAAAACAAGTCTGCTGCTCCCCTTGATCAAGCTCAAATTTACCTGCTGGTTACCAACAGAACCAGGCACTGGCCTCCTGCTGCTGAAATTAGCTTTTTGTCTCTTGCTTGTCCTAGTTTGGCATCTTACTGGTACAGAGCTATAGGCCTACAGCTGTTCTGTGCAAACAGCCCTCACAACTTGAAAGCAGGCTTTCAAAATCTGTAATGAATATGTTTTAAYTCAGTAACTTAAATTGACCCTTGTCATTAAGGGTCACTCTAATATTAAACTCCAGCACAAGCAGGTTCCTTCCAGAGGAGATCTACCCATAGCAGTGCTTTGCTTTATGTATTTCAAGCCACTCTGTTTGCAGGGTTATAACAGCACTGGCTTTCCCTAAAACTAATGACTGCTACTTCCTTTTTTTTTTTTAATTTTCATTTAGTTCCTCTTTCATGAAGCTGATGCATATTCCTTCTCCTCACCACTTTCACAGGAAGGTGAATAGCTCCCTCAAGTGCTCCATGCACTCCCTCATCTGATGGAAAACTAGAGCTGACACTTTCCTTGGGAATCCTTCTCTCTGTTCTGCAATTCAAACTGCTTCTTATACTGCATCAGACAGACTGTGAATCAAAAACATAGCCCAGGAGAACAATTAACATCCAAGCTGCAGCCTTTCCTTGTCTCCTGTTTACATGCAATAAAAATGAGGAAAACGCTCCTTCAAAACCCTGGAATTTTGAAGATTGAGAGTTGGCCCCAAAGTAGGCAAAAAAAAAAACAACCCCAAAACAAACCACTAAGGTAATATTTTAAATAATTTTTTTCACTGCAAGTAGTTTTTCTGTATCTCATTTTGCAAGCTTTCATCTTGTGAGAGTGACATTACAGACATAAATGGTGTGCAAATCCTACACTTTAGGCTAAACAGTCTTGGTTTAGTAGGAAAAGCTAGTAAAGGAGGTATGATAAATAACAAATACTAAAAAAWGGATAATAATTTTTAAAAAGYMATTTGCCTCATTGGAAAAGTRTTCTTCATTTCAAGATTAATTTACCAGGGTGTCAATAACTTTTTTACACAAAGATTCCTTTCACCCAACAACTTCAGAGGTTGCTCAGCATATTGCCTGGCAGGTCTTTAATACCTCTAAGACTGAAGCTCTCTGGGCAATCTGTGAYACTGTTKGACTRCTCTCACAGCAAAAAAGTYTTCTGTTTAAACAGAATTTGCTGTGTTTTAAATAGAAATTGTGTCCATTTTCCCTTGTTCTTTACCTAAGCACTAATTGGAACAGCCTGACTCTGGCTTCTTTATTCTTCCAACCAGGCATTCATTCACATGGATAAGATGCCATTATCCAAGATGATGTGCCAGCTCTAAAAACCCCTTCTTAAATCAGAGGTGTTCTAATCTCTTTATCATCTTTGTGGCCCTGCACTGACCTTGCTCCAGTATGTCCATGTCTCTCCTGTACTGGGGAGCCCAGCACTCCACATGTGCCTCAGCAGTGCTGAAGAGTGGGGAAGGATCAGCTCCCTGAATGTGCTGGTGACCCCCTGCCCATTGCAGCCCTGGCAGCTGTTAGTCTTTGTTGCAAGAGCACAGTGCCAGTTCATGGCCAGTTTGTCACCCGACAGGAGGCCCAAAGCCTTTGCTGCAGAGCTGATTTCCAGTCATTCCTCCCCCAGGGTGTACTGGAGATTGGGGTTGTTCTTCCACAGGTGCAGGACTTTGCATTCCATATTGCTGAACTTCCAGATGTTCCTCTCGGCCCATTTCTCCAGCCCACAGAGATCCTCCTGGATGGCAGCACAGCYCCTCCCAGTTTTGTGTCAGCAGCAGACTTTAGAGTATAACAAATATAAAAGTCTGGGCACAGGCAGTCCCATACCAGCTCAGCTCAGAGCCAGAGAAGTCCCACACTTATTTCCTTGACTGGCTGATGTGTATGGAGCCATAGAGATTAAGGTGTGCTGTAGGAGAGTTTTCCTGGAGCAGGCACAGCTCTGTGCTGTTCAGATACCTTGTCTCCCTGTTTGGGGTATGTCTCTGCTTTTTCAATTGCTGCCTTGCTGCTGTGTGAACTTGGGGCTTTCAGTTTATTTTCATGATCACTCCCAAGTTTACTCCATTTGCTCAGTGTGTGCAAGTGAACGTCTCTATGGATCAGACCTGCCAAGAAATGGCAGTTGCTGACAAAAATCTCACTCTGGAATGTGATCAGAAGCTCAGTCTTGAAATCAGTCAGGATTTCAATTGTTTGAACAAGACAAAAATGCAAAGGAGGCAAGTGTCAAGCTTTCCTTCTGGCCTTTGTCAGTTTGAACACTTACATTTGCACACTTTTTAGAAAGTCATCTGAGCAGCTCTGTGTTTTGAGTCATTCAGCAGCATGTCACCTCAACTCTTGTCTTGGGGTCAGAGTCTCTCTCTTCACAGCTCTCATGGTTTCACCCCAGCTGGCAATGAAGCACCACACAGCTGTTCACCCCAGCTGGCAATGAAGCACCACACAGCTGCTCACTCACTCCCCCATGTCAGGATGGGGAGAGAACTGGAAGAGTGAAAGTGAGAAAACTAATGGGTTGAGATCAAGGCAGTTTAATAGCTAAAACAAGAGCCATGCATGCAAGCAAAGCAAAACAAGGAATCCATTCAYCACTTCCCAAGGGCCAGCAGGTGTTACCTGTTTTTCTAGAAAACAGGGCTCCATCATGTAATGGTGGCTTTGGAAGATAAACACTGTGATTTCAAATGTCCCCCCTTCCCATCTTCTTTCCCCAGCTTTATGTGCTGAGTATGATGGGATGCCCCTGGGGTCAGCTGGGATCAGCTGTCCAGAGTGTGTCCCCTCCCAGCTCCTCGTACACTCCCAGCCCTGCTGCCAGGCATGCTACTGGAACAAGGGAAGCCTGARCCCAGTAGCTGCTCTTTGCAGAGGGCTACAGGACAGAGAGAACAGGGGGCAGAGGCAGAGCTCTCAGGAGCAGCCAGCTATCCTCAGACACAATCACAGGTTCCCACACTGAAGGACAAGGTGAGCTGGGAAAGCAGGAAAAAACTTCAGTAAAACATTTGGGTAATACAACCTGAATGTGATGTAGTTAAACCCAAGAGTTGTCCAGCTGTAGTTYCAGCCTGCTCACCTCAAATTTTCTGCATTATTTTCTTTTTACCTCAGAGTGGGTCTCTCTCTCTCTAAATCCTCTGTGATTAGGGAGTGCAGGCTGGGTTCTGAAGAGTAGCAGTCTCAGTGGACTTGAAGGAATTTAATTTCTGCTGTCAAAGATGCTGAAAATTTGAGGGAGAAAATGAGATTTTCTGCCTGCTAGAAACAAGGAGGCAAAAGCATTTTTGAAGAA
Organism: Alauda arvensis; assembly: GCA_902810485.1. Lineage (NCBI taxonomy): Eukaryota > Metazoa > Chordata > Aves > Passeriformes > Alaudidae > Alauda > Alauda arvensis. The sequence continues at coordinate 160,694 of CADDXX010000152.1, forward strand.
AGAGGGATGTGTGTCAGGAGACAAGCAAGCTCTAATGTATATCTGCTCTGCTAAACCAAATCAAGTTGAGAACCTCTCACCGCCCACCCTGCTAACTTTTTAGATTGCTGCCTTTCTGTTTTGGGCTGCTCTGACCAGCTTTCTCCAAGGTGTATCTGCTCTGGAGGAAAGCAGCCCTAAAAAGGGTCAGTGCAAAACTATCCCTGACTTTTAATAATAAGCATAGACATAAACATGGAGGCCAAGCTGTCTTCAGGGATGCCCACTCTGGAAAACAAAGACAGCAAGAAATAAATGTAGTTTCATGAGGAGGTTGCTCAGAACCTCTCAGCCCTGAGCTACAGGCTCATCTGGAGCATGGAGACAAAGCCACCCCCACAGCTAAGAACGTTCCATACATCCCATAAAAAAAGGAGGTAAGGGATGGTTGTCTTATCAGCACTAGAAAGGAAACAGTTCCTCGCTGCAGTTAAACTCAGAAAAATGGGGTTAAAGGAAAGTTGGAAAGGTCTAACCCCCCTCCCCTATACTTGTTTCTATAGTTCTCTGCAGGAAAGACCCAGCAGTGTTCCAGTCAAGCTGTCCTTACCAGGAAAAGCTCTTCCCRGTATCTACTCACAGCCTGAGAGGTTATACTTTAAGCCTGGTGCTCCTCATGCCATCTACCACAAACATGAAGAACAGATTATTTCTTAACCCTCTTTCTAACAGCCTTCTTAAACTTTGTTTGCTCTCAGACRCTTCTCTTCTAGCCTAAACAATTCCAGTATTCTTGTCCCTCTCCTCCCAGGTCAGGTTTGCCAGACCTTAGATCATTCTTGTTGGCCTCGTCCTCACTCTTTCCCACTGAGCTACATCTTTCTAGATAAGTTGGAAAATGCCTACATTACTTCACTGAAGATACTGCATAGAGCAATACTTCTCTTTATTCATTCTTTTAAAATGTATTACTCCTTTTTCCACAATAATACACCTTAGCTATCTAGCTCTTCTTTTCTGCAACTGCCATCTGGCCACTGGTYCCCTGGTGTTTGTTACCACTGTTCAATTGAAATAGCTTGTTTTGTCTCTCAAATCTCACCCTTCAAATTTCACTGCTATTGAATTTTGTTCTTATCTTCAATTGCACATTTGGCCCCTCCCAGATTTATGCCATCTATACATTTAATGTGAACATCCACTTTTCACAAATGCAGCTAAAGTTAGACCCRGGACAGACCTGAGCATGACCTTGCTCCCTCTTCAGCAAGATGTCTTCTGTAAAGAGAACGCACATCACAATTACTTGGAGCAGTTACCCAGCAGCAAGGGAGGCCAAGGGGGGATTTTGTGTGAGACAGCACTTCAGAACCAAAGGTGAGTGACCCAGCTTTAGCTTTACTTTTAAGAAAGGACAAGGAAGTGGTTGATAAACAGAGGGTGGATATGAGATGTGTTAACTTGTGAAGATGAATGTTAAAAATTGAAGAAAAGTCATCAGCAATGAAATGTGATGAGAGCAGGAACAGCTAAAAGAAAGGGGCTGGGGAAAAGGCACTATGTTCCTATTATTGTTCCTCATCWCTCCATGGCATATGTACCTTTTGCTCCCCCTTTATTCTAGTTGAATTGGAAATAAATGAGCAGGAACTATGTATTCYCATCTGTATGCTATGGTTAAGTAATACTGAGCCCTGATTCCAATTAGGACACCTAAGTAACTTCATCACAAAGATATGAAAGAAATGAAGAGTGAAGTGATGGTGAGGTCAAGCATTCAAAAAAGAAGAGAGAAAACACTACTGACACCACACCATCTAGCACAAAACTCAAGCACACACTGAGATGGATTGGTCATGTTCAAGTGTGGGTCAATTGCTATAAAAATAAGCAATTCAGATCTCAATGGCCCAGTCTGTGCCAAGTCTTAGGTCAGGGGAGTTAAGTAATCATTTTCCCTTAAAACACAGCCTGTGACTTCAAAACAAATAGACAGCACTAGTGGCTAGCAGYTYAACGACTTACAAAAAGCTAGGTGGGAAACAGATATCTTTCTTTTGACCTGAGGATCACACCAAAAACTGCTGTGCAACCTAACAACTTAACAAAAAAAAAAAAAAAAAAAGAAAGCTAAACTAGGAGCCTTTACTTTAAGACACAGCTGTACATACTTAGGAGAAAGCCTTTTTTAATTTAAATGGGTCTTCACAACATACCTATTCCAAGTGAGCTTTGAACAAACAGTCCTTCTGATGGGTAGAGCAACACATTTCAAGCAGGATCTTTCCACAGCTACACAAGCATCCACACAACTGCACAGGCCCCCTCCCCAGTGGGAGGGGAGAAAGAGCAGGGTGAACAAAAGCAAAAGAGTCACTATAGAGACAGTTTAATAAGTGCTGCAAAGGCAGTCACTCACCACCTCCCACAAGCAGACTGATGCCCAGTCATGGAACAACTGTCTCCMAGTCAGCTTGGGAGACAGAATCTTGACAGACATTCGTGGGGGGGAAAAAATTGACAAAGCAGAGGACTCATAGAGGCAAGCTGCCAGAAAGCAGTGGGGAAGCCAAAGGAAAAGGACAAGCAAAGGAGAGTAGTGTGCTTTAAATACACAGAACATGCAGTAGAGCGTGTATAAATGCAAGGAACACTAGAAAACAGTAATATGGGAGGGGGTTGAGGATAGAGAGGTTTTCCTGATTTTCTCTTTTAAAGTAGAATGGTATCAAGCTGTCACAGYGTCTGACAGAGAGCTGAGCTGTACTGGCATTAGTTTCCTCACAAGAGCACCAAGAACAGGAGCYGTTTTAAATCCATTTTCTTTGAAATGGATTTGCTCCAAGTGATTTTGTTTCAAGGACCCAATCTGATTAGAGGTCATGGCTGCAATTCTCTTGGAARAAAGGAAGTGGCAGGTGTCAGAGGTAATCGTGTGTGATCTGCAGACACTGCTTATGGGGCTGCTCCAAACTGCAATAGACCTGTCATGACAATGATAGGCAGAGGTCGTGCCAGGGAGACCAGAAGGGCAAAGGGTACATCAGTCTTGTGACAGGAATCAGGGCACCATTAGTATTCCACAGTTGCACGTTTCATTAGATTTAGCTCCTTTTCTTTTAATTTTTTTTTCTTATTTTTCTTGCTTCTACTGCAAGGACAACACTGCAGCTTTCCTTTGGGATCATGGTAAAATAAAAGGAATATAAGGAAAACATTAGAAGCACACATGCTGTCTTCCTGAACAAGTTACATGATTAGTTCAGAGAAAASGGATAAGCTAGTAAATACTGAAAATCACTGCTGGAGTTTGCCAGCCAGGAAGCAGCTTTAGGCCTTCCATCATCAGCCAACTTTGCAATGACTGTGAATGCTGCCCAGCCATAGTGGGTAGATCCAGCCAAGCCAAGAAAACAGGTCACACTCRACATGTGGTGTAACTCCTTTTAGTGAAAAGACTTGATGTTCAGGAAAGGTCAAAAGTGTAGAAAAAGGAGAGCTCTCTTACTGCTAACTCATGGGATTGAGGACCCCCAAATCTGGTCTTGTCTTTCACATATGATGTTATTTTCCAGAGAACTCCATTCTCGCTACAGCCTGARCTTCCCAAGTGCTGAGCACACTCAAAGCTACCAAAAGCTCTGCCAATCCACACCTGCTGCAGGCAGCACTTAATCAGGTAACAAAGTTAGTAGAAGCAGCAATATACAGCATGCAAACAGATAAACTGTTCACAAATTCATATGTRCTAATCTCAGTACATTTATACATACACATGCATAGACACATCTGCACATACATGCACACAGACACACAATTATGAAACTACTGGYATGTTGTTATGAGTCAAGTATAAAAACAACAGTAAAAATACCAACAGTAGTTTCATGTTATTTGCAGTGAAGTCTTTTATTCAGGCTGTACCCACTCATCCCTTCTCATTTCCCTCAAATGTTGCAGAAACTCGCTGCCATTGCAAAGAAAAGGACAGACTGCTGAAGRTTTCAATCAGCAGCAGCAGAAGCTACAGCAGAAAACTGCAGGCAAACAGGAACACAGATAAGGCCCCTCAGTGTTTYTGAACCTGGGTGATGGAGATGGAGACCAAACAAGATCATTAAAATCCAGAGCATGATACAAGTCCAGAAGAAAGTAAGTGGGGAAAAAAGACCTTAGCAAAAAAAAAAAAAATCTCAAAACAAACAAAAAAATCCAACACTGTCAATTTCCCTTAAGAAAACTGAATTATCAGAAATGCTGGAAAGTCCAGCACACAGTGCCTTAGGCTCTCTTCCTGCACTCTGAATTTCTGCTTTCCTACAGCCAAGGAGCTAATTACTGCCTGTGAAACTCAAGACACCATCCTGAAATAACCTGACCTGCAGACACGCAAGATAACAACTCTTTGTCAGGGAAAAGCTATCCCCATTGCTATGTATCTACTGCTTGCACACCTCCTCCGTCTCTTAGACAACTATAAAGTTTCTTCTATTTTAACACATGAAATTTGGAGTCAGGTAAAAAAAAATAAACCAGAAAACCCTTTGTCAAAAATCAATTCCCAGTAAGTTCTGTCCTTTAGATTTTATTCTGAGTAAAATTTTTTACTGGACTCATCTGCCACCACAACTGAGCAACTTCACTCCTCTGTTCCCTGTTCCTTATGGTAAAAACCACAACTGCCTCAGGATTTCCTGCTCATGGAAGTAAATTGCTAAGTTGTAAATGGAAGAGGGGAAAAAATCACAAACCAAGCAATAGAACTATGTGCATGGGCCCTTCACTAGGTTCTTACACTTTAACACATGCTTGAAGAAAATCTTTYACTACATTTTAAGAATTGCTTAATTACGACATACATGCCATATCTTACAAAACTGATGATCCCAACTGTCTTTTAAAAATATAGTTTGGTTTTCAGGGTGTTTCATCTATTCACCTGAAATGAAAATAAATGTGCCTGATGTGCTAAAGCTCACCTGTAGAACAGAAACTCCAGGGTGCAGTCACTGCCAGTTTTGAGTGGTTTTTGCCTCATTTGTCTACCTCTGACTAACAATACTCCAAACCCCAAWTCACTGCTGAACAGGAGAGTGTATTTGTGAGGCATCACTGTTACTGATCTAGATCTAACACCTTTYTGAGGTGTCCCCTACCATGCCAGCATTTCACCTGAGCCCTGAAGTCAGGCCCTGTGCTGCAGAACAGCAGTAACTGAATTTCAGTGATATTTACAATTCATTTTAAGTTTTGCAGTCAGTATGCACCAAGGCTGCCAATGTCTATCCAGACAGGCTGGAACAGCCAGGCTTCAAATTAAATCTAGTGCTGAACTCCTCCTTTCTCARGTGCTGGGTACTTCAACTGCCAGGCAACTTGCTGGGGAGAACAGCTGCTATCTCCTTCTCCTYCCCCTTGGCCCCAGCCTCTGCTCACTACAGGGAGGTGAAGCTGTACCTTCTTCTCTTCCCTACCTGCCCTCACAAGATGAAAACTGTATAACACATCCTCCTCAAAACACCAGCCAGTACAGACATTTTCTTACACTGCAGCTTCCCTCAGCTGGGGTACWGCAGTTGCAGACCACCTGCAGCAACAGTCTCTGTTACACAAAGAGGTTGATCAGGCAGACTGAAATCAGAATTTAGAAGCAAGTCTTGTAGACTGAGGCACAGGTTCCTCACTACAAAATAGCAGCAGTTCACTGCCTTCTTGACATTTGRATTTAGGTATTTCTTTTTCAATAGTGCAGTCTTAGCTTGCAATTAAATCCAGGGCCAATCTTTCATCTACACATGGTAAGAAGCCAGAKAGCTACTTGAAGTTTAGCAGTTTCACTTCCATGAAATTGGAGTTTTCCTCCTTGCTGYAGGGAGTTTTTTTCAAGCACAGGCCACATTAAATGCATTAGACTCAKTAGTAGTTTGAAACACAGCTTTATTCCCAGCTCCTCCAGAGCTTCCATTTTTTATACTTTTCTTCACAGCTGTTCAACAGAGGAATTGTTTTAAACACAAGAATTGTTTTAAACAAATTTGACTACATCCCCCAACTATATMTMTATCTATACCACCACTACTTAAAAKTCTGCAGTGTTTTTCCATGAAGGTCAACTATTTCACCAAAGTATCACAGAAGAAAGTGGATTAATATAGTAAACAGAAATTGGTGGAGTAGACAACACATTAAAGAAAATATACTTAATATTTTAGGAAATAATTTAATATTTAGGAAGCAAGTTTGACCCTTAACTTTCACCAGAGCTGTCTTCAAGCACATTGGCCACAAAGTGCCCTGAATCCAACACTTGGAGTTGCTGTGGAACATGAGACCAGCTAATTTCTGAATTTCAAGACTTGTAGAGATTACCGTGCTCTTAAAAAAAGAAATTTGTTTTCACAGTATTTCAAAAACAGTTATAAAAGTCTTCACTGGTAACAACTGCATCAAAAGACAGCAAAACATCTAATATAAACTACTGTCATTAAAATTCCTGCTCCTCTGAAGCTCTCATCTGTATGAAGTTGTTTACATATTTTTCATGTTTTGATAATGCTGTCAGGAATTTTGCTTCTGGCTGTACAGACTAATTTTAGCAAGTCTMCATTCCTACACACCTTTTGATTATTAACACTGCAATACAGTATGGGTAAGGAGRTTGTCTGTAAGGCTTTAAATAGATTCTGACACATCAGCTTTGGGCCTTTAAATTACCAACTAAATACCAAATGAACTAACATTCCTTGGTTGCAACATGCTTTGATTTAGGCAAAACAGTCTGAAAAATGTTTAAAACACACAGGTAATTAAAAGGTCCCACAGCAGTCTTACACCTTARTTAAAGCAATCTCCATATGCCTACTTAGTTTCAAAATACTGACCACAAATCAGTCAACCCCCCTGTTTATTCACCATGTGAAATAAGAAAGAATGTTTGCAGGCCAATGATTGGAAAGGGCCATGCCTGACACCTGGACACACCACATATGCTGTCCTGGTCATGGTCTTTCATATTACTGCTCACACATTTCCCATGTCTCCCATGCTGTCTCTAACACCATCTGCAGCCCCTTACCAGTTCCAAAGGGAAATTCCACTTTTTCCAGTTAGGAAGTATTTGGACTACAAATACCCCACACCTATTCCACATCCATTGTTAAAGGACTACTATGGGCTTTAAAAATGCCCTAATTGCAAAATGCTGCTTTAACAAGTGTGCTACTTCTGCTACAAGTCTACATTACTGACAATGTCASTATTTTACATTCCTCTCAAAGATGGACATGACTTGGCCTTGGCTTCCTCTCCCCTACTCAACTACATTTAACAATCCAAACAGGGTATAAGCAAATTCTGGATCAACAGCAGGATCTAGTTTTGCCTTCATTCACTAGAGTTGTGTGAAAAGATAATTTCCATTTAACATTAGCAGTTAAGATTTCAAAGTAAATAGGAAAAAAAAGGCAGAAGCAAACACACATGCTAAAAATTCATTATATTATCTAAATTATTCAATGCTTAACAGATGTATTCAAACTAGTCATCTCTGCAATTCAATTCAAGGCTACTGAATAAAAGCAAATCCAAGCACATCCACAAGCCCAATTTAGCATGCTGGATCAACAACACACAGTATTCAGTTGTGAGAGAACAGCTAGGATCAAAAATAATCCAGTCTAAATTTGGAGAATTTAACTTCTGCTGATTTTCTTTACTACTGCCAAAAAGATTACTGAAATTCACTATGCTAGTATAAAGTATTTTCATTTAATACCCCACTTCTTTATAAGCACACTATTGAYTTTCTCACATTCATATAATCCTTTTAAGTCCTTAGTTCATATCTGTATTATTTCCTATTCTGAATCCCCACTACGGAGATGGCTTCATTATTTCCAGACAAAACTATACAATCATTAGCCAAGAAAATAACATTTCAAACAAAAAAAGCCTACAAAATACTAACAAAAAATGAGTGCCTATTTGGAAACTAAACAGTAAATGGATCATCATCCAAGTTCAGTGTAATATGAAAATCAAGTAAACTGACAAAAATTAATGGTTATTTGTTAGTAGAAGCAGTATTTCCCCAAGAAGCMACAATTTCCTGCATATTTATTTGTGCAGAGATGAGTTATACTTTAGCAAGATGTTATATGCATKATATCTGTCCAAGCTTTTCAACAAGAGTTCATGTGGTTTTAATCACACAGTGCCTTCAGGGAGGGAAAAAATTAACATATGGGCACTACAACTTTACTCCTAAAAATGTTTTAGTTTGTCTTAAATTATGGCTAAATCCCTGACCATATGCAATTTATCCAAATGGTAACATATAAAAGAAAGRCAGTAAAAGTTTTGGGAGATATTTTATTAATGTACAATTTTATTAGCGATGTACAATAGACATTTTACTTCTCTATTTATCCTGTCTCCTGGAAGCTTGGTAAATGCTTGTTTGTATATAAAACTACACAAYGCTTTTTCATGAGGACCAGAAATTGTGAAAATCTAAGTGCTACAGTATATTTTGTAGTGATTTAACACRTTGTCCAGAAGAGTTACCAGCCACTTCAATGAAGGACTTCTAAAAATATTTCTGACCAAGTTCAAATGCATCTGTTCATAAATAATGATTGGTTTGCTCATGTCCATTATACTGCTAAGTACAAATGTCTCCAACATAAAATACCGTTTCAATACATTTTTCCACATGGACAGCTAGATAATCCAGTCATATTTACTTTTAACCAAGGCTAAKACAAATTTACAAGGAAAGTAACTTCAAAATTCATTCAAAATAATTTTTTTTACCAGAAGCTTTTACTTTGGACAATGCAGAAGTATATTGCAAGTGACATTCTGCAGCAGAAGCTGGAGGCTTGAGARTAACAACTAAGAAAGACTAAATATCAGCAATACACACTTTTACAAGAATTCTGACCATTCTGAATGTTAACATTAAAGACCCAATGCTTCAGTTTGTGCGCCTGTCAATCAAAACCTCCACACAAAAGAAAAATTTAAGATTTCCCACAGAACACAGTATTTCAGAGAACTTGTTAGACACTGGCATGACATTCCCCAGATCAAATTGGCAACTGAAATTTAACATCCACCTGAGCTTGTTTTGCTAAGTTTACTATTTCAGACAGCTTCACCACCTGAAAAACAGAAAATAAAAACTTAATTTCAAAACAATCCTAGCTTGACTGAACTGAATCAATCTTCTTAAACAAAATAATACTAGGGAATCATCAGTAAGGTATTAGAAAGGGTTAGGAGTGGGATTACTATTTAGCTCAGTACTTCTTAATCACTTTTAAATGAAAGGTAATCTAGTCTTCTAGAAAACACCTCACGGAGTTAAAGTCTGCTTCTCATTTATAACGAAGTACCTTGAGAAAATGCTAAGTTTTAAATTTTATGTGCCACCTTGTTATTTTGTGAGGTGTTGAGGTAGCCACTCACAATTCTATATATCTAGAAGCTATTTCCACTCTGAGTTTTTGTTGCAAGCATTTCTGGATCTTATTWTGATACCTCAAGGAGCTTTATCTTCTCCTGCATAATGACTCTAAATGTCTCTGAATTATTTCCTGTTTAGAATGTTAGTTATAACTGAAATATAATATTCAGTTGTTATTAATTTTATATAAATTTTTATATAAAATTATATTTTATATAATATTATTACTATTATATAAAATATATAATAAAATTAAAATGTTATAACTGAGTAAGTGGTTCTTGGGGGAAAAAAATTAAGTTTCCCCACAAAATCCACCAGTTACCTTCTAATTTTTTTGCTATACATTTCTAGTGCAACTTCATTTTCCACAAACAAAGCAAAGCAAGACACACACACACACACAGAGAAATCAGTATATCTGAAGATATGAGTATCTAATTATCTTATGAGGCCACATGATGATCAACTGTAGTTTTAGTAATGAACACTGAAATACAGTGCTGGAAAAGAGTGTTACATTGAAGCATTACATTGAAGTGTCACATTGCATTTTTCAGCCACCTCCATTTAAGTATTTTATCCCAATTAATAAAGCTAAGCTCTTAGCCATTCCCCCACCAAGGGGAGTGGCTGACCTGATCATTGATCTGGTTTTGGTTTGTAGGGTTTAATAGCTTCTGACTGCACAGTTGTTCCCCTGACAAATTATGCACTTAGTAACTTGTAAAATATYTGCTTCATGTGCTGGTAGCAACTGGCACTGGGATTTATCCTAAGCTACCTGTAGCTTATGAATGGAATTTTTACTTTTCARTACTCTGCAACAGATGCTATGTTCTGAAAAGAATATTCATAACCAGCTATCTTACCATTTTTGCAGCTTCATCCAAGTCATCACACGCAAGGATTTTGAGGCCACTCGCTGTTATTAAAGCTTTGGCATCATCGACTCGTGTACCTTCAGAAACAGATAAAATGCCACTCTTATTGAACAGGAGATTACTACTACTACTACTACCACCTACTGGTCTCATAGTTCTAGGAAGCCTGTTCCAAAAGTTAGTAAATAAATCTAGAAAACAACATTATTAGTTAAAAGGCAGGAAGTCTCTTTTTATTAACTTGCCAATCCTCACCATCTAAATTCAAGGTTTGTTTTATCTCCCCATTGACTTCAACTCACAGGCAGCTTGCTACACAGTATACAATCTCAGTGAGGCCTGTCAGTYAGAGAGAAATATATTCAAATATATRTGAAGCACACTCACCTTGCAACCGTACAACAATTGGGATTTTTAGTTCCAAATCCTTTACTGCCATAACGATGCCTTGCGCTATAACATCACATCTCATAATGCCACCAAAAATATTTACCAGAATAGCCAGTACCTACAGAATCAATGACAATATTCATATTAAAAATGGCCAGAGACACATCAGATGAAAGCAGCACACAGCCTTCAGCCTAAGGATAATTCAAGCTCTTCAATTGTGTTAAGGGACTCTGCAAAAGACAAAACATTTCTGTTCTCCAGAACATCAGCAAWCAAAGTACAGTTCTACAGAGTCCCATACAGCAGAGCAGTTACTTCAAGAAACTATTTGTCARCTATTTATCTTTCCATTGCTACCAGTACTCCAGCAGAAGTACCCCCACACCAGTAACTTCACATACTGAAAACAYGAAATTTTAAAAACTCATACACAAGACCCTGTGTATGTACAGTTTACTTAAAAGCCAGCAYGTTAGAGGTAAGCTATTTGATATACATTTTATTCAGGAGGGTTAAGCCAGCAGTTAAGGGACCTCAGGTGGTAGAAAGGAAAGGTAAAAAGAACCATGGTCAGAGGTGAAAGATGAAAACAGCAGGAATCAAAATGGGTAGACAGCCTTAGATGGCAAAATAAACTGCCAAGACAAAACATTCCTGTGCAACTGGTTATAAAGCATAATTTGGTTCCCACTATCTTGCAATTAGATAGTGCTCTGTGATTGTGTCCCTCATTTTGCTGGAAAAATGTGAAGAAAGAACAAGTCTTATGGGCTGATGGAGCTGGGGATGTTTAGGCTGAAGAAAAGGAGGCTCAGAGGGGACCTYATCACTCTCCACAATTGCCTGAAATGATGTAGCAAGAAGGGGTCCTCTCCGCTCCCAAGTAACAAGCAGTAAGAGGAAATGGCTTCAAGTTGCACCAGGGGAGTTTTAGATTGGATATTGGGAAAAATTTCTTCCCCACAAGGGTTGTTAGTAATTGGCACAGGCTGCCAARGAAGTGGTTGAGTCACGAACCCTGAATGTATTTAAGACTTGTAGACGTGGTGCTTAGAGACATGGTTTAGTGCAGGACTGCGCAGCATTAGATTTAYGGTTGGACTCAGTTTTAGAGGTCTTTTCCAATCTAATTGATTAAATGATTCTGTAACACTCACTGTGAGTGTTTCCAATGAGAAAGAGACTAAGCTCCTCTGGAACATCACTCACTATTTGTTTCTGGCCCTTTCCAAAGATGAGCAAGTGGTACACAAAATTGTGGTGCAAAAGTAACATACCATTAGCAGATCTCATGAATCATTCCGACCTTTTACAGTTACTCCTTTTAAAATAATTTTCTTTCTTTTTAAAAAGCCCCAAACTGCCAGGCTCTCCCTGGGATAAGCATCTCTATGTAGACCATCAATCCAGCCTTCACATTATTTTTGTGGAAAARCTCTTCCTCTAGTTTCAACCAATTCATTAYTTTAATAATATTCAAGCACTTCTCRTAAATTTTTAATAGGATAAACATTAAAGTCCTTCCAAGCCCCTTACAAAGTTATTTCATCTTATATTAATAATCAGTACCTTAGAAACTTGTTTGTGCACAGCACAGCAAATATTCACCTCTACAACTCTACACAAAACACAAACCCAGTTGCAAAACTGGTCCAGAAGGGGAAGAAAGTGGAAAACAACGGAATACTGCTTTTTAAACAGCAGACAGTGGGAGTTTCTGACTCCAAGATTTCTGGARAGATTCAAATACAGCTGTAACTTCAACCAAAAGACACAAAACTGTCTACTCAGTACACAGCCAAAAACCCTATTATTTCAAAAGGTAAAAAAATTCAGTAAGATTATTAGTCCTCCTTTATCTGCACCAAGATTAAGCTAAGATTTCAATCTTCTTTCTTTCTAGTTCTGTGCTTATAAAACATGCTTCCTGGAGAACATGCAGTATACACTGTCTTCCAAATCACAGMCTGTTTTATCACTGTGTAGGACCTTGATATGCCAACTCTTCCCTCACCTTTTTATCAGAGGTAATAAGCTTAAAGGCTTCTGTGACTTGCTGCACTGTAGCACCACCACCAACATCAAGGAAGTTTGCTGGAGTTCCGCCGTGAAGTTTAATTATATCCATTGTGGCCATAGCTAAACCAGCACCATTGACTATATGAGAATAAAGATAACATTTAGGAATTCAGTTTATAAATCCATTAGGTCATTTAAAATTCTTGAAGTAGTACATACCTAAGCAGCCTATGTTTCCATCCAACCCTATATAGTTGAGATCAGCTTTTGCAGCATCCTTGTCTCTTTCGTCTTCCTGTGTCCAATCCTGCATATCAAAGATCTTCTTCTGACGATAAGCTGAATTGCTGTCAAAGTTTATCTTTGCATCCATACACATCACTGAAAGGGAAAAAAACCTCCATTACTAACCATCATTTAATATTACAGYAACAGCTCAGCTGCTACATGAATGTGTTAAAGTAGGTTAAGTCAAACTTGGCAGCTAGGTCATGCAGTCCAAACACAAAGTTTTGGCTAAAAAGACACACATACAACTGTCAATAAATACAAGATTCTTTCCAGTTTCCACACAYAATCAGTTATGCACAAAAAGGAAAAATAACTGTTTCTTGAGACACTCTAAACCCAAAAAAGCTTACAGCAAGCTGTTTGATAAATCTGGGCAAATTAGGTTTTCTCAGATGACACTGCAGCCTGGAAAAGAAGGGGGGTAATGTACCACCACAAGTAATTAGCACAAAACTAATCCTTACAGAAGGTCTCTGATTTGAGGTTTTTTTAATCCATCTTAGTTTTTGCTTTTACAATAAACATATATAATGTGTGCATGACTTAAGTACACAGAAACACAAGGAAAAAGCCTGAGTTGGAAGAAAAAGTGTTAGGAAAAACACTTTTTTTAAAAAAAAAAGTAAATTTACTTAAGATTTAGTAGAAAACCTACAGTATTCTTAACATCGGAACTAAGTTTCTGTCAGTACAAGTGCATTTCTATCCCTCAGTGAAAATGATGTAAAAATAACAAGGTACAAGAAACAGATGGAAAAGACTCCTCTATACTGATCACTTAAGCATTATTTAAAAAAACACACAACACAAAAAATCACCTCAGTAACAGTAATTACACACTTTGATGAAAGAGCTACATTCATATTTAAATTTCAAACTGCTGTATCTGAGTTCAAGTACAAATGCTGTCTACAGGCTTATTTTTTGTAGAGTGGAAATGGCTGTGATTGGACATTAAGTAACTATTCTGTAATTGGATATGCTAAAAACCTGACAAACACCAAGGTACCACTTAAAGCCCTACAGCCTTTCAATATGTCACACTCCATCAGTTATTCTAATGCCTGAGTCATAAAGGCAGGACATTTCTTGTAGTTGCTACTATTCTGGTTACTGTCACAGTACCAATTCTGGATACGTAAGATGGCTCAAGTTTCAATTTATGAATTTTGAAAAGACCTGATTTCCAGGAATGCCTTATCCTGGGTACATGTGATCCTTATTAAATAATTTAAAAATTCAAAAAGGAAGTTACTTACACTTAAGATCATACTTAGCAATTCAGAGCAGATTTCTACTATATTTAGATTCTCAAATTTATCTGCTTTATTAAATTTGTTTTTCATGTTTTAATGTCATGTTAATACTAACTCCTCTTGCTGTATATAGCTGAAGTTTTATCAGTGTGAAGCAATCAAGATTTACAAAAATGTCAAGGTGTTACATGAAGAGTATGAATAAGAAACATTACCAACTCCTGATGCATCTTCCACCATAGGATTTATTTCTATCATGGTAGCATCATATTTCAGAAAGAGATTATATAATTTGATCATATTTTCAGCTGCTTCATCCACCAGATTAGGAGGAAATCCCATTTTCTGGGCAAGCTGAAAGTAAAAGAATGGTTACTGTTAACCCATGTTCGGTGTTTCAGTTTAGCTATTCCTTCGATGTCATTTGAATTTGCAGATGTAGAATCTGCCCTGTCTACTGGGGGGAAAAAAATCCAAACTCACTGTTTGGTCTGAACAGATTGTTTTCAACACAGAATACTGCACTTATACTAAAAAAGAGCTAGTAAAAATTTATCACGATATGCCTTTGCACAGCTGTATAAAAGCTAGATAAAGTACTGCCATGCAGTTGGATTTACACTGCTTTCCTGAAAATACTTAAATATCTAGTTCAGATCTGTTTCAAACAAGGGTTTAAGACAACTCAGCAGGTTAAATGCACACACCCTTTACAAAAATTAGAAGCAACCCTCTCATCCTCAGTAATGTGTACCTTCCCACATTAACAATTACCCTGACAGCTTGCTCCTTTTTGATGCCTTCTACTATATCRATGGGTTCCTTAATTATTGCCTCAGGATTCTCTGCAGCAACATCTTCAATATTAACACCACCCTGAGAACTGCCTATCAGCACAGGACCCTAGAACAAAAAGAAAAAAAAAAGCATAAGTACTTTTATACTACACAATTGAAACTTAGTTTTTCCCATAAGACACTTCACAGCAACAAAACCTTTTTTTGTCAGAAGATTTTTTGTTTGAGCATTTTTTTCATACGCTCTGAGAGAATGTTACTATCTACTCAATACCTCCATATAAAACCTTTTAATAGTATTTTCCAAATGTTAAAGTGTATATCAGGTCCACTTTCTTTTAACAAGGAAAAATTTCATCTGTAAAGCAGCATCAAAACCATTAACACAGACATACTATTTTTAAATKTTGATAGAAAGATTCAACTTCATAATCACACACATTTTATCTTTTAGGTGTGACCAGAGAAAGTGTCACTACTTTCTCACCTCTACCTTCTCCACTCACTCCTACRCAAACACAGATCGAATGCCAGGCACTCATTTATTCATTCTGCCATGYTCCAACTCCAAGGACAAATGGAGGTCTGCAGAACTTAGTGACAAATTACTGCAAACCATACCTGTTCAGTAGGATCACACTGAAAGTCACAGCAAAACAAAACAGCACTCAATTATTCATTAATAAAAGAAATAAAGAAACCAGAATTGACAGCATTTKCAGCTGAGTTTATTTTTTAAAAAGCCAAATCTCAACAAAAACATGAAGGACTCACTACCATGGAACCTAAAAATCTCTCCTCCAGTTCACAGTAAAGACATACTTGGATCCCTTGAATCAATCTTCCCTTATCATTACCCATGCATGGATTATGACCATGGGTGCACTAAGGCAGCATTTCCTATCAGCAGAACTCAAAGATTAAACAGCCTTATAACTGTTGACAATTAATTATAGAAAATGTGACTCTGCTTCAGAGAACATGTTTAATAACCACACCACTCCCCTCCCATTACCATCCTTCCAAATGGAAATACATAGCTGGCAAATTATCTTGYATCTAATAGCAAGGTTCAACTCAATGAACATTTTTGGTTATTCTTATCTTGAACATTCAGTAAGCTACAAAGTGATCATAAAAYAACTCATTGTTCCAGAGAATTGACCAAAGTGAGCAGTTTTGCTTAAAACACAAACTCCTGCTGGCAAATCATATCCAAGCCATAAAGTTCCAGTTGCAGCTGACTATTCTGATCATTTTTCCCCTCCTCAAAGGAAGAAGTTTGCAGCAACATCAGGAATAAATACTGTGGGCTATTCAACCTTCACACTTCCTTCTTTTGAAAGGCATTTCCTCATCCTAAGCATCCTATACAAGTTACAGTAATTACAAACACATCTAAAAACATGACTTATAAAGTCAGTAGTAAAAATAAAACACATCCCTATTAAAAGACAACAAGCCACACTGTGACCAATATATGCTAATAAGATATATCTTTTGTACAAGAGCAAGAACAAGTCATGAAAACATGTTTCCCTTCTTTATCTATTTGCTTCAATCAGTTACAGTAAGTTTCCATAAGCATCCTTGCTTACTGCTTACACAATTTTAAGTCTAAAATCTGCTCATTTACAGCATTTTAATGCCACCTTGTGGTGTACGGTAACATTGGAATCTTCCCTGCTCTATTCCAGCATACATCACAGTGGAGGTGCCCAAGTCACATAATTCAACACAACTGATACTTTCCTACCAAAAAGAACACTACAGAGGAAGAAACAGAACCAATATTTAATTCCTAATATGGCTACAAAAAAAAAAAAAAAGGCGTAAGACTAGTTTTCTCATTCCTCCACAGGAAATTATTTCATTCATACTTAAATATCCCCTAATTACCAAAACCAGTACCTCTGCAAACTCATCAGCATCTGAACAGACCAAACCCAGTTTTTCTGAGCTTCAGCAAATAAAGTTGCAAGATCTGCTCCAAACCCTGGCTTCATTAAAGTTACTTAGCAATTCATGTTCTGTGTTCCAAATAGAACACTTGTCTSTCAGAAAACACTGACACATTTCAGTAACCACATTTGAATTGTAGCCTAAAAAACTCCATACCCACACATACAGCCCATACATGTAGAAAAGACTGGATTTCACTTTCCTGAAAGCTCTGAAGACAAACCTCTAGGCCCAAATCTTCCTAACCTATTTCCTGGAGAGCATTAGTATAAGACAGCTACTAGCACTCTCAAAATCAAAGGACACAYCAGTGCACCTCTAGGAACCAYCAYACAYTGGAGAAAAAGAATGCTGGATTTATGCAGAACCATTTTGCTCCTCCACAACACGGTCACTTACCTCTGACACTCAAAAATAGGGTGTACATGCACACACAGAGCTGTGTTTTTAAACTAAATTGCATAATCTGGTAGGAAAATGAAAATTAAAACCAAAATGAAAATTACCCCCTTATTCTACCCATCTCCCCTTATGACCATGTGACTCTGTACTTCAGTTGGGGCTACCAATACTCATTTATTATTCTGTAAATTCAAATTRTAGCATTACATCTTTACAGCATTTAAAAACAAAGTCAATCAARCAAAATTTAGCTTGTATGCTTCTGATTTTCAAAGGCAAGTGAACAGTACAGTAAACAGTTTTGTTGATTTTTTTAAAGTTCAGTTTTAACAAGTTAATTAGCTTACTTCTATTTCTAATATTACTCACTTGAAAAGACCTTTCCATTGTTATTGCAAAATAGTATTCTCTCCTGGGATATCTGCGCTCACAGATAAATACTTGATTGCATATCCTGCCCTTCTCTCCTGTCTGCTTGGTAAACAACTTCTTTCCAATCATTTGGGAGGAGACAGCTTTTGCTTCTTCTGGACTAGAATAAAAGAAGCTCAGAATGTGACAAAGAAACTGSTGTAAAAACAGAAGTAGCATTAAAAAATCTTATCTGATTTTTGTTACTTTAAGGTTAATAATTTAAACACTGGTTTTAAAGAAAGCAATAGGTTCAATCCATAATATGAAACATTGAGGTTTTTCCACTTGGTTAGATCATTTAGAAAGAACTTACGAAAAGACTATTTTCACTCCTCCTTTGAGGCCACCTTCAAATGTTCCTTTTCCTCTACCACCAGCTAAAACCTGTGCTTTTACCACAAGATCCTTTGAACCTAGAACAAAAGAAAACCCAAGAATTTGTCATCTGTGACTACTAAAACAAATTGCTTCAGCCAKAATAACAAAGGCTGCTTTAATTTTATCCCCCCTTCCCCATGCCCACCATTAAAAACACACACACRTGAATTGAAGACTATATTGTAATTCACACAGATTGTTCCAAGAATCTCAAATAATCCACAGTTTGCATCTTTAGGCTGTTCTGTGAACAAACTTTGGTGAGTTAGTATCCAAAAATGCTGGTGTTCTGATCATCTTTAATMGGTGTTGGAGTCACGGATGATTAAGCATCCAGAAATAGCATCTCATAGATTATTAATAAGATGAGACTGAGTATSTGACCCACCATATGCAAGGTTCTCCTCAAACAACTACAAATACCTTGTACCTSTAAACCATTACCTTCCCAGCAATGATATGTAACTACAGCACTTACCCAAGTCAGCTTGGCAGGTCCACTCTGGCTTCCATCTAACAGAGCACTAATGCATAAGCTTGAGTACTTTGCAGAAGTCAGAGCCCTAAACAAACCCACTATTCTTCCCAGAGTAGGCAAAGTAAGCCCTTTAGTTGGCTTTGATGGTTTAAGAATCCTTTACAAAATATTCTTCTAGGCAGGGGAAACTTTGAGTTTAAAAAGTAAAGCATGAGAATATAACAAAAATCAGCTGGGATATTCTGAATTGTCATTGAAAGACAAAAAAAGCAAAGAAAGAGTTCATCAAGTCATTTAGGGCAACTAAAGAAAAAAACCTGAAGTTCTGAGTTGTTATTCAAGCTCACTTACACGGAGTACAGACAGGAGCTAGACTGCAAGATGTAAAAAACTGCCCCCTTGGCATTTGTCCAACACATCCCACTTTTTCTAATGCCACCATCAACTGAGSCACTCTGGTCTTTCCAAGCCAAAAATGAACTTGCTCTTCCTTTGGATGTTAAAAGGGAAATGCCTATGTAAAATTACAGTACTCAAGCAGAACTAGCCACTACATAAACTGAGGCAGGCTATTAGAGACACAAAAGTTGTGTTGGTTCCTATTTTGACCTGTGTCCTGCCTGGGCAGGTGAAACTAAACTCAAACTGTATCAACAAGCTAGGGTGGCTATAAGTAGAAGACTCAAGTCACTCCTCCCAATTAGCTATCTGTTGATTTTACTTCTTGAATGTCTACCTAACAACAGCTCTCTGAATTCACACATGATTTTAACTCTGTTGCAAAAGAGGCATGAARGTTATAAATACACAAGTATATACTGATTTACTACAGTCTATGATTCTAATATTTAATTCAGTTCCGGAGGATAACTATTTTTTACTGGCAATCAAGTTAACATACTTTATAGAAGTCACACAAGACAACTTTTATGCAATTATTTTAAGTTCAAAGCTTGTTTTCCATTTCCTACACTAAGCCCAGAAGATAAAAAGCTGCAACTACAGAGAAGTTTTCAGAAAAGCCATGAAGTTCACCCACACCTTCTTTGCAGCAATTATTCCTCCTAGCAACAAACAGCAGAATCTGAACAAGTCAAATGAGATCCCAACTAAAGCTCTAGTAAGATCTCAGATGGAATATATTTAGCTCTGGGCATAAAAGTAAATTGGTAACTAAGATGATCACTGAAATTAAGAGATTCCCTTACAAGTAATGACCTTAGCACATCTTTATATCAATCAAAGGAGAAGAAAGCAAGAACATGATTGTGGTCTTCAGCCATACCTGTGATGGACAGAGCAGGAACACATAACTACATGTACATCATTTATTCTGGTTTCTGCTCTACACCAGCAAAAAACAAAGGCCATCTACCAAGACAGTCAGTTTTTAAAAAGTGCAAGAAAAAAAGACCCTTCTTTACACAAAATATAAGGAAGCCTGCCAGGAGATATGAAGAAAGAATAGAAGAGTCAAAAGGAACTGGGCAGAGGTATTCTCTATGATCTTCTTCAGACAAAAAATATGAATGCTGAGGGGAAATGAGGAGTATAATGAACTGCAGAAAATAGTCAGGCTAAGAATTGCCCTAAATAGTATGTTCTTTTGTTCTTAGACAGAGTAGTGGGCTAAATACACCACTGCCCTGATACTGGAAGATATTCCTTWAAAATGKTGTCATTATGCATTATAATATTTAGTCAACATACAGACATCCAAAACAGTGTGAGAAAGACAACTTTTAATTTTTCACAATCAGTTTTGGCCGTAACATCATTRGACTAACCCTTATGCAACAACTGAGTCATTAAATGAGCAGATTACTAATGATCTGTAAATTGTTTTCCTCTAGCACTGCAAACTAGCTGCTTGATTGCATAAACAAGTTCAAGGTTTATTTGAGCAGCTATGCTAACAAGCAATTAAGCTGCACAGATGTACCTGAAACAAATTTAAGATAGTGCATCCCAAGAAAACCATAACCCATCATGCAGAAAGTCCACTGTTCAATAAGCATTTTTTCTCGCAGCTCCTAYTGAAAATGACTCTAAAACAAGAGGAAGTGTTTGGTCACACATCTCATCTGCAGTGTTCCAGCAGCAGCACTGTCACATACTCTGACACGACAAAGACAGTAACCCAAGAAAAAATTTGGAAACTAGCAGCTACCATAGCTTTCTACTCAGTATCAACAGTCRTGCCCTTGTGTGCCTTTGAAATACTGCTAGGCTTGTGTTTCAATGAGAAATAGCAGTTTCTGCCCTGGAGCAGATACCCACACACAGTTTATGCCAGCAAACACGCCACCACAGAAGTCCCATCCTGCCTCCAGCCCTCAGCTTTTCACTCCAGCCTMGTTTCTTGTGCCAGTAGAAGCATTTGTGCTACCCTGCCTTGAAGCATATCAGAACAGTGATTCCCTGAAGGCAGAAGCTCATCCAGCAGACAGACAGTGCTTCTGCAGACTTGTGCAACATGTGACAGGCACATGCACACAGGAACTTCAGSGGGCAGGACTCCAGCTTTCAGGAGCAGTTACAAATTGTAAAGCCTTAACACAGGGCACCAGAACAACTCAAGAAGCCAAGCAAACTAAGGGCCAATGCACGAATCTCAGAACAAGCATCTGGTAAGCATCACAATTCCATGTTAATGGCAGKCAGCCCTATAAGCACACATAAGTATGACAACCAGAAAAACTAGGAAATGCTTAGAAAATTAAGAGTAGATACCAGTGAGAACAGGTGTCTGAAATCAGAACACTGACCTAGCATTTATCTGTTCAGGACAACAAAAATCCATACATTTACTAACACCACAGGTTTCACCTTCAACAATCATTTATTAACCAGTTATACAGTCAGCAAACAAAACCATATCCACTTCTATCAATACTAATATTTATTTCTTGGAAGGAATAATTTCTGATTCTCTAACTTAAGCTTTCAAACTGGGAGAAGGATCAATTCATGCTGGCAAGCAGAAAGACATRCATGTAAAACACAATCTTCTAATAAGCTTATTAAGAGGCAAGAAGGGTCACTGTYCCACTGTATCTCTGAAGTTTCCTGTGCTAGTGGAAAGTCCAATGATTACMGCAGACAGGCCTGATTAAAATGTTCTGCTTTACAACTTTCCATTTTGACTTTTGTCAAATCACATTAATTGGCACTTCTCTGCCCAATACTATCGGTAGCAGAGGTGCCGCTTCCCACGTGTTACAGACCCCTTCCAAACAACCATGCAAGCCTAGTCTACTCCAAGAAGACAGACAACAGTAAAGGGCAGTCAGTGACAGGTTAGTAACACAAGTGTCAATCAAGTTCTCAACTACCATTCAACTGCAAACATATCCTGGGAAAGACCGAGACCTCTAACTTTTGCTTCAGTCTGTATTTCAAGGTTCTTGTACCAGAAAAAGTACCCCTCCGTTTATAACACAAGCTAATTTTTTTGCTGTTGCACAGATACAAAAAAACTCAGTTTAAACAGTACAGGTGTGTTTACTGGCAATAGTAAGAAAGATAGGTTTGTAACTAATAACARGAGTGTTAACATAAATAATATGCTGGCCCTAATTCTGTCAACAGAGYAGAGAATCTCTTCAGAATACACTGTCTGCATTTCATTAGTAAGAACAGCTATGGTGAATTTTAACTTCAAAATTATGTTTTTTCAGCATTAGAAACTTTTGAGTATTAGAAGATTCATTGCATGCAAKTCAAAAGTGTAACTATTGAAATAATTACGTGCCAGGAATCATACTTTCACTGAAAGAACCATACCAGTCAGGAGACTGAACTGTTTTGCTATTACAAAATATCTTCTACATAAATACTTCCTGACATTAATCAAATGCATCAAGTTYGTCATCAGCTCACAAGACAGGTTTGGCTTTGGCAACAGCTTAAGTCAAGCAATTAAAATRCAGAGGTCAAAATTTGAATATGCTGGTTATACAAGTTTAATTAGTGAATTATCATCAACAAATACGTTTGGATGTTTTAACTTCAAACAAGTCAAGAACTACAGAAGAAAGCAAAGGCTGAAGCAAAATGTGAGATTCAGATTCCAAAAAAAAAAACATTTGCCAGAACGTAAGTAAATGTTTGGTTTCTAAACTACTACTGCTGYTTATACCTAGAGATTTCAACCAGGTAAGTAGGAACATAATTGCATGGGTTTTCTAACACCTGGGGGGAYTCTGCTTAAGTTTGCCACCTTAGATCATCATCTATGTCCTAGAGCAACTGCTCTGGAGTTTCAKACAATCTAAGACATCAAGAACATAGATAACTGCCCAATAAGGAAAACTGATAATGGCAAAACAACCAAAAAGATACTAGAAATAAAAGTATGACAGACATGAGTTTTCACTATGATATAGACTAGGAAACCCCCAAAACTTAGATCAGACAGGCAAGGTGGGTATGGCATACACTAAGGAGAAAACCATCCCAGCTTTTTGCCACAGTGCCTGGAATATGTCATTTGAAGAGCTAAGAAAGAAAAAGCTAGCACTTTGCCTAGAAAATACTTGCACACATGGTATTAAGCTTTGATTTCTGACTAAACCAAGCCTAGGATCAAAAATTCTATTTATAAATTGACCCAGGTTTATGCATTACTTTTAAAAGATTTTTTTTATAAGATACAAATTGTATGTTTAAGTAACAGACGGAAAAACAAGTAACACTGRAAAGTACTTAAAAAACTTTAGTAACATTGAAAAAAAATCTAAAATGTCTGGAAAAAACATCTATTTATCACMTAACTGTCAGCAGGAATACAGCCAAACCAATTACTGGAGCCATTCTGTAGAAAGCATACCAAAACAGAACATGGGGCTGTACTGGATCTCTTAAACTGCAACAGCAAAAGTATCAGACTTGATTCCAGGAGCTTTCAGTCTCCTTTCAAGAACTCTGATGTAGAAAGGCGAAATGTTTTGCACTCACTCTCTCAACAGTTCCTATTTTACACAGCTTTATACTTCACTAAAATTTGACAGTCTGCTACACACATAAAGCTGCGGGATTCATTACCTGAAAACCCAACAAAACTACCAGCACACAAAAGCAGCTTCAGGATATTAACATCTTAAAAAGTCTTACTTCTCAAATCATCATGAATAGATATGCTAATAAAAAAACCCCAGACAAGCACAAAATATGTCACTGCCTTCCACTCAACTGTTACCAGAGGAAGGTATCAGGAAGCATCAAAACATGAGTTACAACAATACATTGCACCTATGGAAATGCCTCTTAACAAACAGCAATGTTCATTTCAAACAGTGCATTCTGCTGAGCTATCTGCCACCACACTGATTAAGCATCTATTCACTCAACAGGTTCATTAGTCATGTTTTTGATAACACACACATATCAGCTTCTCAATCAGAACTAGCCACAGTGCTAGCTGGAATGCACACATGGCTAAGAKCAAACCATAAATTTGAAGGCAATCAAGTCATGCTGCAGTCTCTTATCAAAGCTTTGGAACAGAATTTACTCAGCTCATTTTTGTCAAAATTTAAGTGAGATGCTTATGTAACACTGATTTAGCTACAGCCACAGCCAACCTATGACAATCTCTGTCAAGGAGAACTTTGCATTTGCTATACATTGGGATAAAAATTTACCCATTTCTAAGTGAAGTATTTRCAAAAGGGAAGAAATCCAATGCCAAACTCAACCTTTAGTCAGAAATCTACCSTGTGTAAATTTACCATGAACATGYGGATCGGCWCAAGGGAAACAGAGCAAAGAGTACTACAGCTGYCTTTGTAATGGTCTAGACAAACATTTGATAAAAGTAGTTTAGCATGTAAAAAGAAACAAAAAATAATTTCATATCTACTGGYAACTACTCCCACACAACAAAAACCAACAATGAGTGGGTGAACCAAAAAGAGTGAGTTTTTCATTCTGATAGAGATTGGTTTGGCTTGTGTTTTGTTGATTCTTTAAGTACTAAATGAAAGGTAGCAGATAAATGTCTACAAAAACAAAGAAATCCAAAACACTGGAGCAAAGAATAATATGTCACTACTCAGAATGAGTTCTGGGCATGTTTCAGCAATGCCTCAAAACCTCAAGCTCCTTCAGAGTGTGTTCTCCTTTTGGGAATTTTTCCTTTCCTCATCTCAAGTACCAAAGAAAGCCTCGACAACACACYGACTCCAACAAAGTATCTGGCTGATAACCAGAAGCCCTGAATTCCTTTACTAAAGGATGCCAACTCACACACTTCATAACTTCATTCTTTTGATGCCCAAAAAATTGCCCAGAGTCCCATACTCCAGATAAGAGGCACAGGGATGACACAGAGCTATAAACCAGCAGCCAGACACAGCCACACTGCTGCAGGAGCCCTCTCTGAGCAAAARCAAAACAAAGGAATCCTGACCTACGAGTTTTGGGCTGTTGATTAAAGAGCCATAGACAAAGGTTCTCTCATTTTCCTCCAGCAATACCTGTGAAGATACTGAACTAGAGAAAAGGGGTATGCCTGATTTGGGAAGTTTTGATCATGCTATACATTCACCATTAACAGAAGGTAAGCTTCTGAAATTTAAACCCTTCTCAGAAGTATTTTAGCAACTTCCTTTCATATTAATGAAATTGTTACACTTTCATATCACTTACTCTCTAACGGAAACAAGATAAAGAAGGTATCTTGACAATACCTGAATTACTGGGATATCATGTCTGAAGGAAAAGTAGCTTTTCCATTCTTTTCTACACTACAAAGCAGCATAACTTGCTGTAGAAGAAAAATTATAATTTTTTTCAGATCTCATTTCTCACATTAAATCTACATATGAAACTGAAATGAATCCAATAAAACCTATAACCTCAGGAATCCCTATGAATGTATCCATTTGGAGGTGAATAGAGATTTGAGCATTTGCAGAGGAGAAAGGAATACAACAACCAATGTCCATCACCAAAACTGTGACAAGCCTAATATGATTTTCCAGAGAGGAAAAAAAAAATCCCAGACTTTAAACTAAGAAAACCCCCTAAACAAACAAATCAACCAACCGAAAAACCCCAACCTTCTAACACCTGACACAACAGAAGCTGACTTCTACATTAAATCCAAATTAAATAAGGTTTTACTMGGACACATCATAGGTAAAGTGGCAAATGAATAGGCAAAGTCAAGCCCAAMATTAAAGCTCAATTCTAAATTAAGKATTTAAGCACCCAGCAAATGAGATTGGATACTTTTTCATCAACAGGCCAGGATTTTAGCATATAAAAACAAGCCATCAAAGGTCCTCCCATCCTGTATGAAGTAGCTGCATTCTGCCAGAAAAGCACAGTCAGCAAAGGAATAGGATTTTACTCTTCTTCTGTAGCCTAAAGAGAAGCATGGTTTGTACCTTCCGTTCTATATGAGATCTTATCACCACCACTGAAACTTTTCACACAAGACTTCCTCTAACATTGCTGAAAGTAGAAAGAAATCCAGGATTTGCACAAAACAGAGTCTATTAATCATCTCAAAGTAAGTTTAAGTAGTTATATTAGTCTGAGCTAAAAGAATTTACACTTGACCTACTCCTTCTTAACAAGAAAGTTACTTCACAGGGAAGGCTCTCTTAAAGAGAAGGTATATTCAGAACTCCAMGCAACATCTTACCAAGAAAGACAGAAAAAACAGGTACAACTTGTATCAATCCCACACCTATTTGTATATGTTCTTTAATATTATACCTATTTCTTTTGCTATTTTGTAAGCTTCATCTGGYGTATTGGCAACCACTCCATGTGGAACAGAAATGCCAGCCTCCTTCAGCAGCCCCATGCTCAGGTATTCATGGAGTGATAGCCTCCTCTGCTGCTGCTGTTGCACTTGAAACCCATGATTATTGAGTATTCCTGGACTTCCAGCAAGTACCTGAAGGAAAAGAATAAAAAGGAAAAAAAGAAAACAAAAAGAATATGACTGTTGTGAAAAACTACCCTTTTTTGGGGGGTAAAGAAAGTCTACATATAAAACAAGGCTACTTTAGTGTACCAGTGCAAATACCTGAACATTTAATCCTACCCTTCCACATTAGTCATTCATATCAGGTTTGGTATTTGATTTTGTGAGGTTTATTAGGCAAGGGGAAAGAGCTGGTGAAGCTGCTAGCACTGACAAGGACTGTAGCACAAAAAAATTACCAATAACAAATAAAAAATCATTTGCTGAATTTTTTGTATTTCATAATATGCAAACAAGACCTTAATTTTATACACACACAARGCAGGAACCTTAGAGAATTCAGCTCATCCATGAACACAGAAAAGCACMAAAAGACTCATGGTAAAAAGATCACAAAAAAAAACTTACATACAAAACAAACTTTTGCATTTGTTTTTATTTTTTTAGTATGCATCATTAGCTCAAGCACTGCAAAAATCAGCCTGTATTAGGAAGTTACTGACAAGCTGGATTTTTAAGGCTTCATTTCACCTCGAAAAAAGGAAAGAAGCAGACGACACATGAACTTTACTACAGCATTCCAAGCCAGCGAATCGACAGAGCCTACGGAGCCTCCAAAGGATTCCTTCTCCAAGCAGAACGTCCTTTCCTTGGCACGACCCCAAGGGAGAGGCGCTGAGCCGGCCCCGGGAGGCTGCGTGTAACCCGAGAGGGGCACTCACGGCGACCTTCCCCAGTACGTGGCAGGAGGAGAAAGCGGCAGCGAGTGCCACACACCGTGTCACACACCGCAGCCTCCCCAGCTCCTCCGTGTCACCGCTTCCCAGGGTGCGGCAGCCARAAAACAAGCCCACATCCCCGAATGGCATCCACGGGAAGCAAGAGCAGAGGCTGCCGAGGTGCGAGCTGGAATAAGAGTTCAACTGGCACAGCCCGACCCCTCCTAGGAACAAGGTGACGGCGGAGATGGAAACACGGGGGTTTCCAAACAAGACAGGGGACGGGGGCGCTGAAAAGGACGGGAAAAGGAACTACGCAGAACCACAAGCAAGGACAGCAGCTGCGGGGATCTGCAAACCAAAGGTGAGCACAGGGCTGCCAGCCCTGCCGCAGAGCGGGGCAGGGCAGGACGGCGGCGGGACTGGGCTGTGACGGACGCTCCTCTCGCCGGCGCTCCGCAGRGAGCGACCTCGACGGCGACCCCAGCCGGCCCGGCCCCGCTTCAGCCCCGGCCCAGCCCACCCCCGCTCCCGAGCGGCCGCTACCTTCCCCGTGGTGGAACCCAGCGAGGCGCGGAGGCCGCTGCCCCTCAGCCCGGCCGCCACCCGGCTGCAGATCATGGAGGCCGCCATGGCCGAGCCCCTTCGCCCTCGGGTGCCCCTGGCAGCGCGCAGGCGCCGCTCCCGCGCAGGGGCGGGGGCAGGAAGCGCCTGGCGCGGCTCCTCCCCCAGTGACGCCCGCCCGGCCTCTCGTTCTCTCCACCGTTTGGGTTTTAATAAAGGTTTATTTTTACTTCRCAAGGATCCTAAATGGATTTTTACCCGCGCACAACCTTCCGACCACGTCGGCCTCGGTTGGCATCCCCTGTGTTACAAGGGAGGAAAGGGGCWCAGCTCCTTTATGCCACGCCCACGCTCCCTCCCGGTCCAGCTTCAGAAGGGAAGAACTTGCAGTATTTTCACCCTTGAGGATTCCTTTTTTTGGTTTCATATTTCAGGGTGTTTCCGTGCAGCAACGCAAAGACACCCATTCTTGCATAAGACAAGGGGAAATGGTTTTTAAAGTGAAAGAGAGCAGGTTTAGATTAGATATAAGGAAGAAATTCTCTGTTGTGAGGGTGGGAGGCAGTGGAACGGGTTTCTCWGAGAAGCCCCATCCCTGAAAGTGTTCAAGGCCAGGCTGGATGGGGCTYTAAGCAATCTGGTTTCGTAGAAGGTGTCCCTTCCCACTGCAGGAGGTTGGAATTGGATAATCTTTRAAGTCCTTTCCAACCCAAACCATGTAGTGGTTCTATGACTGAACTGAGGACTCGTATTTCTAGGTATTTTGCAGCSCCTTCTCCATGCCACAACCCCATTTCTGCCTCCCCCTCTGCAATTCAGTGTCTGTACTTTCACTTCGGTGGCCTTGACTCCGAAGGAACGGAAGCGGGGGACAGGTGCCCCTGCAGAAACCTGTGACCAGACCTTGTGATTCACAAGGAGACTAAGATTTTTCCTTTAAAACAAAACGGTAATTAGGAAAATAGCATTGGCCTGTGGAATTGGAACAAGAATGTCCTCTACCAGTAACAAGGGAAAATGCAGTTACTTTCATACAGTGTGAACATCAAAGCAAAATCTGATGTGAAGGAAAACCATGTCATAGCTATGTTTCTTCTTGAGTATTGTAACTTGAATTATCCAATAAATAAATGGATGAGTTGCCTCTTTTTGTTCTAAAACTGAAAATGCATTATCATAACTTCTCCTTGGGTGAATATTGCAAAAGATGGAGTCATTCTGGTTCAGTTATTTTGCTCCTGGTTCTCTGCTGACCTAGTGTTATTGCTAGCACTGCAGGGTGCTCTGCAGTGCTTAGCTCTGCRCCTCTGTGTTGATACACACAAGGTAGGAGCATGTGTCCCTGAACCTGTAAGCAGCTGCAGAATTTTGATAGACCATCTAAGATTTCCCACCACAGGTGATAAAATATTTTTTCCAGCCAAGGGGAAGAGAAGAAAAAGCACTTGAACTCGGTGCTCTTTCTGCCCTCTGTACACACAGTGGCTCTTCACTAGTCACAGGACCTGCTGCAGTTCCGTCACAGGACAGAAATGGATGCCGTTTCCACATACAAAGAAACCTCCTAACTCCAGGAGACTCCCCAGAATGATGTCTGCCCTGGAAAGGATTTGCAACAACRTTTGCAAGAGGATGTAATGGATCTTGGCAAAAAGTTAAACCTTAACCTTAAAAGCCCAAAGGTACTGTTCATGGATAAGTACTTGCTGCAGGTCAGGAAACTAGACTTATGTCCTGACTCAGTTGCTTGCTGCTGGAAGGAAATTGGACAGCTCTCTCTGAGCTTATAATTAATCCCTGTCTTAGCAAATGGCTGCAAGACATTCAGATTACAACTGAATTACTACTGTATCTTCTTCTCACTAGAAGTGACTTATCCTTCCAGTTCCAAGATGAAGATTGTTTTTACCTTATCCATCAAAAGAAGAAATGTCMCATGGCTGACAAGGAAGGACCGATAGGAAGACTGAGGCAGCTGCTGCCGTTATCTAGAGTCTGATACACAGCTATATGGAGAACTTCAATTATGTGAATGTTTTATTGTCTGATTTCCTCTTGGCTATGAAAATTCATCTAACTGGGATAGACTGTAAAAATGCCTGGACTCCTCTCTGATCGCCAGTGCCACCACCTTGCTCTGACTGTCAGCACAAGGTGGTTGGAAGCCCAACTCAAAATCTTAAAAACAACAGTTCTTGGAAATGACACATTCACATTTTCTTTTCTTTGTTAGACATGCCAGAAAATATAATACGCTTTGCTACAACCAGACAAATTTCTAGTGAGTCCAATATAAACTCACTCAGGTTTGTATAGGCTCAGCCTTGTYCAATATCTGACCTACAACTGCAGAGACTGCACAAGAAATGCAGTGTAGGATTCCAGCAGATATCCTGAGGCTTTGCTAAATTTCCAGAAATAGAATCCATCCTACTCAAAGTTTAAAATTGTGAGATTTCTTGCTAAAGTCAGATTAAGATTTTTAACACAGGATCAAGGCCCTCTCTAAAAAGCTGTATTTAAAACTATAAAGAAATGGGGAAAAGGTATATTACAAATGAGATAGAAGGAGCCAAGAAGTTTTAACAGACAAGCAGGACAAATAAGGCATCCTGGAAGGCTCAGGCATTATGAATACACATGAATTTGCTTTATTATGAATTTATCACATTCATGTAAGYGACAGTGGTGCAATCTTATTTATTTCCCAGATCTTGTAAACTCTACTGCTTGATATTTTATAGTTGAAAGACTGTCAGGAAAGAGTGTCTTGCCAAGAACATCAGCGTGAGAAGGTGAAAGCCTCTGCCAAGGCCATGAGCTCAGAGGGTAGGAAATTTCCAAGAAGATATTTATCAGGGGCTTAAAAAGCATCCCAGTACCTGTGGAGAAAATCACCCTGAACTTTCCAGAACACTTGTASTTGAAGATAGGAGGGAAGAGACGACTTTTTTTTTTGTATGGTCGATGAGTAAACAGGTTTAGCTGAAGAATCAGCCCAAGGTCAGAGCAAAAAGACTGATTTTGAAGCAAAGTGAGAATAATCTTTCAGTGGTATCTACATTGTCTTACACTGCATGTCTCACAGATGGTGAATTCTCTCTGCATTGCTTGTCTGTRGGAGTACCATCATGGCTGTCTCTGGACAAACTGTAGGTCACTGAGCCACAGATGGCTGTAGAACAGTAATCCAAAACCCTGTCATGATTTCTTTCCTGTTGTATTCCAGACATGCATTCTGGACCTCCAGGTACTATCCTAGATGGATAAGGAACAGACACTTCTATATTCTTCTGATTCAGGGCTCCCTAGGATTGAGTACACCCAGAAGTTTCATTGAAGCTGAAGCACAATCCATCTTCACTCACCTATGTGTTGCCCAAGGTCACTTAAAGTGTTAATGACAAAGCTMCCAATAAAACAGAATTGTCTCAGCACCCTCACTCATTCCAATGACTCAGTCCTGTCTATACACAGCAAAGAAATAATTAACAAGCAATGAASACAGCACACCTGTAGCACAGTTTTAATTTGTCCTATTGCTCTTGCACATACCACTATTCTCTCCAAATGTAAATATGATCAGAGGCTATTTACATTTCAACATAAAAACTACATATCACACTGTGCCTGATTTCCACTAATAATGTTTATGAAGTGATAATATTACAGCAAGCAATGATTTATGGTAAAAGAGCCATTWAATGGAAACATGTGGAAATAATTCTACTAAWATAAAAGCAATGAAACAGTTAACAAATGTTACATTTTCAGTATCAGGGTTCAGGATAAMAACCAGCTGCTTGAATGCAAGAGAAGAAAAATCTTTCAAGTTYAAGTTTCAGCCAGGTTGCTGGCAGGACTTGGTGTCATGCACTGCTGTCACATTCCACCCAGCTTCTGAATGCCAGCTTTGCAATGTAAAATATTTAAATATAATCCTTACATCTTCCAGTTCATGYTTCTGCTAAGCAAGTGCAAATATATTATAAATTCCACAGCCAGGGAACCATGTGTATGAAATTCTTAGAAAGATGGATGTTTTSTGCTTGTGTAGCTGCTTTTCAATAAGCTGTTGTACACTGTGTGCTTTCCTAACCTGCCTTGCCTATGTGTGCTTTTCTTAGTGAACAGCTGTGTAGTCATTTAAATCTGACATAAATCTGGCCTGTCTGTAACATGGTTAGTCCCACCATTCTTGTTCCCAGCTGCTCTGACTMACTGCCTCCCTCACTTATGTACCTGAGCTGTAAATTCATCCGGGAACACAGCTTGCTTGAAAAAGTAATCTCTATCCCAGTTTGCTGAGTCAGGTTTGGCTTTGTGCTCTGTGTAATCTGATTGAACTCTGTCCTGTCCTGTCCCTGTGCCACCCACAGCATGCTGGAAAACAGATTAATGAAAAAAAAAAGGAGTTTTTTCATCCAGATCAGCCCAGACATGCAGTTCATTCAATAACAGTGTCATTCAATAACAGTTCAATCAATAACAGTGTTAGCATAAGGAAAGAGGGATTGGGCCTGAAAAATAGCTGCCTCTTTTCCAGTAGCTGCTGGACATCTGCTCGTTTAAATACACTGTTTTGGCTGTTTGTCTCACAGAAGTACTTTCTCAGATAAAATATTAATAAACAAGTTTACAAGAACTTGCTTATTAATATTCATATTTGCTAATTAAAATTTAATAAATATTAGTAATGTTTAATATGATAATAGTTAATATTATTTCATAAAATAAAATATTTTCTCTAATATTATAGTTACACTACTGTGAAAGTTATTAAACATTACAATTTAGCAATGACTGCTATTTAATATTTAATTAAATTATWAGTCTTTGAATRTAAGTATTAATAATGTTTAYTAATTTACTTCTAAATTAATATTAYTAGTTTACAAGTGCATATAAATCATAATCTTGCAAGCTTTTCAACATACTACAGATGATTTACAACTTTCTCATTCTTGGTTTATTTCCATATCTTTCCTGAGTGGATGTCTGTTCACCATCAAACTCAGAAAACCAGCCTATATTACTTCATGATCTGCAAAACCTGGCTGCACASGCATGTCCTAAATAAATCCTAGAATGAAACCAATTAGAACAGATTCAGYCAACAAATTGCTTCTTTTCATGCAGTATTCTTTATATTAATGATCACAAATGTAAGGTGAAAAAATTGAAACAAATCTGAACATTGCTATACAATCAGATTTCAAAACCTTAACAAAAATTTAGCCATTTTAAAGTCTTGTGAAAGGGTAACACTTCACATCTTTGTTGCGATGAAGAGGATGCTAGACAGGAAGGGAAAATCTTAGCATGCTGACAAATAAAAACATACTGTTTTTTGTAAAAGCATAATTTTTATACTCTACTTAATCATCTTTATATAATATTTTCATTGAATTGYGACCTGCTGATATAGTAAACAAGCATAATGACCATATGATTTTTTTTCAATTTAAAAATAAATCAGTAGAATGACAGTGGGTCACCCTCAAGGCTTGTTACTAAATGCTGTTTGGTAAAAAGTACACGAAAATGGTGTACATAGAAAGTAGAATATTTTCATTGTTCAGGTAAAAGACTGTGGTGTTTTAATGTACTGGATCAAAATGAGCCTCGTGGGTGAGAAGGAGTCTTTGATATGGCTTTTTTAAGATCACTGTCTTCTTAAAAAATAAATACAGAAGTGATAAAACAGATGTGTCTGGTGTCTCATCTGGAGATTGGGATACTCCAGCTGTACTGGGGAGACAGATACAAATGAATGAACCTGGTTAATGAAAAATCTTGTTAGCTTGGCAATTTGCCCAAGATTATGTATTATTGTTATTATTGCTATTATTTACTCACRTCAGTAATTCAGGGTATGGGCTGACATCGCAGTTAAGCAGCACAGCCAAACACTGTCAAAGGGCAMCCTTGCTTCTAGCACACCCAGCCATTCACTCCTTACATGCCCTTCATGCCAACCCTGGGACCCATCTGATGCTGTATTGAGCCACTTCAGGCAGTTAAACCCCAGAAAACTGATCCCAGAAAATGTGATTAAGCTTCAGCCAYTTTGACCCTGCGACCTTCATAATGTAAATAAAAACCATCTGTACATAGATATTTTAAAACCTTACCAAAACCAACCAAACAAAAACAAACAAAACCCCAAAACCAATTTGAAAGGTCGGCAAATAAAAAACYTCTTTCTCTGTTGTGATCAATAGGCTGAAGAAGGGGAAAACCTGACAAACTTTACAGTTGTTAATAAAGAAAATGAAAGTTTGTATATTGTATTCTACATATCTCTGTAATTTACAAAAATATGAGAACGAAAGTAAATATTTGCCAGCAGAAACTTTTATTTCTTCTTAATCAGTCAGGAACTGTTATTCCGCCTGTGGAGCTCTACTCAGCTAAGCTTGTAGCTTCCTTTTTAAGTAATTCCAACGCGACACTTCAGAGTCAGACTTCACAGCCCAGAAACAGTGGGCCAACCAAAGAAGGGCCACTTTTTAAATTCTGAACAAATCTGCAGTCAGAGACCGAGTGGCTACCTGAACGTCAAAAACCGAGTCGTATCTTTCTTGTTTCCAGCTGCCCCTCATTCGCACAAACACCTTTTCTGTTCCCGGTGACCTGACAGGTCCCCGCGCATAAGGAGGCGAGGATCCCCAGGMGAAGAGCAGGACAGGGCACACCTCTCCCTCTGGAGCCTATCTTAAAACCTCGCCACCTTCCTCACCAGCGACGTCACCACTGCGCGGTCGGGACACATCCCCCGGCCAAGGACCTCCCAAAACCCGGGATCCCAAACCCTGATTGGCGGATCCGCCCCCGCCCGCCCGCGGCGGGACGGAGCCTCGCCGAGCGCCGGGGGCTGCCATGGGCGAGGAGGCGGCTCAGCCGCGGCGGCCCGGGGTCGGTGTGGGGGTGGTGGTCACCAGCGCAGCGCACCCCGACTGCGTGCTCCTGGGCAAGCGGAAAGGCGCGCTGGGCGCCGGCACCTACCAGCTCCCCGGAGGCCACCTGGAGTTCGGGTAGGAGCCCCGCGCCTCCCTCCCTGCCCTGCCCTGCCCTGCCCTGCCCTTGCCCCGCCGTGCCCTGAGGCGGCCGTGCCTTCCCTTCCTGTGCCTTGCCTTGCCCGCCCGCAGGGAGAGCCTGGCGGAGTGCGCGGCGCGGGAGACGCTGGAGGAGGCGGCGCTGCGGCTGCGCCACGTGCGGTTCGCGTCGGYCGTGAACGCGGTGTGCGCGTCGCGGCACTACCACTATGTCACCGTGCTCATGAAGGGCGAGGCCGAGCCGGGCGCCGAGCCGCGCAACCAGGAGCCCGACAAGAACGAGGGTGAGTGACGATCTAGCTCCAAGCCCCGTGCCACGGGCAGGGACACCTCCCGCTAGATCRGGTGGCTCTGTGCTCCATCCAGCCTGGCCTTGAACACTCCCAGGGATGGGAYATCCACAGCTTCTCTAKGAAACAAAAAAGCTGCTCTGGCAAAATGGCTCTGTATGCAACAGAGAACTTGTCTTTTTATTGGTAGTTTTGTATGATCCATCTAGACCTGCCGAGGAAGAATTGTATCACAGAAACAAAGAATATCYTGAGTTGGAAGGGACRCCCAAGCATCATTAAATCCCATTCCTGGCCCTGCACGGGGCAACCCCAGCAATCCCACCTTGTRCCTGAGAAGGTTGTCCAAACACTCCTTGAGCTCTGTCAGGCTCCTTGGAAGCTATTCAGTGTCCCAATACCCCACCACCTTTTCCTAACATCTAGCCTAAACCTCCCCTGATACAGYTTCATGCTGTCTCCTTGGGTCCTGTCTTAGCTCCATACTCAGATTTTTCTTACTTTTTTTTTCTTTTGTTTTTTCTTTTTTCCTATAGGCTGGGAATGGGTCAAATGGGATGAATTTCCTCCAGCAGAYCAACTGTTCTGGGCCTTACGCTGTTTAAGAGAGCAAGGTTACAATCCCTTTACAGAAGAGCTCGATCATCTAAAGGGGTACACRGGAAGCCACCAATTGGAGTAAAAACAATTGTATGTTATGTAACAAACTAAAGGACAGACCTGCTTTTTTGGTGTAATAGAAAAACGGATATAAAGTGCTCACCCTGCTTATGTGAAAATATTATCTTTCCCAAAGAACAACATGCTAACTTTTCCATATTTCACACAACAGTTGTCTCTCATTCCAGACCCATTTCTAGGTTTAGTAGTTAAAAATTAATGTTTGCTTTTACAGAAAACTCAGTGTTATACCTAATTATTCTTTATATTGGTGAACAGCCATTTGGAAGTCAGTACTAGCCAGGGAAACTTACTCAACTTAAAAGCAGTTACAGCAAAACTTAYTAATTTAAACCTGCTTTCATGAAATTATTGAACCATTTTTAAAACTTAGCTTTGTCTCTTAGCTTCAGTTACAAAGCTACTGTCATGAAAGAGTTACATTTAATAGACAATGTCTTTTTTTCCTGCAGACCACAGTATACACTTGAAAATYGAAAGTGTATTATAAATGTGAAAAGATGGACTTATTGCAGGGAATGAAATTCCCTGACCCTTCTTGCCAGTTGTTTTCATAACAGAGTTCTGCTTAGAGCCTCAGTTACATTGAATTTATCTGCAGAAACATCTCAGATCTCTGCAATTGATCTGAATTTGTTACTGAACTCTTGGAATGGAGAGGTACCTACTTTACTAAGTTGACACAAATCTCATTTATAGGTGTAGCTCCATGGCAAAAATCAGACTTTGTGGCTAAAAAGAGCTGTCAGTATTAAACAGCACAGAAGGGTGTAATTCTATATGGCTGGCTATTGAGATTTGGTAAAATTGTGAATTCTCAGTTTGACTGATTAAATGACTGAATTGTTAGTGAATGAAATTACAGTACCCAACAGTACAGAGAAAACCAAGGAGTTTGTATTTTTAATTTTTCTAGAATCTGTAACCAATTTTGATTCTTGTCCAGCTSTGGTCACTAAGATATCAGCAATTAATTTTAGCATATAACTTTTAAAGAAATGACTAATTGGCTAATTTTTTTTCTTGTCAGGGTTCTTTTATAGCACATCTCTTGTCTATTTCCTTTACATATACTCATTGTGCAAAAATGTTGTAAGATATCTTTAATTTCTTTTAAATAAAACACAGGCACAATACTGAGAGATTAAAATCACCTGAAATTATGAATTGACTTCTCAGTTCTTAAATGAAATCAGCTTGAGGGGGTTAAA
Organism: Alauda arvensis; assembly: GCA_902810485.1. Taxonomy (NCBI): domain Eukaryota; kingdom Metazoa; phylum Chordata; class Aves; order Passeriformes; family Alaudidae; genus Alauda; species Alauda arvensis. Next base: position 197,881 of record CADDXX010000152.1, read on the forward strand.
GCTCTTCCTTACTTTAAAAAAAACACATTTTTTTAAATGGAGATGACTCTTCTTGCTGAGAAACAAAGTGATGAGGCATAAGGATGCTACTGCCCCTGGCAATCCTTCTGCTTAGAGTTTGAAGTATTAATTATGTGCAATTTCCCTTAGGACAGACACCCATTTTCTGAAGAAAAGATATAAGTAACATTACACAGCAGTCTTGAAACAGGAAATATCAGCAAAAATTCCTTTGCTAGTGGACCTTTATAAAAAGCTTATTTTTCTATTCAAAAGTGGAGATTTACTTCCTGAAAGCAACCTTATAGACACTGAAAATTATTCCGTTCAGCTGTCAACAAAGAAGCTGTAGGAAGAGTTGACAGATGTCTTGCCCATCTGTCACAAAGAATAATGAAGAAAAAAAAAATGAAATCATTTAGTACAATTTTAAATTTTAGAAAACATCTAGGTCCTGATGAGAAAACAGGGACCACTGTAAAATGGTCTGTSATGCAATAAATACTTTCTTGGCATATTTTATTAATGGCAGTATTCATTTTATCTCTTGTAAATACACAAGTAGACACTGAAATGAGAACACAAACAGTATCTCCATATGTCAGCATTTCTGTATCCTTTCTAAATGGACCGATTAAAAGACTACAGTGCATTACTGCAACCAGCTGTCAGCTATCCCCAACTTAAATAACTTGGTCTGTATGTATCACACATTTATATTTCCCACCCCTCCAGAAAATGTGGTTCCCAGGTGATTTTAGCTGCTAAGACTCAGTCCTTTCAACTACGTCTTTACTGTGATTTTTGGTACTTTTGCTAAATAGGAAAATCTATTATGCACRTATCTAAGTCACTGAATAACAGAACACTGTTACCAAATCATAGTTCACTAAACTCTTGTRACTGACAGAATTTACCTGAAGTGGCATTATAGTTAGCCAGCATTGAGAAACACACTCCTGAACTGTACATAGTTTGGAGCAAGGAAACTGATRAGGATGCATCTAATACCCAGAGTTTGATTTTATGCTAAGTGAACAGTGGGCAGAGCTGTTGCCTTATCTACTTCTTAGATGAAATACATTGGTCCCATTTAATCCTTTACTAGAGTAACTAGCAACCCAGAAAAAAGTGGTCATTGCTTCAGTTCCTTGTTATGTCTGGAAACATTCACCCACCTCCACAATATTTCAGTTGGTGAATTACATGATGCAGCCGTAGAAGAGTTTTGGGTAGACTGTAACACTACACTTCTCATGAGTATTAATTATTTAATTTTGTATTTTGGTTCAAGAATTTCCTTGTAAGTTAGATGGTGAACTGTGTCTRTGTGATGTGTTAAGAGAGGAGCATTTAGAAAAAAATACCAATCCCATTATACAAAGCATTAAGAAACTGCATTTTGCAATGTTGTGTATGATTCTCATCACACGTTTTAAGACAAAAACTCATGTGAGCTAGAAAAGGTGTAGGGAGGTTAACTAGGATGACTGAGACAGGGCACATGTATTRAGATTAATGTGAATTAAAGAGGTAAGACATTGGAAATAAGCACCCAAGAGGAAAACGTGATACCGAATAAAGGTTACAGTATGTATGTACATGAATAACTAGACTGTGAAAGAGGTGACAGTTTATTRACTCTGAAAAAATACTTCTTAAAGGAACAGCTGAGACAAAACCAAATTCCCCATTTCTCTGAAAACAAAACCCACTGCCCCATATTGTGATTGAATGTGACTGAAGTCCTTCTCCTTTCTACATCCTTATGGGATTTGTACATGTTGGTCACAGATAGCAGCATTACTGGCAGCAGTGTTTGAAAGATTACTTGAGCAAAGGAGAAATGACCTGATGCATCAGATACTTCCTGTGAGGAATCTACAAAATGGAAAAGGGAAGAGAATTGTGATCTGTGCTGCAGGAAGCCATACTGCAGGACAGAAACCTGTAACTGCCAGGAGCAGCAGTTCACATGAGTTATAAAGTTTTATCAGGTTATGTAAGAGAAAAACACCTGTCATAAAATTACTCCTTAAGCAAAACAGAGCGAGGAAAGGAAAGCCAAGGGAAGTGCCTTTGGAAAGACAAAATAACATTGCAGCTGATGCAGGAAATGCAACTGCCAAAGTAAACAAGTTAGCAGGTTCAAAGAACTTAAATATTAGATGACTAAAGCAAAACAACCCTTGAGCACTTAGATCTGAAAGGAGCTAGACCTGCAGCATGCCCCAAAGGGTGTCACCCCCAGGGTCCCAGGACACTTAACCAAGTATTTGGGACAGTCTTGTGGGTGGGCACTCACTGCCTCAGGGTCTGCCCAGCTTTGTGTGTACCTGGAAGGGCTCACCTGAAAAGGAAGGACAAGCTTTCCACTTCTGACTCCTCCTCAGCTGCTTCTAATGCTGACTGGGCATTTTGCATAGGGGAAAATGGAGTAGAAACTTCTGAAACTCAATCAGAACTCAATCAGACACTGGGATAAAATGTGCTGAGTATTGAAGTTACATGGCAACTCATCTAAGATTCAAGTTTGGAAAACTGAAGTTAGATCAAAGCTGAGTTTATTTATGACAAATCATTCATTATATATTACAATAATTACAAACTCTTTTATTACACCTTATTGCCATATTTTTGTTCTTGATACACAGATGATCAAGAACACAGATTTAGGCAGTAACAAAAAAAGATACTAAAATTACAAACTTCATGYTTCATTTCTGTGGCATAGAAAAGCTATCATCAAAAGAGTAAAGTTACTAACAAACATACAAGGGGATTCCCCTTACACCTTTTTTCCCAGGAACTTATGTCATCTAATGTATAGTAAATACATATATATAAATATATATTTACACATCTCTTGCAAACATACATTTACACAATCACTGAAAATCTGACATCTCTCCCCCAGCAGACAGCTTCCAGACATTTCTCCCAGCTCCCAGAACATCTAATAGGAAAAAAAAAACAAGTCTGTAGTCCATGGTTTTAAATTAGTCACCCTATTTCTGAGCCAGCTRTTATCTCCTCCCTACACAGGGCTGCTGGTGTAACAAAAGGATATTGCAGTTTGTGACAGACAGCATCTAACCTACCTTCACCACAGGAAAGGTCTAGTAGGGATACCCCCTGGTACCTAGTCTGAGTCACTGCTGCTGCTTGAGGARTCTGTTGACATAACTTCTACATCATCTTCATTCTCTTTATTGTGTCCTGGAGGCTCCAGCATGAAGTCATTGCTATGATTAGGAGGTAGCATGTTCATTGACATATCACTTGACTGCCAAGGATACTGAGGAGCAAGCACATCTGGAAAAAAAAGAGGCATGATCAAGAAAACTTTYRGTTTTGTATGTTGACAAAWTCAAGTAAGACAGCTCAACYAGAACTTCAATTTAAAATCAAATCTTGAAATCCTTTCTGAATTTTGGACAGATTAAACCCTCCAGYAACAGCTGGAAAACATGTCATGATGGAGCAATTCTGTAATTGTAAAAGTCTGCTCTGCCAGAGAGCCCATTTATGTAGGTGTCTCTTGATAACTCATATACTCAATAGAGATTTTCATCTTCAAAGCACAGTTTGAACTGATTTAGCATTCAYAACTACTGGGAGTAATAAAATTATCATGGTCTGTCAGTATGCAAAAATAGATTAAAATATTAGATTTAAGAAAAAAATCAGGCAGAACATAAAAATTCAGAGAAAAAGTCTTTATCCAATTATGTCTGAAAAGCCTTTATCTGAAGGAGCTCAGAATGGAAGCCAGTGTTTTACATTGTTTGGACATGCTTCAATGCTAGAACCAGTCTGCTATTAAACCAGGCTGAATGTGTTTGCTAAGCAGCCTCTAAGTTTGGAGGCTACCAAGCAGTCCAATAACTCATCTGCGTGTTCATTAAGAACTCAGTAGCTGGACATCTCTGCAGGAGTCTCCAAAAGGACWAGATCCCATAATCAGCATTCTCAGGATATGTCACCACACACCAGCAGATTCAGCATCCCTACACAAAATGCTTAAGCAGCTTCAATTTTCTTGTAAATCTATGTTTCCCTCTTACCTTGACAGTCTAGTTATGTGAGGGTTTACCTTACAGAGGAGCCCAAGACTCAATTAAGAACTTTACTGGAGGAGTTTAAATCCACATTTTGCAGCTTCTCAAGGAAAATTCCTGAAAATTCCTTTCAGTTCTTATAGAGCCAGCACTCAAAAGTAAATRGATCAAGTCTGCATCCTCTAAGGCAAACGAGCCACCCAGAACTGGCTCTACCAAAACACACACAAATAAATGCTCAAACTCCATTAGGAAGCCACAACCTTAACATTTCCTCTGACCATATTTCAAAAGAACAGAAAAGATGCATGGGCCAATCCTCAGCATTTCCCYGATGGGATGCTATGGACAGATGTCAGGGTCCCACTCCCATTCAGCTCACTGACCCACTTTATCCAAGGCCAGAGGTTTACAAAGTGAGATGAGCAGAATTTCAAGTCACTTCCCAAGAGGTGAAAACAGGATGGCACAGATGATCAGAAACACAAAATCCAAATTTACTTTTTCTCCAGTGGAGTTGGAGGGGTTTTTTAAACAAATCCAGCTTGATTTTTGAAAACAAGCTTTCCATAATGCCTGATATTGCCTTAACAGATATGTAAGAACTGTTCCAGATCTCCTATCAAGCCAAACTAAAACTTTTTCCACCATTTAGTCTAACCAGAGTTGATCAATGCTGCACAGGTACAGAGCAACTGAACTCTTGATTCAATTACTGAAATTTACTGTTAAATTCAATTTTTGCATGAAGGAAGGAATCCCACTGAAATYAATGGAAGTGCCCATTTCACAAAGCAATTAAAGGACTAAAGCTTGATTCCTACACTCAATGTACTATCTCAACAGTTGCCCCTGCCATGTCTTTTAAATCCAGAACTTGTAAGCACAGACTCAAAGAAAGGTAGGAAATGGCAATAAACCACCTTTGTTCTAAATACAGCTTTCACAATTCCATGCTTTGTCATCAGTACTGAGCAAAAGCTGCTCTGAAAGTGCTTCTTTTTAATATGTCTGRAAATCACTTATTTATTTAAAATATATGAAGGTAACTGAGTTTTGTTTATATTGACTTAGCTGTAATGTCTGCAGCTGAGCATGAAATWAAAAAATTATGCAATTTCTAATTACCTTTCTTTAGTAGGTCTTCACTGCTAGGGAAGCACATTAACMACAATTTTCATTGCTTTACCTCTGATTTGCCTTTGCTAAGGGAAATGTATAACTGCTGTGAATCTATAAGCAATAAAGCAAAACAAAACAGAAYTGAGTTTCACTTACCTGGCAGTCTGCCTGCTGCAAGTGCATCCCCTGGTAAGTGCCCATTGACTCCATTGGTGGAGGGGTTGTTCATCTGACCCAAGAGACCACTCCTCATTTCCAGATCGGTAGGATATGGCCTACGTGGGTCCCCTTTAGGAAAAAAAAGAAAGTTTTGAAATATTTAACAATTGTCTTGCAGACATTAGATTCAGAGCCTAATTTAATGACCAAAAAAACCCATACCTTCATTGCTTGGATGAGCAACAAGCATCACACCTGTTTTATTAAAATCCAAGTTTGTCTTTCACTTAGACTTTCTTTGTTCATTCAAACTTGGCTGAAAAAGCGTATTAAAAAAAACCCTAAACAACCCAAAGCAACTAAAATTAAAAAAACTCATCCTGTTTAAAAGAYACTTTTGCTATCCTTGCTATTTCACAGCTAAACAGCAAGGACAGRAATTGGATCAAACACATTTTCACTTTGGAGAAAGAGAGTAGTACCCAAAATTGAAACATGTCACAGTGAAAGTTCCACTTCTGACTCCACTTTTACCACCATTCTCTGAAAGAATATTGTAAGGGGCAAGAGGGAACACAACCAAACACATAAAAAAGCCTTTAGCATACTTGGCTTTGACTTACAATCGGTGTAAACATTCAGGGGAAAAAGGCAAACAAAGGAGAACAGAGGAGGCCAGTCTGTTAATGAAAGACAGTTTCATAACTGTTTGGAGACATATGTGAAGTCCACAGGACTTTGGATACCCATTTTTGTTGAAATATTGATGTAATAGCTGAAAACAATATTACTTTAATGAACACCAGTAGTTATTGCTGTAGGAAAGCATTGTAAGACCAGATATTAACCATGATTTATTATTAAAAAAAAATCTGCAGTCTATAAACACAATAGTTACCTGGTACCCATGTCAGAGGGGCACAAACAGCATTGCTAGCACTGATCCTGTGGGCGTATTTAATTATTTCTTCAGAGGAAATGGCACCTGGAAGAACGGAAAAAAATGTTGCTGCATTCTCAAGAAATTACGTCATTTAATCATTTCAGAATATTKGCCACCAATATCTAAAAGAYTGGSAATGTGATTTTGCCAAACATTTAGAGCCTGCTTCAAATGMAATGACTGTTTAGAAGATTCTCAGRCTATGCAAAGATGAGCTTTGCAGYGAACTGATTTTACACACACAAGTGCAAAACACCTTCAATATCAATGATTCTCCAACCTCACAAAAAACACAGTCTCTTAAACAAGTGTACTCGACAAGCACAAAAAAAAAAGTTTCTGAAACCTCAGCTCCTAATTTATTATAGAATTTTCTGTAGCAAAGAAGGTTTTTTTTGTTTGTTTAGTAATTACAGACTGTACCCAAATGAGTCCTTCCAAATATGTGCCTGTACTAGATTAATAGAAACTTTATTAAATTCCTTAATTTTCTAGGTGAAAGACACATAACAAAATGATAAAAGACACTGTAAAAAAAAAAAAAGATGCCTTCCCCCACATCCCCTCCAAAAAAACGTTAGTTTACCTTGTTAAGTGCCACAGAATGGCAGGAATTGCTACAATTACAATCTAGTATCACCAGCTACTCAGTCTTTCAAAYACAGTGCATATACACAGAAACATTCTCTTCCTTTCCTTTGCAAACCTCCTGAGGCAATTTCGTAAGGCACTTAGGTAATCAGATATACTATTATCAGTCCAAGAAGRCTGCTCAGACACTTTCATATTAAAACATGTTTGCCACAAAAGAAAAAAAATTCAATTCTGCCATTATTCTGAGGAAATGATTACAGTTTCATAATGAAATGGACACTTGTTTACACACAAAGCATATGAAATCTGTGATAGCAGAATTAAACAAATAAAAAAGGCCGAATTTGAGCTCACTAACAACTTTCTTTAGATGTGCATTTACGTAGTATCTACAATCATGGATACTCACCTTTTCGTGCTTTTTCAATTGATTTCAGTTTTTCCTTTGCTTGATAAACAGCTGTTGCCTAGTTGTAAAAAATAAAAWCACACAAAGTAAGCCAAATCTTCAATGCATCTCTAATTTATAAACATCTACATAAAGTCAGCTGTGAATAAAGCCTTCCATTTAATTGCATTTTAAATGAAAAACTTCTATGCACATTTTCAAAATACACAGAAATTAAGTAGGTTTAGAAGAAAATTAGCATTACAAAAAAAAAAAAAAAAACCAAACAACTTAATACCATGATAACTAAACAGTGTTTGACTACTGAGAACAAACCCAAACCACTAAGCTCTTATGAAGCTTTAAATATTTAAATCTTCTCAAACTAACACAACACCACTTTGCCCAGAACCACCTTTTCWATTAGAAGATGCTCAAAAGCAAACACATCATTATGAACTCACCAGAATGTGCTCTGCTTCCTTTAGCTGTTTCTGCAGCTGCTGAATATCATTATCCCGCTTTTCTACTACCTTTTCTAAAAGCTGCATTTCATGATGGATTTTTCCCTGATCAACTGCCAACTTCATTAGCTCTTGAAACTCTCCATCTCTCTGAATCAGCAGTTCCAGAATCTATTGAACAACAGTTTTGCAGAACTTTTAATCGGGCTAGAGTAACAACACACCCTCAGTCATGTTACAAAGAAGAGCAAATGGCATCCATAGGAGTATTTTYGTTTGAATAAAAAATGAAACAAAACTTCTTCCTGTTTGCAGAAACAGCCTATGAAGCGCATAAAAAATGAATAAACAACAGAAGAACCAATAATGCCTTTGTAGCAGAGCCAAAGCTTGAATCACAACCATTAGSTTGAATATAGGCTAGGACAAAGGGAGAAAGTAAGAACTAACAAAAGAATGGAAAAAAAGTAGAAGTAAAGGATTATGCTTACCCAAAGAAACATAATTCAGAAAGTCAGCTTACCTGGCTCTCCTCTCCTGGTTGTGGAAGCTTTTGGTTTCTTGAAATTGCCAAAATTTCAATTAGTTCCCTGAAAACARAACTCAGTTTGCAAAATTTTCAAAGGCATTATCACATCAGTTATCCCAAAGTTACCGGAGTACTGGTATTGTTATAAAAGTATTAATGGGCCTGAGTGTTTTATATTTTATAGTACAGTGTGGGCAGGGACTTTTCAACCAAGAAAGCACTTTTTTATCTCTGTTATTTGAGCTCATGAAGCCCTCATGTAATTGAATTCAAGGAATGTGCTAAGTTCCTGTCAAACCATAAAAGACAAAAGCAGAAGCTGAGAGAAGAAATAGCATAATGAARTACACTCATAGCCTTCTTCTACTACCTTTGTTTGTTGCAAGAGGGTCTTTGCTATTTTACTTCCCTACTTTTCTCCATTTTCCCCAATATACTTGTAGTTTAGAGCAATTAAGTCTACACTTTCAAGTACCTAGGGTCTGATACGGAACTACTTTTACAAGTATTTCCACAATGGTGTATTAGCTGCACACACAAAAATATTTTAAAACCATGGTAATATTCTGGTGCTAGGCTAGAAGTGCTTCTCAAACAGACCTCTTGATGACTCTTCCAGATATCAAGATACTCTGCCACTGTTCTGAAAAGCCAGCAAGAACCTCTGGGTACCATGATGCAAAAGGCATTTTCTGTAAATTCAGCAAAGCTATTTGGATCCTAAGGCTATGAATGGCAGTTCAACCCTATGAATGAGTARCTGTCTATCTGGAGACAYTGTCTTTGGAAGTACTGATTCTTTGCTTGGTCCAGTATAAGCAGCTCAGGGGGGTGTGTGAGTAATACAGCAGTGGGGCCAGAAATGTATAAAAAAACCCCAGTAAAGCTCTAATCTTTGTCTATGTCTCTTGGTCACTCCTGAACACTACTATGATTTTAAACAATTAAGAGAATAAAAAAACTTGTCACTGTCATTAAAGCTGTCTTCTACCTGACCAACACTGAGCAGCAGCAAATAAAGCCCATTTTAAGTCRGTCAGCTACCACCATCAAGAGCRATGTCATGGAGTGCTGTAATTCTACCCTGTGTCAGCCAGACAATGCACAGATGTAGATTCAAAACTATAGACAGGCTACAAATGAGACATGTGGCTTAATTTTTGCCCCTACCACCAAACCAGTACTGTGATTAACAAAGGCCTAGCCCCAGGGTGCTGCAACACTTTGCTGATCAACAGGAAGATTCAATAAATGCTGCTGAGTGTTGCTCTGGGTTCATTGTGGTAGAACACTAGTTCCAGCATAAAAAAAAAAAAAGTAATTTAGACAAATAACAAGTTWGTTTTCATTTTCCCATAAACACATGTTCTCCAGCAAGCCTTATGTCACAATAAAATCTGTGACTGAGGATAAAACTTAACCAGATGTAAGAATAGCAACTCACCAATAGCTTATCCTACTCTTGGTAATCACCGAGTGAACGAGCCACATGGATAGCACAGGTTATTTGCTCTGAAAATGTTTTCCTAAGCTCCTGCTCTCCCCGAGGTGTGGAAAATAGTTAGGAACTATCTGAACTTCACTGCCAGCTGTGGCCCCACGACACGGTTGACAACTTGGATGGAGATTACCAGCCTGGACTCAAGAGCGTAGACTATCTGGGCATTTCTATCACTCTGAAGATGAGCTCTGCAGCCTAATTGGAGTGAATGTAGCACCAATACAGGCAATGACCAGAACAGCTTATGCCATGCAACACCATCTACATATTTCTGACTTAAGCAATTTTTAGTGACTAATACAATGCCTAAAATCGGCGTGTGAGTGTGCACTTCACAGGAAACACAGGTGTCAGCCAAGCGAGAAAGGCAAGTGGGAGAAWAAGGAAGCGCTCCTTCTCTCCGCAACCGGGAGGCGAAACACGACCGATGCTTTCCCACCGGGATGAGCGCCGAGAAGCATCGCGCAGGGCCGGGCCGAACCCCGGCACAGCACCAGCCCCTCTCCCGCAGAGCCGGCCTGAAGACGGAGGGAGAGCAGGAAAACGTGTACCCGAGCCGGGTCGGGCCGGCGGTCCAGTCGTGCCGGGCTCCTCCCATCCCAGCCTCAGGGGCTCCCGCTCCGTCGCCGGCCCCGCCGGAGGCTCCGCGCACGCACCGCGCCGGGAGCCCTCACCCCGCCCCCGGTGCCCCGCCGCCTCCCGGGCCGACGGGGGCCCGAGCGCGGTACCTGGCCAAGAGCTCGAGATCCTCCAGCGCCGCCAGGAGCCGGTCCCGGGTGCTGCTCCGCTCCCCGCCTCCCCCGCCCGCCGTAGCCCCGGCCCCGGCTCCYGCCGCCGCCATCGCGATCCGGGCGCGGACCCGAGCGGGAACCGCCCCCGGCCGGCGCGGGCG